>JALAZF010000007.1:1800000-2307500 GCA_022829125.1 Lathyrus tuberosus | reverse complement strand
AAGGTACTGGAAACATAGTTTTTCAACTGAGTAATTAAGCAAAAGCTATGATCAGAGATGTGTTCTATGTACCTGGAATAAAGTGCAACCTGTTAAGTGTTGGACAACTGGTCAAAAAAGGCTTCTCAGTTGTCATGAAAGATGGAGTTTTGAAATTGTTCGACACCCATAACAATTTGGTCTTGAAATCTCCGTTATCGAAGAACAAGACGTTTAAGACCATGATCAGTTCGACTGAAGTACAATGTCTAAAAACTGTTGTCGGCCACAAGGATAGTTGGTTGTGACATTTGAGGTTTGGACATTTGAACTTTCGATCACTCAATCAGCTGATTACTCAAGATATGGTATCTGGTATTCCAAGTCTTGAGATGCCTGACAAACTCTGTGAAGGTTGTTTAGTCGGAAAGCAATCCAGAAATTCTTTCGTTTCGACTATGCCAATGAGATCATCCTGCATACTCGAAGTTGTACATTCAGATGTATGTTGTAACGCCCCATTTTGTCCAATTTATTTAATCGAGTCGATTTAATTATTTTCATTTTTATATTATTTTATTTTTGAATTTTATTTGACAATATATTATTTTTCATCGTTATTATGTTTTATCGCACTTTGAGAGCGTTTGCGAGATATTTGAGCTGAGGGGTAAAATGGTCATTTTGGGTAGTTAGATATTTTCTTATAAAAAGAGAAATAGAGAGAAATAGAGAGAAAAGAGAAAGAAGAGAAAGAAAGAGAGAAAGAAGGAAAAGGAGAGGAAAGAAATGGAGAAGAGGAAAAGAGGTGGAAATCGACATAGCTCCGTTTCAAGCACGATTAATAGGGTAAGGGTGAGAAGTCTCGATTATATCTTGCTTGTGTGTGTATATCTGTTGTTTTTTCGAATTGTTTTGGTTGGTTCACAACTTTTTCTTATTGATAATTTGTGATCAATTAGAGAGAAATCGATGTTTTCACGGTCGAAAATCGGTATAAATCGCGTTGTATGATCACACCGTGTTTATGAACATTTGTTGACGCTTGTTTTGATGTTTGGAATTGATTGGAGATGAAAATGGTGGATTTTGGGGGTTTAAACCGTGTAACCCGCAAGCAGAAAATTCTGCATCTGATACGAAGCGTCGGGCGGTGGTTTAAGCGCTGGGCGACGCAGGAGTTGCGCCGCTGCTCCGTCGGGCGATATCCAAGAGGCGCAGCTTGTCACACTGCTAACTCTTTTAAAGTTTTGGTTGGGGAATGTACGCCGTTGCTTCGCCGGGTGACGCAGAGGCGAAGGGAGCACCGCCAGGCGAAAGTATGTACCGCCGGGCGCTCCTGGGAGTTTACAATAAATATGTTTTCTTTGAAAATGTATAACTTTTGATCCGTACTTCGGATCGGGACGTTCCTAGAATCGTTGGAAAGCTAATGAAATGTTATTTCTTATAAAAATGGTTTTGGGATTAGTGGGCGATTTAATTGTGCCGAGAATTTGGAAACGTGTTGTTTTGTCGACTTTTACCGTCGTAATTATGTGCGATTGATGTGTTATCATGCGATGTTCTTTTTGATATATAACATATAGCTTGTGTGTTGTTATATGATGTTAATGCATGTGATAAGTTGTTGTAATTGTTGTGGCCTTATGGAAAAATACTTTGTTGACTTGAATACAAATGTATGGTATTGATGTATGTTGTTGTGGGTAGCCTTTGTGGCGTGAATCCTAGTGTTGTGAATATCATGTTATGATGGTAGGATTGTTGTGGTTTGTGGATTATGATGAAATGCATTGTTTATATGAAATTCAATGTGTGTTATTTGGCGGCCTTATGGCAAATAAATGCATTGTTTTGGGTTTGATTGTAATGAATGATTATTGATGTTGAGATGGTTCTCATGGTTATATATGCATTTGATTGTCATTAGTTATTGTATGCCAAGCATCATGATATGCATTCTTGTGATGTCGTGTGCCCTTGTGGGGTGTGAGCGACGAAACAATTCTAGAGGGAATCTGCTGTAACGGTCATGTGCCTTATACAAAGAGGACCTAAAGCGACGTTATAGACGATCGTGTGCCTTATACGAATAGGACCTAAAGCGACAGGATCGTGTGCCTTATACAAAGAGGACCTAAAGCGATCCATAAACATTGTGTGCCTTATACAAAGAGAACCTAAAGCGACGGGGAACATCGTTTGCCCGACGGGGAGTTACACTAAGTAACAAGCGATGATTCTAATAATTCTTGAGTGAATTAATGATGAGAATGATGGATGGATTGGTACCGCATTTTGTGTCAGTATCTGTGCATTTGCATAAATCATGAATGGATTGATTATGTGTGGGAGATTGTGAATTGATTGATTATGTGTTGAGCTCGTGATAGCATTGGTGATTTGATATGAATTTGTGATAAATGCATTGGTTATGGATGATATGTTTTATGTATAGACATATGCTATGTTTTGTGGGGATGTTGGACATTACAATGATTGTATTAATTCTCTATGGTATGCTATATATGAATATACGTGATGTGGTGGTGTGTTTCCATATGTTATAACCTTGGTATGACTTATGTGTGAATATGTGAGTATGTTGGTATAATTGATATATGCTATGTGGTTGGATTATTAGAAAAATGTTATGTATTTGTGGCATGCTATATGTATTAGTATGTGATTCTTGCGGTGAGAATACTTATGCATGTGAATTTATATGTGTGGCATATTATTATGCAATCTTGATTTAGTTGTTATTTCTCACCCTTCTACTGTGGTTTGTTGCTCTATGAGGCAATTGCAGATTAGTATCTTGGAGACTTTTGTGAAGATTAGTTCTCCATCCTTTTGTCGGTATGTCTGCTCTGATACGTAACACGGGAGTCGGGGAACGCTTTTGTTATATATCTATACATTTGTAGGATCTATTTTTTATTACCTTTGCATGAATATTTTGATGTTATAAAATAATTTATTTTGTAAAACAAGTCAGTTATGGATCTTTCCGCTTTATTCCATAATTGAACTTTCCCTTTGTTGGAAAAAGTTTCCCTTTTATGTATATTTCATTTTGTGTTATGTATCAAAT
Organism: Lathyrus tuberosus; assembly: GCA_022829125.1. Taxonomy (NCBI): domain Eukaryota; kingdom Viridiplantae; phylum Streptophyta; class Magnoliopsida; order Fabales; family Fabaceae; genus Lathyrus; species Lathyrus tuberosus. The sequence continues at coordinate 2,304,421 of JALAZF010000007.1, read as the reverse complement.
TTATGAGCAGGGATTGTGTTTTCTTTCTTTAAATGTGCCATCCTTGTTTCCGTCTAAGAATACAATTTTTTCACTCTGATTTATTTATGTATTATTTATTCGTGATGGGAATTGGGGTGTTACATTAGTGCTATCAGAGCAGGTCGGTCCGTCCGGCCAAGTTGTTGAGTCAGTTGGTGTGACAGTTGAATACTGTCGATGTTGTTTGTTCCTTAGTATGTGATATGTGTGTGAACCACTGTCAGTACTTTCTGGTTTTCTAATCCTTTGTCTTCAGGTTTGAGAATGAGATAAGTGGGGGAGAAGCTGGTGCTTCTCCAAGTTGCTTCGGTTGTGTGTCGTAGGTTGCAAGATTGTAAGTGTTGTTTGGACTGTGTTGTTCTCGGTTTCGGAGGGAATGCGGAGGTAAGGTATATGTCAACTAAGGATTTGTGCCTTAGGTATTTTTATGAACAAGATGCAATAAATGCTATTATAGTTTGGTAAAGACGGTTTATGCCCTCTCATAATTGTCGGCTGTCTATTGACAAATTGAGGAACTGATCACCCTTAATCTCTTGTTGATAGCGGACGGAATTATGTTGGATGGAATAGACGTGTCTTTCCGGCCTTGATAGTGTGTGTAATGAATTGTTTGGAATTAAGAAAATGATTACGAATTGTTTTGATGAGTCGATGAAGATTCTAATATCGGAAGATGAGACGGATTAGAGGTTTTGGTATGTTGGTTCAGTTGGGAAGTCATTGAGAGAGAACGATTGGGTATCATTAATGGTTGTTCTCAGAGAGTAGAGTGTGAACTCAAATTTGATGAAGGTGAGGACTTGAGGTTTGGATCTGCTAAGTAAGTAGAAGAACTTTTAGGAAGTGAAACTCAGATGTTGGTCATGTTTGTGATGATAGTGTTCTTGAAATTGGCAGGAAAGCCACAGTGATGGGCCGTCAGTTGTGCAGGGTTTTCAGATGTGTTTTTGGATGAAACATTAGTGTGTTGACTTGAAGAGGTCCAGCATGGTTGGTAAAGAAAAGGATGATAGCATGAGGTTGCGTGTTAATCAGTGAGTAGTATGGAAAATTGCGGTTGTGTTCGGGATAGCTTGAGTTTTGAATTATGACGAATTGCGAACTATTTGAAGTTCCTTGATGGTATTACTTTTGGTTATGGGTTGAGATCTCGGGTCAGCAGAAACCTGGAGTGAGTTGGAACCCCGTAAGAAGAATTGGTATGGAATGTGGTAACCAGAGATTGTCAAGCTATTTTGGATAAATTGTTTCGAGCTCATAATGAATTTTGAAGGTTGTATATGTTATGGTTGTGGAGTATATGAATCGTATCTTCCATACTTGTTTGGATAAGTTCATAGTGATGTTTATTGGATGATATTCTGATTTATTTTAAATCAAAGGATGAGTATGTAGAGTATTTGAGGATTGAGTTACAAGGGTTGAAAGAGAGGGAGCTTTCTGCTAAATTATCGGAGTGAGAATTTTGATTGAAAGAGGTTAGTTTTCTTGGATATGTTATTTCTGACGATGGTATTGTTATGGATCCATCGGCAGTAGATGCAGTTCGACAATGAGAGGCTCTGAAGTCGGTTAAGAAGATTATAAAATTTTGGGCTTAGTTGGTTGTTACTGCAAGTTATGGAAGACTTTGCTAAGTTAGTACTTCTGTTAGCTCAGTTGACTTGCAAAGGGTGAGTCGTTTGTTTTGGATGTTCGTTGTGAGTAAGTTTTGGTGAGCTGAAGTAGAGATTGACCACGGCTTCAATTTTGATTCTGCCTGATCCTAATAAACCGTTTGTGAGGTATTGTAATGTGTCTTTGATGAGTTTAGTCAGTGTGTTAATGCAAGAGGGTAAAGTCGTAGCTTATGCTTTACGACAATTGAGGATTCATAAAAGGGTCTATACTATTCAGGATTTGGAATTGGTTGCGATGGTATTGTGTTGGAAATTTTGGAGGTATTATCTTTATGGTTCTAGGTTCGAAGTGTTTGTTAATCACGAGAATATTGAGTACTTGTTTGGTCGGAAGGAATATAGTATGAGACAACGAGGATGGTTGGAATTTGTGATGAGTTATGACTTTGGCTCGGATTATCCTATTGGTAAAGTTAATGTCGTGCCTGATGAGTTAAGTCGAAAGTTTTTACATATGTTTGCTTTAATGGTTAAAGAGTGTGAACTTTTGGAAGAATTTAGAGATTTGAGTTTGGTGTGTGAATTGACATCTGATAAGCGTGAGGCTTGGTATGTTAAAGGTCACTAATGATTATCTGTTGACCGTTAGCGAGAAACAGAGGCTGGATGTGAAATTTGTTGATTTGATGACGATTAGAGATAAAGGTGTGAATGGTGACTTAAAAGTGGATGATCAGTGTGTTTTGAGATTCCATGGTAGAATTTGTATTCCTGATGATTCGGAATTGAAAAAGATGATTTTAGAGGAAGGACACCGGAGTAGTTTGAGTATACATCTGGGAGTTAATAAAATGTATCAATATTTGAAGGGGGTCTTTTGATGGTCAGAGGATTAGAATTATTTGAGCAGTCAGAGACTTGTGTCTGGTGTGTGAGATAACTCAGTGGAGTGTAAGGTTGGTGTCATACCCCAAATTTTGACCACTAGGATTTCCCATCATTGTACAAATCATCATCACAATGTGGATGGGCCATCATACTTCATCAGTCTCCCCAAAGATGTGTGGGCATTCACTGCAATCAAAATTAGGGTTTCAAGCCCTCTCTGAGTGCTTAGACAAAGGATCAATCAAGGAATGACATGATCTTCAACTTGTCTAACCTCTCTAACATGTCCACAATGGATCAAAAGGACTCTCACTTCAAGGATTAAGCACAAGGCTGCTCCCTTCTAGGTGGATCAAGTCTCAAGATCGATAGTGTCACTAAATTAGGGTTTTGGTAGACCAGGGCCTCCAGATCGAAATTTTTCATCTGGGCACAAGCCAATGATCCAAAACCTAACCTAATATACTTCATGGAACCTCATGGACCCAGTCATCAAGTCAATTTTGCCTCAGGGGATGCATTCATCAAAAATCAAGAATTAGGGTTTCTTGACCTAATTCACCCCTAAGTTGACTTTTAGGGAAAATCATGAGCCAAGACCTCAAGACATGATTTGAGGGTCTCCAACATACTATATTGATCCATTTGGAACAATGGATTAATCCAAGAAGCTTGAGCAACAAGTCTCAATTTCATCTGCACCACAGTTAGGGTTTTAAGGAAAAAAGTCAACTGTAACTTTGACTTTTGACCAGGACATGCTCCCAAGCCCTATGACATGCATCAATATACCTTATGACACCCATGGAACATGTCCATCAAGTTTGATTTAGGTCAAGGACATGATTTCATGAAGAATTGCACAGTTTGGAATTCATTTGATAAAAAGTCAACTGTGCACAAAAGTCAACTTTGACTTTTTGAGATTTTTCACCAAAATGGATTTTTAACCCTAAAATGATGTTAATGTATGATTTGAATCATCATTCATCAAGAAAAATCAAGAAAAGTTGGGTAACTTGTAAAAGGGGTAACCATAAAAAACTTAGAAAATTTTCTAAGTTAAAAATAAAGTGGCTAGGGTACCAACTTTGGAGGACCATAACTCCTAAACCACAAAGCCATTTTCTCCCATCCAAGGCTTGATTTGTAGATCTCATTGCCTTCTACAAAAACTTCAACTAGACCTAATTCCAACTCCTCATGGATTTTGAGTTATGGAGTGATCAAAATCAAGAAAAGTCACTTTGTTCCAACACTTAGTGAAAATTTCACTAAGTCAGATTTTACCCTACTTTTTGCCAAATGTAGGGGGATTTTTCACTTGGATTCAAAAGAGATCAAAACCAAACATGTTCAAACAGTTGTTGTATCATGTAAGGGCTTTCCAAAATGGCCAAGAACATTACCAAATTCCATTTAAGTCATGAGATATGACATTGGAAAGTTGCCTTGCTGAAATCTGCCAAGGCAAGGCAGAATTTGCATTTTTTCCTCGATTTGCCAAAATCTGCCAAATCCAAATACTCCTATCCACTTGGACACATCTGAGGATTGAATCTAAAGGGGACAATCACTGAGCCAAGCCTCCAAAGTCTTTGGAACAAGAAATAGCATGTTGAACCTAGAATGGCCAAAATAGGGACAAGACTCCAATTTTGGATTGGAGCATTCAATGGAAGCATCAAGGTGGCATGGACTGAGCCATTTGCAACTGAATTCATTCAAGACTTATACAAGACCAAGGGAACCACAGCCCTGTGCCCTAACCTCTAGTCAATGGCTAGAGGAGACTTGGATTTCCATTGGCCAACATTGAACAAACACCTGCTGCAGTTGCCATTCACTGTGGATCCCAAAACAAACTTGCTCTACTATAAATAGAGCTCAATTGTGATCAGTTTAAGTACACCAAAGGCCTACAACACTTTCCTTTCTCAAAAACCACTTCTCACTCTAAAAAATGCCTTTCTTAGCAAGTCACTATCGGGTTTTTCATTAGAGAGCAATTCCACTCAAACCAATCACACACACACCTCATATACATCATATGTGAGCTGATCAAACACTTAAATAACAACTGGAACACTGATTTCTCAGAATCACCAGTCAATTGCTCAAGGTTTTAACCAAAGTGCAGTTGAGATGCCTTGAAGTGATCCAGCCATTCTCAGTCAAGTCCAAGCATTCAAACACACTCCATAGGGTGTAGGGAAGCTGTTCAGATCATCACAATTCATCTGTAACACCTCCTACTCAGAAATCAATTTTCTCTTGCTGTCACGACCTAGAGGTAAGCTTAAACTTGGTCATCTCTCAATCTATGCATATTTCCTCGCACAATACTTTTGCCAAATGTTCATAATCATGCATGGAATGTTTCCCCTCAAGTAATTGCTTTGTTTGAATCGTGTATTAAAAATCCCAGCCTTCATGCAGAAATTAGGGTTCATAAGGATTTATCGTGATTTCTTGTTTTATGCTTAATTTAAATGAAATTAATTGTCATAAACATGATCGTGAGGTTGAGACGAGCATATTGATATGTGGATTGCATGATATAATCAAGTATTCAGTGAGATTGGATAGAAAATGCAAATCTGGGCAAGGCAGAAAAAGCGCGTGTTCTTGGTCCATGTTCTTGGCGCCATTTTCATAAATTCAAATATTTGAATTTTGTGATTTTATTTAATTGATTCAAAAATTAATTTCTCTCTGAGTTTTAATGATTTTGAGTTGATTCTTTTTTTAATAATTAACAAAAATGTTAAAATATTTTCTTTTCCCAAAAAATCCCAAAAATATTATTTATTGTATATAATTGATATTTTTGCAAAGAATTAATGTTTTAATTGTTTTTGATATTTGAAATATTTTTTCCACCTTGATTTTGCAACTTTTAATGCTTTCTAATTATTTTGTAGGTCAATACTTAATTTTTGAAGCATTAATCCAATATTACAATTTGTTTTTCCTATGTTAAACAATTTTGATCATTTTAATTGAATTTTTATTCAATTAAAACACATTTTGAAAACAAATTAGGGTTTTTGGATTAATTCAACCCTCATAAATCATTTTCTTAAAACTCTTTGGGCCTCTAATAGAGTGTAAGATCCAATCTTTTTTTGACCAAATCATTTTTGGGCCTCAGTGTATTGTATAAGTCCCGATACCGTCAAAAAACAAATGGTGCGATCGTCGCCTTTTGAAAAATAATCTTTTGGGCCTCTCCTCGAGTTATAAGACCCATTTGAAACTTTTTGGGCCTCTAATAGAGTGTAAGACCCAATCCCCTTTTAACCAAATCCTTTTGGGCCTCACTTATTGTATAAGTCCCTCTGCGTTAAAACAAAACCTCGGCGCGATCGCCATTTTTAACGAAAAATCGATTGGGCCTACCCTCGAGTAGTAAGACCCATTTCTTTTCTTAAAACTCTTTGGGCCTCTAATAGAGTGTAAGACCCAATCCTTTTTTACCAAATCATTTTTGGGCCTCAGTGTATTGTATAAGTCCCGATACCGTCAAAAAACAAACGGCGCGATCGTCGCCTTTTGAAAAATAACCTTCTGGGCCTACCCTCGAGTAGTAAGACCCATTTCTTTTCTTAAAACTCTTTGGGCCTCTAATAGAGTGTAAGACCCAATCCTTTTTGACCAAATCATTTTTGGGCCTCAGTGTATTGTATAAGTCCCGATACCGTCAAAAAACAAACGGCGCGATCGTCGCCTTTTGAAAAATAACCTTCTGGGCCTACCCTCGAGTAGTAAGACCCATTTCTTTTCTTAAAACTCTTTGGGCCTCTAATAGAGTGTAAGACCCAATCCTTTGTAAATACAAACCATTTTTGGGCCTCACTTATTGTATAAGTCCCACTGTATTTTCAAAAACCTCGGCGCAATCGCCATTTCAAACAGAAAAACCAACTGGGCCTACCCTCGTGTAGTAAGACCCATTTCTTTTCTTTAAAACCTGTTGGGCCTCTTGAGAGAGTGTAAGACCTATCCCTTTGTATAGAAAACCTTTTTGGGCCTCAGTCACTTGTATAAGTCCCTCTGTACAAATTCAACTGTGCGCTCACTGATAAAACCCTGGGCCTCTCCTTGAGCTGTAAGCCCCAAATCTTTCTTTTTCAAAACACTTTCTCCTTTGATTTTGAATATACTGTTGTTTTCAATATTTCTTTGTTGAACAACTAACCAAACAGCATGGAAGCTCTACAACCGGGTAAGTGTTTATACGCTTTCATTTACCGCTTTCATATACATTTAATTGTATTGTGGGGCTGTTTCATTGTAAGTCTTCTTTCATAAAGTCATATAAACTGTGTAATAATAGTATAGATATTTAGAGTTTTCCCGGCCACTACGTCTAGAACTAGGTGACGCCATTTCATTTATTCGTAGAAATAGACAACTAGATCCCCAATAGGATCACCAGATACAGTCTTCTCTTTGGCTGTCCTCATTAGGAATTGTCAAGAAACTCTATTCCTAGAGATGAATGTATTCTCCGTGAATGGCATCTCTTGAGTTTCTTCCAAATTCTCGAACTTTCCTGGCTTGATCTATTCCTCGTGAATAGCCTGTCTTGAATTTCTCAGGGTTTGGGGACCTATCGGCTTCTTAAAAGCATCGGCCTCCTCTTGGGCATCGTAAAAGGACCCACAGGCTTCCTAAAAGCAACCCCGCCTCCTCTTGGGCTTAGTACAAGGACCCGCCGGCTTCTTAGAAGTATTCACAGCCTCCTCTTAGGCTTCGTATAATGATCTCTTCCTCCGGGAATGATAGCCTCCTCTTGGGCTTTGTACAAGGACCGATCGACTTCTTAAAAGTTTCCAGCCTCCTCTTGGGCTTCGTATAAATTGTCCTGACGACCTCCTAGAGGTATTGGAACATAACTTAGTTATCTGTATAGAACAGTCCTTTCATAGAGTCTACTACTGTTTCTCAAAGCATAGTACAAAAGATGACACTCTAGACTTGGACAGTCTAATTGCCTTGAGTCTTAAAGACATTCTCAAGTGACCCCTTCAATAATAGGAAGAAAACCCGTAGACTCGGACAGTCTCAATACCCTTCGGATTTCCCACTTCCTTAAAGAACAGGAATAACCCGAATTATCCTTGAATCAAATCCTTGAGTACCATGTTGCTCATATAAGAACTGATTTTCTCTTTAAATCAGTATACTGGACCTGTCACTTACCTGAACAGTCGCCACAGCCTCCTCTTAGGCTTTGTATAAAGATCCTTCTCCCGTGAAGTTAGCCTCTCTCTTGGGCTTTATACAATGATTCTCCCCAGCAGAGTCAAACAACATTTAGCCTCTCTCTCGAGCTTTGTACGAGACACATAAGAGACTCCCTCGTTGAGTCAATCACCCTTTTGCCCCCATCTCGGGCTTTATACGAGATACAAAAAGGTTCTTATTTGAGCCAAACAAATTTCAGCCTCCATCTCGGGCTTCGTACGAGATACAAAAAACTCTCTTGTTGAGTCAAATAGCCTCCATCTCGGGCTTTATACGAGATATCAAAAGACTCCATCATCGAGTCAAAAACCTTTTAGCCTCTCTCTCGGGCTTTGTACGAGACACGTAATAGCCTTCTCTTAGGCTTTGTATAAGAAAACCACTGGTTGGTCCAATCAACCTTTTAGCATCAAAGTTGTGCCTCGTTCACAGTACACAAACATCAACAACTCCTTCCCTTTCATCTAATCGCTGTAAGCGACAAGCCTCTGGATCATCTACATCCATGACACTGTCCCTCTTTTAGCATGAGAAATTCCTAAGGAAAGATGGCATTGCTCTAAACTGAGTTAAAGTCTTCTCCTTCAGGTTGAAATCCCCTATAAAGGAAATTATGGCATTGCCGGATTCACAAATCCTGGTTAAAGTAATTCTCCTTTATAAACAGTCGTAACAGACAGACCCCTCTTTAGAGATGCCAAATTCTCTCTAAAGCCAACACCCTTTTAGCTTCATATCTTGGGCTTTGAACAAGATACAAACCACCTTTCGCTTCACGTCTTGGGCTTTGAACAAGACACCAAAACAACCATTTCCTCCCATAGAATAGGAGGAACTACGAACGCTCTAATTTCCCTGTTTCGGTAAACGGGAATACGTACGCATAAGATTGAAAGAAAAATCTTAGCGAGCACACTAAACAAAAACCCAAAATCCCATACTTTCATATATATCCGTCCTAACATCTCAACCGATAGCCTAAAGCACCCCTCGTCAACAAAATAAACTAGGAGAAACCCCGAATCTTTGTAGCATCTGTAAACCAACAGTTTTGACTGTTTAATCTCAGTATGCAAGTAGGGTTAATTGGAGACATCTATTTCCCTTCCTTCATCAGCTTTAATAGGATAAAAAATGAATCGAACTGTAGTACTAGAGCGATCGTGCTTTGCAACCACATCCAAAAATCACTCGCTACAGAAAAATGGCGACTCTGCTGGGGAGAAGAGGGTCTCTTTGGGGATCTTGTTCTTTTTTGTGGAAACCTTGACGTCACTAGGATCTTAGGTCAAAACGCCGTTAATTTGGAAAGAAACCACAAATTGGTGACTCCGCCGGGAAACCATTTTCTGTCAGGAACTTAAGATTCTTAGCTTTTAAAAGTCTAGGATGATTAGGACAAATATATATACTTCTTTTCCTAATTGCTATATGTCTTTATTTTTCTGCTATTGGGAATGCGTGTGATGCCGCATGTGGAAAGATCGAGTATACACTTAAGATAAGTGATGGCGACGAGGTCAACCATCAACCTCAGTGGAGGCTGACCAATGCAACCCATTCTCTCCCCTAGACAATGGGCCGATTGTGATGTCGGAGAAGCTGGGGAGCCAAACCCTTTTGTAGTGCGGAAACTATCGGGAATAGTTATTATGCGATACTACCCTCATTTGAGGCTGGTGATCTATTCTCGGTGAATGGCACTTACTCTAATATTTCTCTACAACTCGCTGGCGATCCGCTTGTTGTTTTGCTTTCCTGGGAGGAGCTGATGATAATGAGTACAGGTACAAAAATCACCCTAGTATAAACCTTTGGGGATGGGTAGAGCCTTGACTTCATGACAACGACCCTTTGACCCCATGTTTTTTCTATGTTTTTGTGTGCTGCATTCATGCATTCATTTAAAAAACATTAAAACATTCAAAAAAAATTCTTTTCTAGTCTCTCTATTTTTCAAATTAAACTGAGACTGTGATTGCAAATATCAGAGAAAAGGATTGCACTAATGGATTTCGGTAAAAGGAGAACTCATAGTTACACCTTCAAGGTTCCAAAGCTAGAGGATTTAAGAAGGTTAGCGAGGATGATCACAAACCCAGAGGCTTTCAGAGCCAAGCACGGAGGTTTGCTACCACTATTAAGAGTCCATGTGATTGAGGGAATCATGGATGCGCTCATTCAGTTTTATGATCCAGTTTATCACTGTTTCACATTCCCGGATTACCAGCTCGCACCAACGCTGGAGGAGTATTCTCATCTGATTGATCTACACATTACAGATCAAGCTCCATTTTCTGGACTGGAAGAAATTCCAAAGAATCAGACCATTGCAAGAGCAATTCATTTGGACGAGTCTGAGGTTAGGACTCACCTAACTACCAAGGGTGGCATACAAGGTTTGCCAGCCCAGTTCTCAACAAAGAAAGCCCTGTATTTTGCCAGTATAGGAAACGTGACTGCTTTTGAAAGCATCTTTGTCTTGCTCACCTACGGGTTATTTTTGTTTCCCAACATCAATAACTTCGTCGATATCAACTCCATTAAGGTTTTTCTCATTGGAAACCCTGTACCGACTTTGCTCGCAGATGCGTATCATTCTGTACACTTGGGAAATTTGTACAGTGGAGGGGAGATCACATGTTGTGTACCTTTGCTTTACAAATGGTTTATCTCTCACTTGCCCAAGTCTGCTGCTTTTTGGGATTCTAAGAGTGCCTTACGTTGGTCGCAGAAGATCATGTCCCTTACCAACTCTGATGTAGATTGGTGTAATAGGATCTATGATGGAATCAGAATCATTGATCGTTGTGGAAACTTCCCCAACGTACCCCTTATAGGAACTAAAGGAGGAATCAATTATCATCCGGTGTTGGTTCGCCGTCAATTTGGATACCCAATGAGACACGTCCCACGGGGTGTTCATCTGGAAGGTCTTTTCTTCAAGGAAGGAGAAAACGACAGAGCACTAAAGATGGAAATAGTGCACGCTTGGAAACACGTTCATAAGAAAGGACGAGAGTCTCTGGGAAAACCAGACTGTGTCTCGGTGGAGCCTTACCTCCATTGGGTACAAACTAGAGCTCTCAAGCTAAAGATGTCTTATCCTTGTTATGGAATTCTTCCGCCGAGGGAATCTGTCATGTACTTCATGACGGAAACTGAAAAGCTTCAGGTTACTCTCAACAAAGTTCAAAAGGAGAGAAGGTCTTGGAAGAACAAGTACCGCACCCTCGACGTGGAGTGCATCAAAATACAGCAATTACTAAAAGAGAAAGATGCTCTGATTGAAATTTTGGAGCAACATGCTGTAGATAATCAAGATGACCAAAGGAATTTGCTCACTCCTTTCACCTGGCAAAGGAATGACAACCCGACAACGACCCAAGAGCCCCGGTCAAAGAAAAGGAAGATACCAGAATCAGCACCTGATTTCTCTTCAGAGAGGACTCGGGACCCATTAGTTTAGGTTTTTGTTTCTGCACCTTGTAATCTACTGTATTTCCATTTATGTAATCCTTTGAATTCAATAAAAAGGGGTTTCCCCACCGTTTGATATTTACAATCTAATTGTCGAAGTTTATTTTGATTAAACCAAAAAAAAATTAATATAATCATTGCATTCATCATTCTCACATCGCGTATTCTTCTTACCTACGAATCTCACGTTTGTGTCTCGGTTCTAGAGTCAAACTGTCTCATTCGTATAATACTCGGGCCAATCGTCAGAAAAAGATGGATGATCTTGAGGAAGAAAACAGAGAGTTGAAAGAAGAGATCGATGCTCTGAGAGAGGATATGAGGAAGCTTCGTAACGACATGCAAGCCATGGCAGAAGCTCAGCTACAAAGAACTGTGATCTCAGAGATCACCTCATCGCCCATAGTGGAGAAGTATAATCCTAGGTATCAAATACCGAAAGATCGTCCTTGGGGGATGCCTGTTAACTATATCCCGGAAGGATATGTTCAGCCGATCACTGAAGATCAGGGAATCACAACAGAAGCCGCTGGGCCTGAAGGTTACAAACTTCGGGAAAACGAAGATGCCAGAGGCATACTAAAGACTCCTGAAGGTTACAAACTTCGGGAAACGCCAAGATTTACTGTCGTAGTCACGGTACCACCCCCTGTGGTGCACACTGTCCCGGAAGGACAGATTCCACAGACACCTTCTGGTAAGAAGGAAACTATGTTTGACAGAATGGAGGAATTCCATGAGCAGTTCTTGGAAATACAGAAGGAACTGCAAGCCATTCGCGGTCACGGTCTATTTGGAAAGGACGCCGCAGATCTCTGCTTGGTCCCAAATGTGAAAGTCCCGCACAAATTTCAAGTGCCCGACTTTGAAAAGTACAAGGGTAACTCTTGCCCTCAAAGCCATCTGGTGATGTACGCCCGGCGGATGTCAGCTCAGACGGAAAATCAGGACCTACTGATTCACTACTTTCAGGATAGTTTAACCGGTGCCGCACTCAAATGGTACATGGGTTTAAACGGTACTACGATCAGCACATTCAGAGATCTTGGCACTGCCTTCGTCCAACAATACAAATACAATTTGGACATGGCACCCGACAGAGATCAACTCAGATCGATGTCGCAAATGGACAAGGAAACCTTTAAGGAGTATGCTCAAAGGTGGCGTGAGATTGCCGCTCAAATTTGTCCACCTCTGGAGGAAAAAGAGATGACAAAGATCTTCTTAAAGACCTTAAGCCCATTTTACTATGACCGAATGGTTTCCAGTGCGCCCAGTGATTTCACCGAAATGGTTGGCATGGGCGTACGTCTTGAGGAAGCCGTCCGAGAAGGACGTTTGGTAAAAGACACTGGATCGACGAGCGGTACTAAAAAATACGCTAGTGCTCTCCCTAAGAAAAAAGAGCAGGATATTGGGAATATCTCTCTCGGAAAGCAAAGGCGATGTTATCAACCGGTAGCAGCTGTGACTCCTGCTATCAACTCTGCGTATATTCCTACGTATCAACCTCAGGTTGCGCAGAGCCAACCTGATCAACAAAGGACACAACAGCCTCTTCAGCAGGCTCGTCCTCCATACAACAACAACCGTACAACATGGCTACCAGGATTTGATCCTATACCCGTGTCGTACGCAGAGCTGTTTCCATTACTACTGGCTAAGGGGCACATTCAGACTAAATCTCCTCTTACAGTACCGAAAAATCCACCTTTTTGGTTTAAGGTGGATCAAACTTGCCCTTATCATCAAGGAGGTCCAGGGCATAACATAGAGACTTGTCTCAATTTCAAGTCCAACGTGCAAAAACTTGTTAGGAGCGGGGTCTTATCCTTCAAGGATACGAATCCTAATGTTCTCACGAATCTGCTGCCTCAACACGAGAAGGCTGCAGTCAATTTGATAGAAGGAGAGACTAACGATGTCTATCAAATTCACGATGTACTCTTGTTGAAAACCAATCTGGTCAAGATGCATTGTAGACAGAGTGGATATGGCCATGTGCCACCTCATAATTATCACCAGTGTGATATCTGCTCTAAAGACAATCAGGGATGTTCTGTGGTGCAAGCAGCTCTACAGGAACAGATGGATCTTGGATGGATCCAAGAGCACCGAGTTCGTGGAGTTAACATGGTTTACATGAATTCTAACGTCATTCAGAACCACGATATTCGTGCAATGAATGTCAACTTGGTGGCAATGCACTCAAGGCAAAGCCAGTATCATAATCTGCCGCGGCACGATTACAATTCCTGTCTGATTTGCTCGGTAAACAAACAGGGATGCTCTTTCATACAGGAGGCCCTCCAGCGTCAGATGGATCTTGGATGGATCTAAGACTACCGTGATAGGAACTCCTATCAAATCAATATGGTTCAGATCTTCGATATTCGCGTGATGAATACCAACCTGGTAGAGTTACATGCTGAGCAGGTCCGACTCGGATTCTTAATATCACATGACTATCAAAGCTGTAAAGCGGGTTGCGAAAACAATCGAGGTTGTACCCTTGTCCAGGAGGCACTTCAGTACTTGTTAAATCACTGGTGGATGCCAATTTATATGGATGAAGATACTCAGCAAATTAGTATCAGTAACAGGAATCCTACTCGGTGTTAGAGTCAGGATGTCCGATCTGTGGAAGCTAACCTAGTGAGGTTACATTGTATTCAAAGTGGGCGTGGCCAGGTGCCACCACACAACTATGAATGTTGCGGTGTCTGTTCGGAAAGTAACCAAGGGTGTTACCTTGTGAGAGCAGCTCTTCAGGGTCAGGTAGATCGTGGAGAGATTCGTCCATATCCGGGTTCTGGACCCATCAACTAGACGCCGAACTACCTTACTGAGCAAGTTGAGGATGTTGTCACGATCTCTGGTCATCGCAGGACCAGGGATGTTTTTGCCATTATCCCTCTACTTGACGAATCTAAAGTTCCCAACCGAGAACGGATCGAGATTAATTATGATGGTCAAAAAAATCACAAGGCTCCTGTAGTTATCTATCTACCAGGACCACTACCGTATGAATCAGCTAAGGCTATCCCTTACAAATACGGTGCAACGACAGTTGAAAATGGAAAGGAAATTCCATTACCCTCCGTTGTGAATATTGCAGACATCAGTCGTGTAACACGGAGCGGTAGAATCTTCAACTGAGGAGTTGGAGAACTTAACAAGGAAAAGGAACTTCAGAGGGAAGCTCCCAATCCACCAGTCAGTCAATCCAGTAATCCCGACCTTTCGAAAAACGATGATGAGATGCTGAAGCTCATCCAAAGGAGTGAATACAACATTGTGGATCAACTGTTACAAACTCCTTCAAAGATCTCGGTATTATCGTTGTTACTCAATTCAGAAGCCCACAGGGAGGCTCTACAGAAAGTCTTGGAGCAAGCCTTTGTGGAACAGGATGTAACAATCAGACAGTTCGATAGTATTGTCTCTAACATCACTTCCTGCAATAATTTGGGATTTAGTGATGAGGAATTACCCGAAGAGGGTCGTCGTCATAACATGGCGCTCAACATTACAGTTAACTGCATGGACGATGCTTTAGCCAGCGTACTGGTAGACACAGGATCAGCCCTGAATGTTATGCCGAAGTCCACTTTGATGCAATTATCATTCAAAGGCCCTCCGATGAGAATCAACGAGGTCGTCGTCAAAGCGTTCGACGGATCCAGAAAAATAGTTATCGGCAAAGTTGATCTTCCCATAACTATCGGTCCTCACACTTTCCAAGTCACTTTCCAGGTCATGGACATCCAGGCAACGTACAGTTGTTTATTAGGAAGACCTTGGATACATCAGGCTGGAGCGGTCACGTCAACCCTCCACCAAAAGCTAAAGTTCATCAAGAACGGTCAACTTGTCACAGTTTATGGAGAACAAGCCTTGCTTGTAAGCAACTTGTCATCATCTACTGGCATAGAACCCGAGGAGGTTGTTGGAACTCAGTTCCAAGCACTATCGGTGAGCAAGAACAATCAGTTATAAGGAGGAACCTCGATTTCCTCATACAAAGATGCTATCAAAGCGGTCGAGAGTACCGATACAACAGGATGGGGACAGCTTGTCATTCCTATTGACAATAAAACAAAGAAGGGTCTTGGTTTTTCTGCAACCTGTACCCAGACAGCTGCCGACGATGAAAGTCTTCATCCCCTTCAAAACTTCTTTCACAGTGGAGGTTTTCTTCACCCGGTGTCTCAAGCAGTACATGCTATCAATGAGGAAGATCCCTTTGACACAGATGAAGAATGGAAGTCCTATCTGAATGAGGACGTTTATATGTCTCAGGAAGAGGTGCCTACGCCAATTTGCTATCCCGCACAGAGTCCAAGATTTATACCACGGTCAGATGTCAAAATGATATATGGAGATTGTGATCCAGAAGGATGTCGTGCTCCGCCAAACTCATTAGAGGAGGACACTCTGATGAAAGACAATTTTGACTACACCTACTATGGCCCAATGGATGGTCTGCCAATGTGGCAGCCTTACCCAGGAAACTTGGGGCAAGAGAGTCAGCCGAACAATGAAAATCAGCTGACCATCATCGAACCGAATACCTGTGTCCCCACCATATCATGGGATCAACACTCAGGTCATTCAGAAACTACTCAACATGAAGATGAATTTGCAACGTTGGCAGGACTTGAATTCATCAACTATGCTTTTCCTGAGGTTAACGTCATCGAGAGAGATGACTCCTCCAGTTCCAGAGAAGTGTGGGACACCTTGGGACAATCGAGTGGGAAATACGACTATATGGTCAGGTACACCGCTCCCGAAAGCTCTCGTATCAGGCTCGAAGACATCCAGCCTACTGGATGGGGAGATACAGCTGAGAGCACAAATGCTATGCAAAATGCAACAGAGGAATTCTCCTACGACAATTCTGCCTGGGAGACAGATTCCAATGATCCTGCTCCACCAGAAATCAGCGTTATTTCTGAAGACAAATCAAGGAAGGTGCCAGACTTTGTGATTCACCGAGGAGTTCGCCGCCAATGGGTTGCCGTCGAGGTTTCGAAGGTCGTTCGTCAGTCAAAGTAATTGCCATCTTTAACCTTTCACCCTGCCCAGGTGAAACAGATGTTTTGATAGGGCTCGCTTTCTGTAAATTTTCCCTCTTCGCTTAGCCCAAAGCGACAGAGTTTTGTTTTATAGGGCTGTAGTTTCAAGATTCGACTTGTTCATTAATAAAATAACGTCGTTCTGTAATTTCCGCATTTATTGCTGTTTTCTCTTTTTGCTTTTTCAGAAAATGGTAATCCTAAAAAACAATTCAATAATAAAAACAAGCAGTAATAAAATAAAAACATTGCACACACTTGCATTTTCTCTATCTCTTTTAAACACGAATCATCACGTCATGCAGATTGCTTGTTTTAAACCCCGTTGAAACGTACGATCTGATGCCTTCTACCAACTTTGAGTTCCCGGTATTCGAGGCTGAAGAAGAAAATAACGACAAAATTCCAGAAGAGATCTCTCGACTACTCAGACAAGAGAAAAGGTCCATTGAACCTCACAAAGAGCCGTTGGAAACGGTAAACTTGGGTTCAGAAAAAGAGAGAAAAGAAATCAGGATTGGGGCACTGCTCAGTCCAACTGCCAAAGAGAGTTTGATAAAGCTTCTCAAAGAATTCCCCGATGTATTCGCTTGGTCCTATCAGGATATGCCAGGGTTGGATACCAGCATCGTGGAACATCACTTACCGTTGAGATCGGAATGTCTGCCAGTAAAGCAAAGGTTGAGACGTACTCACCCAGACATGGCCATCAAAATCAAAGAGGAGGTGTAGAAACAGATTAACGCGGGTTTCCTCGCCACATATGAATATCCTCAATGGTTAGCCAACATCGTACCCATTCCGAAAAAGGACGGAAAGGTCAGAATGTGTGTTGATTAAAGGGATCTGAACAAGGCAAGTCCAAAGGACGACTTTCCTTTACCACACATTGACATGCTGGTAGACAGCACAACAAAGTTCAAAATTTTCTCCTTCATGGATGGATTCTCGGGATATAACCAGATCAAAATGGCGCCGAAAGACATGGAGAAAACTTCGTTCATTACCCCATGGAGCACCTTTTGTTACAAGGTAATGCCATTCGGTTTGAAGAACGCCGGGGCAACCTATCAAAGGGCCATGACTACTCTTTTTCATGACATGATACACAAAGAAATTGAAGTGTATGTCGATGATATGATTGCAAAATCTAAAACAGAGAGTGAGCACGTTGAACATCTGTCAAAATTGTTCGAACGTCTAAGAAAATTCAAGCTCCGCTTGAATCCCAACAAGTGCACCTTTGGTGTCCGTTCAGGGAAACTACTAGGGTTCATCATCTGCCAGAAAGGAATTGAGGTTGATCCTGACAAGGTCAAGGCCATTCAAGAAATGCCTTCTCCGAAAACTGAAAAACAAGTCAGAGGATTCCTGGGACGTTTGAACTACATCTCCAGATTCATATTCCTCTTGACCGCGACGTGTGCGCCGATTTTCAAATTACTCAAAAAGAACCAGGATTGCGTTTGGACAAAAGATTGTCAAACCGCCTTCGACAGTATCAAGGAATATCTGTTGAATCCGCCGATTCTATCACCTTCAGTGGAAGGAAAGCCACTGATCATTTACCTCACAGTCCTGGAGGACTCAATGGGATGTGTACTTGGCCAACAAGACGAAACCAAAAGGAAAGAGTCTGCCATTTACTATTTGAGCAAGAAATTCACCGACTGCGAAACTCGGTACATGATGCTCGAGAAAACTTGCTGCCCTTTGGCTTGGGCAGCCAAACGTCTTCGCCAATACATGATTCGTCATACTACTTGATTAATCTCCGAAATGGATCCAATCAAGTACGTCTTCGAAAAACCTGCTCTCACGGAGTTGAGTTTCATAATGATTACTCCTGCTTCAAGTAAGTCTAAGTACGTCTACGAAACAGAGTTGAGTTTCATCATATCCCTCGTGAGGAGAATCACATGGCTGATGCATTAGCCATCATCTCTTCCATGATTAGTGTAGGTCAATGGAATGACATACCTAAGATCGACATAATGCGCCTTGAAAGGCCCGCTTACATCTTCACGATTGAAGCAGTCATAGACGACAAACCTTGGTATCACGATATCAAACGCTTCCTTCAGAAATAGGAGTACCCATCTGGGGCACTCAGAAAAGACAGAAAAACCCTCAGAAGATTGCCTGGAAGCTTCTTCCTGAGCGGTGACACTCTCTATAAGAGAAATTTATACATGGTCTTGCTCCGATGCGTAGACAGACCAGAAGCAGGCATGCTTATGAAAGAAATTCATGAAGGATCCTTTGGCACTCATGCCAACGGATACACAATGGCGAGAAAAATTCTAAGAGCAGGGTACTATTGGTTGACAATGGAATCCGACTGCTACAAGTACATGAGGAGGTGTTACAAGTGTCAGATATACGCCGACAAAATTCATGTACCGCCATCACATCTCAAAGTTCTCTCTTCCCCATGGCCATTTTCCATATGGGGAATCGACATGATTGGCTTGATTGAACCTAAGGCTTCAAACAGACATCGATTCATCCTGGTAGCCATTGACTATTTCACCAAGTGGGTCGAACCAGCGTCATTCGCCAATGTAACCCGACAAGTGGTGGTCCGATTTATCAAAAACAATATCATCTGCCGTTATGGTGTTCCGAGCGAGATCATTACTGATAATGGATCTAACTTGAACAACAAGATGATGAAGGAGTTGTGCGCTGAGTTCAAGATCGAACACCATAACTCATCTCCCTACCGACCCAAGATGAACGGAGCGGTAGAAGCGGCTAACAAGAATATCAAGAAGATCGTTCAAAATATGGTTGTAACCTACAAAGACTGGCAAGAGATGCTACCCTTTGCTCTTCACGGTTATCGCACATCTGTCTGCACTTCAATAGGGGCAACCCCTTTCTCTCTAGTATATGGCATGGAAGCAGTGCTCCCCATAGAAGTAGAGATCTTGTCAATCCGAGTATTGATGGAAGCTAAGCTCACCGAAGCTGAATGGTGTCAAAGCCGACATGACGAACTGAATCTGATCGAAGAAAAGCGAATCACGGCACTATGCCATGGTCAATTGTATCAACAGAAAATGAAGAGGGCGCTCGACAAAAAGGTCCGACCTCGTGTCTTCAGAAAAGGAGACCTCATGCTCAAGAAGATCCAGTCATTTCTCACTGATTCGCGAGGTAAATGGACTCCGAATTATGATGGCCCCTATGTGGTCACGAAAGCTTTCTCAGGCGGCGCCTTGAGACTTGCGACCATGGACGGAGAGTAATTTTCCTACCCCACGAATGTTGATGTAGTCAAGAAATACTTCGTTTAAACTAAAAAAAATGTCTCGGTGGATTGAGAACCCGAAAGGGCGGTCCAGGCAAAAGTTAGAGACATAAAAAGAAAAAATCATCCCGGTGGATTGGAAACATCACAGTACAATCCAGGCAAAAATTTGGGATAATGGCAAGTAACTATGTTCAACAGAGGTAAGTCCCTCAGCAGCAGCAGTTACACCATCCGTCAGAGGAAAACTCCAGTCAAGGTCATCTTCGACAGAAGCTCCGGATGTTCCGAATTCAAAGTTGGTAGAAGGATAGTGGTCGTTATGTTTCAACGTAGCCCTTTTCCCTGTAAATTACCATTTTCAAACTTTGTAAATACTCTTTGGAATCACGCGTTTGGCTGATCTCCATTTTATAAATAAAATTTGAGCCCTTGTGCTTTTGTTTGTAATTCTTATTTGTTTTAGCTTTACAGAACGACGTTGTTAACATGATTAATGATTCTTGAAATAAAACAAAAATGAATTTACTTGTTAAAACTTTTTCTGCTTTTAAATTAAAGTCGGCAATTTCTTTTGACTGTTGAACATCAAAGGAACATCAACCGCTTCTCCAGAAGTAAGCGAACTTCAAAGTGCAGAATCAAAGTACTCCTTCTAACCCAGTACGCCTGAATGAAGGGATCAACTGTGTCAGAGACCTTGTTTCTTCTGACACGCCTCGGCCGAGTTCTCATCTCCTAAGCCCGGCCAACTTAGCTCCCAACAGGGACTATCTCTCCTAAGCAAGGCGGAATTGCTATTCTAAACCAACGATACATCTTCTTCCCGCGATGGCCGAGTATCCAGTTGTGCTCACCTGTCAGTTTGTATGTCGCGTCAGTTTTGTCAGCATAAACATACATACATCATGCATTATTGATTTGCATTCACATTTCATATTGCATCACTATCACTCTAGTCGGCCTTGTCCCCTAGTGATAAAAGTCCTCTCAATCGAGTTGTCAGCCCTTTCTTCGTCAGGAAGTGTTACGTCTGAACATTCTCTCTCCTCCAGTTTTATTTCTGGATTGAAGTTAGGTCCTCGACCACTTTGATAACTTGAACCTCTGAAAGACCAGAGAGCCCTCAGTTAACATCACTCTTCGCCATTGAAGGTGATATCCTTGTTTTCCCGGATTAAAGAAAATCCTGAGAGAAAGCCTCCTAAATCGGAGATTCGGCAGTACGGCAGTTTTTCTCTGAAAAACCCACTGATGAAAAGGTCGTCGGCACCTCAAAATTGGATCACATCATATGGCATTTCTCCGAGAAGATCTCCGAGAAAAGTATGATGTAAAGACCCCAAGCGAATGCAGTCTCTCAAGGGACTCGCATTCCCCAAGTAGAGTCAACAAATGGCATCTCCAACAGAGAAGTTTGTACACCTCTACAACTCAGACGACTGAGTTCCCCAGCAAGTCTGACAATGAAACTTTTTCCACTCAAATGGCATCTCCCCAGGAAAATTTGGTGAGAAGTTTGAAGGAAAGCCGCTACGAATAGCGTCCCTTGTCAGTAAAGTTTATTGACGAAAGAAACTAAGACCAGTTCCTTGGTAGGAAACCAGGATCGAGGGGAAGTTTACATCAGAAACTAAGACCAGTTCCTTGGTAGGAAACCAGGATCGAGGGGAAGTTTACATCAGAAACTGAGACCAGTTCCTTGGCTGAAGACCAGGATCGAGGGGAAGTTTACCTTTTCTAAGGATCCAAAACACAACCTAATATACTCCATGGAACCTCATGGACCCAATCATCAAGTCAATTTTGCCTCAGGGGATGCATTCATAAAAAATTAGGAATTAGGGTTTCTTGACCTAATTCACCCCAAAGTTGACTTTTAGGGAAAATCATGAGCCAAGACCTCAAGACATGATTTGAGGGTCTCCAACATACTATATTGATCCATTTGGAACAATGGATTAATCCAAGAAGCTTGAGCAACAAGTCTCAATTTCATCTGCACCACAGTTAGGGTTTTAAGGAAAAAGTCAACTGTAACTTTGACTTTTGACCAGGACATGCTCCCAAGCCCTATGACATGCATCAATATACCCTATGACACCCATGAAACATGTACATCAAGTTTGATTTAGGTCAAGGACATGATTTCATGAAGAATTGCACAGTTTGGAATTCATCTGATAAAAAGTCAACTGTGCACAAAAGTCAACTTTGACTTTTTGAGATTTTTCACCAAAATGGATTTTTAACCCTAAAATGTTGTTAATGTATGATTTGAATCATCATTCATCAAGAAAAATCAAGAAAAGTTGGGTAACTTGTAAAAGGGGTAACCATAAAAAACTTAGAAAATTTTCTAAGTTAAAAATAAAGTGGCTAGGGTACCAACTTTGGAGGACCATAACTCCTAAACCACAAAGTCATTCTCTCCCATCCAAGGCTTGATTTGTAGATCGCATTGCCTTCTACAAAAACTTCAACTAGACCTAATTCCAACTCCTCATGGATTTTGAGTTATGGAGTGATCAAAATCAAGAAAAGTCACTTTGTTCCAACACTTAGTGAAAATTGTATTAAGTCAGATTTTACCCTACTTTTTGCCAAATGTAAGGGGATTTTTCACTTGGATTCAAAAGAGATCAAAACCAAACATGTTCAAATAGTTGTTGTATCATGTAAGGGTTTTCCAAAATGACCAAGAACATTACCAAATTTCATTTGAGTCATGAGATATGACATTGGAAAGTTGCCTTGCTGAAATCTGCCAAGGCAAGGCAGAATTTGCATTTTTTGCTCGATTTGCCAAAATTTGCCAAATCCAAATGCTCCTATCCACTTGGACACATTTGAGTATTAAATCTAAAGGGGACAATCACTGAGCCAAGCCTCCAAAGTCTTTGGAACAAGAAATAGCATGTTGAACCTAGAATGGCCAAAATAGGGACAAGACTCCAATTTTGGATTGGAGCATTCAATGGAAGCATCAAGGTGGCATGGACTGAGCCATTTGCAACTGAATTCAGTCAAGCCTTATCCAAGACCAAGGGAACCACAGCCCGGTGCCCTAACCTCTAGTCAATGGCTAGAGGAGACTTGGATTTCCATTGGCCAACATTGAACAAACACCTGCTGCAGTTGCCATTCACTGTGGATCCCAAAACAAACTTGCTCTACTATAAATAGAGCTCAATTGTGATAAGTTTAAGTAGACCAAAGGCCTACAACACTTGCCTTTCTCAAAAACCACTTCTCACTCTAAAAAATTCCTTTCTTAGCAAGTCACTATCGGGTTTTTCATTAGAGAGCAATTCCACTCAAACCAATCACACACACACCTCATATACATCATATGTGAGCTGATCAAACACTTAAACAACAACTGGAACACTGATTTCTCAGAATCACCAGTCAATTATTCAAGGTTTTAACCAAAGTGCAGTTGAGATGCCATGAAGTGATCCAGCCATTCTCAGTCAAGTCCAAGCATTCAAACACACTCCATAGGGTGTAGGGAAGCTGTTCAGATCATCACAATTCATCTGTAACACCTCCTACTCAAAAATCAATTTGTTTTTGCTGTCACGACCTAGAGGTAAGCTTAAACTTGGTCATCTCTCAATCTATGCATATTTCCTCGCACAATACTTTTGCCAAATGTTCATAATCATGCATGGAATGTTTCCCCTCAAGTAATTGCTTTGTTTGAATCGTGTATTAAAAATCCCAGCCTTCATGTAAAAATTAGGGTTCATAAGGATTTATCGTGATTTCTTGTTTTATGCTTAATTTAAATGAAATTAATTGTCATAAACATTATCGTGAGGTTGAGACGAGCATATTGATATGTGGATTGCATGATATAATCAAGTATTCAGTGAGATTGGATAGAAAATGCAAATCTGGGCAAGGCAGAAAACGCGTGTGTTCTTGGTCCATGTTCTTGGCGCCATTTTTATAAATTCAAATATTTGAATTTTGTGATTTTATTTAATTGATTCAAAAATTAATTTCTCTCTGAGTTTTAATGATTTTGAGTTGATTCTTTTTTTAATAACTCACAAAAATGTTAAAATATTTTATTTTCCCAAAAAATCCCAAAAATATTATTTATTGTATATAATTGATATTTTTGCAAAGAATTAATGTTTTAATTGTTTTTGACATTTGAAATATTTTTTCCACCTTGATTTTGCAACTTTTAATGCTTTCTAATTATTTTGTAGGTAAATACTTAATTTTTGAAGCATTAATCCAATATTACAATTTGTTTTTCCTATGTTAAACAATTTTGATCATTTTAATTGAATTTTTATTCAATTAAAACACATTTTGAAAACAAATTAGGGTTTTTGGATTAATTCAACCCTCATAAATCATTTTCTTAAAACTCTTTGGGCCTCTAATAGAGTGTAAGACCCATTCTTTTTTTGGCCAAATCATTTTTGGGCCTCAGTGTATTGTATAAGTCCCGATACTGTCAAAAAACAAACGGCGCGATCGTCGCCTTTTGAACAATAATCTTTTGGGCCTCTACTCGAGTTATAAGACCCATTTGAAACTTTTTGGGCCTCTAATAGAGTGTAAGACCCAATCCCCTTTTAACCAAAACCTTTTGGGCCTCACTTATTGTATAAGTCCCTCTGCGTTAAAAGAAAACCTCGGCGCGATCGCCATTTTTAACGAAAAATCAATTGGGCCTACCCTCGAGTAGTAAGACCCATTTCTTTTCTTAAAACTCTTTGGACCTCTAATAGAGTGTAAGACCCAATCCTTTTTTACCAAATCATTTTTGGGCCTCAGTGTATTGTATAAGTCCCGATACCGTCAAAAAACAAACGGCGCGATCGTCGCCTTTTGAAAAATAACCTTCTGGGCCTACCCTCGAGTAGTAAGGCCCATTTCTTTTCTTAAAACTCTTTTGGCCTCTAATAGAGTGTAAGACCCAATCCTTTGTAAATACAAACCATTTTTGGGCCTCACTTATTGTATAAGTCCCACTGTATTTTCAAAAACCTCGGCGCGATCGCCATTTCAAACGGAAAAACCAACTGGGCCTACCCTCGTGTAGTAAGACCCATTTCTTTTCTTTAAAACCTGTTGGGCCTCTTGAGAGAGTGTAAGACCCATCCCTTTGTATAGAAAACCTTGTTGGGCCTCAGTCACTTGTATAAGTCCCTCTGTACAAATTCAACAGTGTGCTCACTGATAAAACCCTGGGCCTCTCCTTGAGCTGTAAGCCCCAAATCTTTCTTTTTCAAAACACTTTCTCCTTTGATTTTGAATATACTGTTGTTTTCAATCTTTCTTTGTTGAACAACTAACCAAACAGCATGGAAGCTCTACAACCGGGTAAGTGTTTATACGCTTTCATTTACCACTTTCATATACATATAGCTGTATTGTGGGGCTGTTTCACTGTAAGTCTTCTTTCATAAACTCATATAAATTGTGTAATAATAATATAGATATTTAGAGTTTTCCCGGCCACTACGTCTAGAACTAGGTGACGCCGTTTTGTTTATTCGTAGAAATAGACAACTAGATCCCCAATAGGATCACCAGATACAGTCTTCTCTTCGGCTGTCCTCATTAGGAATTGTCAAGAAACTCTATTCCCAGAGATGAATGTATTCTCCGTGAATGGCATCTCTTGAGTTTCTTCCAAATTCTCGAACTTTCCTGGCTTGATCTATTCCTCGTGAATAGCCTGTCTTGAATTTCTCGGGGTTTAGGGACCCATCGGCTTCTTAAAAGCATCAGCCTCCTCTTGGACATCGTACAAGGACCCACACGCTTCCTAAAAGCAACCCCGCCTCCTCTTGGGCTTAGTACAAGGACCCGACGGCTTCTTAGAAGTATTCACAGCCTCCTCTTAGGCTTCGTATAATGATCTCTTCCTCCGGGAATGATAGCCTCCTCTTGGGCTTTTTACAAGGATTGATCGGCTTCTTAAAAGTTTCCAGCCTCCTCTTGGGCTTCGTACAAATTGTCCCGACGACCTCCTAGAGGTATAGGAACAGAACTTAGTTATCTGTATAGAACAGTCCTTTCATAGAGTCTACTACTGTTTCTCAAAGCATAGTACAAAAGATGACACTCTAAACTTGGACAGTTTAATCTCCTTGAGTCTCAAAGACATTCTCAAGTGACCCCTTTAATAATAGGAAGAAAGCCCGTAGACTCGGACTGTCTCAATACCCTTCGGATTTCCCACTTCCTTAAAGAACAGGAATAACCCGAATCCTTGAATCAAATCCTTGAGTACAGTGTTGCTCATATAAGAACTGATTTTCTCTTTAAATCAGTATACTGGACCTGTCACTTAACTGAACAGTCGCCACAGCCTCCTCTTAGGCTTTGTATAAAGATCCTTCTCCCGTGAAGTTACCCTCTCTCTTGGGCTTTATGCAATGATTCTCCCCAGCAGAGTCAAACAACGTTTAGCCTCTCTCTCGAGCTTTGTACGAGACATATAAGAGACTCCCTCGTTGAGTCAATCACCCTTTCGCCTCCATCTCGGGCTTTATACGAGATACAAAAAGGTTCTTATTTGAGCCAAACAAATTTTAGCCTCCATCTCGGGCTTCGTACGAGATACAAAAAACTCTCTTGTTGAGTCAAATAGCCTCCATCTCGGGCTTTATACGAGATATCAAAAGACTCCATCATCGAGTCAAAAACCTTTTAGCCTCTCTCTCTGGCTTTGTACGAGACACGTAATAGCCTTCTCTTAGGCTTTGTATAAGAAAACCACTGGTTGGTCCAATCAACCTTTTAGCATCAAAGTTGTGCCTCGTTCACAGTACACAAACATCAACAACTCCTTCCCTTTCATCTAATCGCTGTAAGCGACAAGCCTCTGGATCATCTACATCCATGACACTGTCCCTCTTTTAGCATGAGAAATTCCTAAGGAAAGATGGCATTGCTCTAAACTGAGTTAAAGTCTTCTCCTTCAGGTTGAAATCCCCTATAAAGGAAATTATGGCATTGTCGGATTCACAAATCCCGGTTAAAGTAATTCTCCTTTATAAACAGTCGTAACAGACAGACCCCTCTTTAGAGATGACAAATTCTCTCTAAAGCCAACACCCTTTTAGCTTCATATCTTGGGCTTTGAACAAGATACAAACCACCTTTCGCTTCACGTCTTGGGCTTTGAACAAGACACCAAAACAACCATTTCCTCCCATAGAATAGGAGGAACTACGAACGCTCTGATTTCCCTGTTTCGGTAAACGGGAATACGTAGGCATAAGATTGAAAGAAAAATATTAGCGAGCACACTAAACAAAAACCCAAAATCCCATACTTTCATATATATCCGTCCTAACATCTCAACCGATAGCCTAAAGCACCCCTCGTCAATAAAATAAACTAGGAGAAACCTCGAATCTTTGTAGCATCTGTAAACCAACAGTTTTGACTATTTAATCTCAGTATGCAAGCAGGGTTAATTGGAGACATCTATTTCCCTTCCTTCATCAGCTTTAATAGGATAAAAAATGAATCGAACTATAGTACTAGAGCGATCGTGCTTCGCAACCACATCCAAAAATCACTCTCTACAGGTGGGTCTTTAAGAAATGAACTATACTTTTTCTTGTGAATATTAAGGAGAGTCGGAAGTTGGATACGGAATTGGTGGATTTGATAGTTTCGGGTAATCAGAGTGCGCATCGGAAGCGTGATGTGGCACAATTCGTATATGCATGTGTGACTTGTAAGAGATTATAGGTTGAACATTATGAACCTGTAGGAATGATGAGACCATTGGACGTTTCAGAATGGAAGTGTTAGGTGAAAGGTTTAAATATTACTCATGGGCTACTATGTAGATGGGTGTTTTGGTTATATGTTCGATTGGTGAATCATAGAATTGTTGTCCTGATGTTGTGTGACAAGGATGTTGGTATTGTGGTTATGTAGAGGTTGTTGAAACGATGTTGGGTCGTGGAACTTTATGTTCTTGTTTGTGTTGTTGCCTCATTTCCATCGTGATGGTTTGAGTGCGAGTAGCTAATTCCGGTGTGGGGAATTAGGGGAGTGTTACCTGAGTGTTGGTAACGTGGTTTTCTTTGAGTCGTGAGTTAGTCGTCAAGTGCATTGTATGGGCTTTGCATCTTGTCGTTGTAGTTGTCGTCGTTGTCGTGTCGTTGTTGTAACTGCTGTTAGCAAGGTGGGTTGTCAGTTTGTGTTATTCGTGGTGTGCCTTTTTTGGCATGATAGTTTGTTAGTCGGATGCGAGAGTCGTATCCGGAGTTGTTTGTATCAGTTATATTTTCGAGGACGAAAATGTCTAAGTGGGGGAGAATTGTAACGCCCCGTTTTGTCCGATTTATTTAATCGAGTCGATTTAATTATTTTTGTTTTTATATTATTTTATTCTTGCCTTTTATTTGACAATATATTATTTTTCATCATTATTATGTTTTATCGCATTTTGAGAGCGTTTGCGAGATATTTGAGCTGAGGGGTAAAATGGTCATTTTGGGTAGTTAGATATTTTGTTATAAAATGAGAAATAGAGAGAAATAGAGAGAAAAGAGAAAGAAGAGAAAGAAGGAAAAGGAGAGGAAAGAAATGGAGAAGAGGAAAAGAGGTGGAAATCGACATAGCTTTGTTTCAAGCACGATTAATCGGGTAAGGGTGAGAAGTCTCGATTATATCTTGCTTGTGTATGTATATGTGTTGTTTGTTTGAATTGTTTTGGTTGTTTCACAACTTTTTCTTATTGATAATTTGTGATCAATTAGAGAGAAATCGATGTTTTCACGGTCGGAAATCGGTATAAATCATGTTGTATGATCACACTGTGATTATAAACATTTGTTGACACTTGTTTTGCTGTTTGGAATTGATTGGAGATGAAAATAGTGGATTTTGGGGGTTTAAACCGTGTAACCCGCAAGCAGAAAATTCTGCATTTGATACGAAGCGTCGGGCGGTGGTTTTAGCGCTGGGCGACGCAGGAGTTGCTCCGCCGGGCGATATCCAAGAGGCGTAGCTTGTCACGCTGCTGAATATTTTAAAGTTTTGGTTGGGGAATGTACGTCGCTGCTTCTCTGGGCGACGCAGAGGCAAAGGGAGCACCGCCGGGCGAAAGTATGTACCGTCGGGCGCTCCTAGGAGTTTACAATAAATTTGTTTTCTTTGAAAATACATAACTTTTGATCAGTACTTCGGATCGGGACGTTCCTAGTATCGTTGGAAAGCTAATTGAATTGTTCTTTCTTATAAAAATGGTTTTGGGATTAGTGGCCAATTTAATTGTGTCGAGAATTTGGAAACGTGTCGTTTTGTCGACTTTTACCGTCGTAATTGTGTGCGATTGATGTGTTATCATGCGATGTGCTTTTGATATATAACGTATAACTTGTGTGCTATTATATGATGTTAATGCATGTGATAAGTTGTTGTAATTGTTGTGGCCTTATGGAAAAATACTTTGTTGACTTGAATACAAATGCATGGTATTGATGTATGTTGTTGTGGGTAGCCTTTGTGGCGTGAATCCTAGTGTTGTGAGTATCATGGTATGATGGTAGGATTGTTGTGGTTTGTGGATTATGATGAAATGCAATGTTTATGTGAAATTCAATGTGTGTTATTTGGTGGCCTTATGGCAAATAAATGCATTATTTTGGGTTTGATTGCAATGCATGATTATTGATGTTGAGATGGTTCACATGGTTGTATATGCATTTGATTGTCATGAGTCATTGTATGCCAAGCATCATGATATGCATTCTTGTGATGTCGTGTGACCTTGTGGGGTGTGAGCGACGAAATGATTCCAGAGGGAATATGTTGTAATGGTCGTGTGCCTTATACAAAGAGGACCTAAAGCGACGTTACAGACGATCGTGTGCCTTATACAAAGAGGACCTAAAGCGATCGGATCATGTGACTTATACAAAGAGGACCTAAAGCGATCCATAAACGTCGTGTGCCTTATACAAAGAGGATCTAAAGCAACGGGGAACATCGTTTTCCCAACGGGGAGTTACACTATGTAACAAGCGATGATTCCAATAATTCCTGAGTGAATTAATGATGAGAATGATGGATGGATTAGTACCGTATTGCATTGCATAGAGTCGTTGTGTCAGTCTCTGTGCATTTGCATAAATCATGAATGGATTGATTATGTGTGGGAGATTGTGAATTGATTGATTAGGTGTTGAGCTCGTGATAGCATTGGTGATTTGATATGAATTCGTGATAAATGCATTGGTTATGGATGATATGTTTTATGTATAGACATATGCTATGTTTTGTGGGGATGTTGGACATTACAATGATTGTATTAATTCTCTATGGTATGCTATATATGAATATACGTGATGTGGTGGTGTGTTTCAATATGTTATAACCTTGGTATGCCTTATTTGTGAATATGTGAGTATGTTGGTATAATTGATATATGCTATGTGGTTGGATTATTAGAAATAAGTTATGTATTTGTGGCATGCTATATGTATTAGTATGTGATACTTGCGGTGAGATTACTTATGCATGTAAATTTATATGTGTGGCACATTATTATGCAATCTTGATTTAGTTGTTATTTCTCACCCTTCTACTGTGGTTTATTGCTCTATGAGGCAATTGCAGATTAGTATCTTGGAGACTTTTGTGTAGATTAGTTCTCCATTCTTTTGTCGGTATGTCTGCTCTGATACGTAACACGGGAGTCGGGGAACGCTTTTGTTATATATGTATACATTTGTAGGATCTATTTTGTATTACCTTTGTATGAATATTTTGATGTTATAAAATAATTAATTTTGTAAAACAAGTCAGTTATGGATCTTTCCGCTTTATTCCATAATTGAACTTTCCCTTTGTTGGAAAAAGTTTCCCTTTTTTGTATATTTCATTTTGTGTTATGTATCAAATTTATGAGCAGGGATTGTGTTTTCTTTCTTTAAATGTGGCATCATTGTTTCCGTCTAAGAATACAATTTTTTCACTCTGATTTATTTATGTATTATTTATTCGCGATGGGAATTGGGGTGTTACATTAGTGCTATCAGAGCAGGTCGGTCCGTCCGGCCAAGTTTATTAGTCAGTTGGTGTGACAGTTGAATACTGTCGATGTTGTTTGTTCCTTAGTATGTGATATGTGTGTGAAACACTGTCAGTACTTTCTGGTTTTCTAATCCTTTGTCTTCAGGTGTGAGAATGAGATAAGTGGGGGAGAAGCTGGTGCTTCTCCAAGTTGCTTCGGTTGTGTGTCATAGGTTGCAAGATTGTAAGTGTTGTTTGGACTGTGTTGTTCTCGGTTCCGGAGGGAATGTGGAGGTAAGGTATATGTCAACTAAGGATTTGTGCCTTAGGTATTTTTATGCACAAGATGCAATAAATGCTATTATAGTTTGGTAAAGACGGTTTATGCCCCATCATGATTATCGGCTGTCTATTGACAAATTGAGGAACTGATCACCCTTAATCTCTTGTTGATAGCGGGCGGAATTATGTTGGATGGAATAGACGTGTCTTTCCGGCCTTGATAGTGTGTGTAATGAATTGTTTGGAATTAAGAAAATGATTACAGATTTTTTTGATGAGTCGATGAAGATTCTAATATCGGAAGATGAGACGGATTAGAGGTTTTAGTATGTTGGTTCAGTTGGGAAGTCATTGAGAGAAAACGATTGGGTATCGTTAATGGTTGTTCTTAGAGAGTAGAGTGTGAACTCAAATTTGATGAAGGTGAGGACTTAAGGTTTGGATCTGCTAAGTAAGTAGAAGAACTTTTAGGAAGTGAAACTCAGATGTTGGTCATGTTTGTGATGATAGTGTTCTTGAAATTGGCAGGAAAGCCACAATGATGGGCCGTCAGTTGTGCAGGGTTTTCAGATGTGTTTTTGGATGAAACATTAGTGTGTTGACTTGAAGAGGTCCAGCATGGTTGGTAAAGAAAAGGATGATAGCATGAGGTTGCGTGTTAATCAGTGAGTAGTATGGAAACTTGTGGTTGTGTTCGAGATAGCTTGAGTTTTGAATTGTGACGAATTGCGAACGATTTGAAGTTCCTTGATGGTATTACTTTTGGTTATGGGTTGAGATCTTGTGTCAGCAGAAACCTGGAGTGAGTTGGAACCCCGTAAGAAGAATTGGTATGGAATGTGGTAACCAGAGATTGTTAAGCTATTTT
This sequence comes from Lathyrus tuberosus, assembly GCA_022829125.1. NCBI lineage: Eukaryota > Viridiplantae > Streptophyta > Magnoliopsida > Fabales > Fabaceae > Lathyrus > Lathyrus tuberosus. The sequence continues at coordinate 2,272,654 of JALAZF010000007.1, read as the reverse complement.
GGATAAATTGTTTCGAGCTCAAAATGAATTTTGAAGGTTGTATATGTTATGGTTGTGGAGTATATGAATCGTATCTTCCATACTTGTTTGGATAAGTTCATAGTGATGTTTATTGGATGATATTCTGATTTATTTTAAATCAAAGGATGAGTATGTAGAGTATTTGAGGATTGAGTTACAAGGGTTGAAAGAGAGGGAGCTTTCTGCTAAATTATCGGAGTGAGAATTTTGATTGAAAGAGGTTAGTTTTCTTGGATATGTTATTTCTGATGATGGTATTTTTATGGATCCATCGGCAGTAGATGCAGTTTGACAATGAGAGGCTCCGAAGTCGGTTAAGAAGATTAGAAAATTTTGGGCTTAGTTGGTTGTTACTGCAGGTTATGGAAGACTTTGCTAAGTTAGTACTTCTGTTAGCTCAGTTGACTTGCAAAGGGTGAGTCGTTTGTTTTGGATGTTCGTTGTGAGTAAGTTTTGGTGAGCTGAAGTAGAGATTGACTACGGCTCCAATTTTGATTCTGCCTGATCCTAATAAACAGTTTGTGAGGTATTGTGATGTGTCTTTGATGAGTTTAGTCAGTGTGTTAATGCAAGAGGGTAAAGTCGTAGCTTATGCTTTATGACAATTGAGGATTCATAAAAGGGTCTATACTATTCAGGATTTGGAATTGGTTGCGGTGGTATTGTGTTGGAAATTTTGGAGGTATTATCTTTATGGTTCTAGGTTCGAAGTGTTTGTTAATCACGAGAATATTGAGTACCTGTTTGGTCGGAAGGAATATAGTATGAGACAACGAGGATGGTTGGAATTTGTGATGAGTTATGACTTTGGCTCGGATTATCCTATTGGTAAAGTTAATGTCGTGCCTGATGAGTTAAGTCGAAAGTTTTTACATATGTCTGCTTTGATGGTTAAAGAGTGGGAACTTTTGGAAGAATTTAGAGATTTGAGTTTGGTGTGTGAATTGACATCTGATAAGCGTGAGGCTTGGTATGTTAAAGGTCACTAATGATTTTTTGTTGACCGTTAGCGAGAAACAGAGGCTGGATGTGAAATTTGTTGATTTGATGACGGTTGGAGATAAAGGTGTGAATAGTGACTTTAAAGTGGATGATCAGTGTGTTTTGAGATTCCATGGTAGAATTTGTATTCCTGATGATTCGGAATTGAAAAAGATAATTTTAGAGGAAGGACACCGGAGTAGTTTGAGTATACATCCGGGAGTTAATAAAATGTATCAAGATTTGAAGGAGATCTTTTGATGGTCAGAGGATTAGAATTATTTGAGCAGTCAGAGACTTGTGTCTGGTGTGTGAGATAACTCAGTGGAGTGTAAGGTTGGGTCTTTTAGAAATGAATTATGCTTTTTCTGGTGAATATTAAGGAGGGTCAGAAGTTGGATACGGAATTGATGGATTTGATAGTTTCGGATAATCAGAGTGCGCATCGGAAGCGTGATGTGGCACAATTCATATATGCATATGTGACTTGTAAGAGATCATAGGTTGAACATTATGAACCTGTAGGAATGATGAGACCATTGGACGTTTCAGAATGGAAGTGTTAGGTGAAAGGTTTAAATATTACTCATGGGCTACTATGTAGATGGGTGTTTTGGTTATATGTTCTATTGGTGAATCATAGAATTGATGTCCTGATGTTGTGTGACAAGGATGTTGGTATTGTGGTTATGTAGAGGTTGTTGAAACGATGTTGGGTCGTGGAATTTTATGTTCTTGTTTGTGTAGTTGCCTCGTTTCCATCGTGATGGTTCGAGTGCGAGTAGCGAATTCCGGTGTGGGGAATTAGGGGAGTGTTACCTGAGTGTTGGTAATGTGGTTTTCTTTGAGTTGTGAGTTAGTCGTCAAGTGCATTGTATGGGCTTTGCATCTTGTCGTTGTAGTTGTCGTCGTTGTCGTGTCGTTGTTGTAACTGTTGTTAGCAAGGTGGGTTGTCAGTTTGTGTTATTCGTGGTGTGCCTTTTTTCGCATGATAGTTTGTTAGTCGGATGCGAGAGTCGTATCTGGATTTGTTCGTATCAGTTATATTTTCGAGGACGAAAATGTCTAAGTGGGGAAGAATTGTAACGCCCCGTTTTGTCCGATTTATTTAATCGAGTCGATTTAATTATTTTCATTTTTATATTTTTTTATTTTTGACTTTTATTTGATAATATATTATTTTCCATCGTTATTATGTTTTATCACATTTTGAGAGCGTTTGCGAGATATTTGAGCTGAGGGGTAAAATGGTCATTTTGGGTAGTTAGATATTTTGTTATAAAAAGAGAAATAGAGAGAAATAGAGAGAAAAGAGAAAGAAGAGAAAGAAAGAGAGAAACAAGGAAAAGGAGAGGAAAGAAATGGAGAAGAGGAAAAGAGGTGGAAATCGACATAGCTCTGTTTCAAGCACGATTAATTGGGTAAGGGTGAGAAGTCTCGATTATATCTTGCTTGTGTATGTATATGTGTTGTTTGTCGGAATTGTTTTGGTTGTTTCGCAACTTTTTCTTATTGATAATTTGTGATCAATTAGAGAGAAATCGATGTTTTCACGGTCGGAAATCGGTATAAATCGCGTTGTATGATCACACTGTGTTTATGAACATTTGTTGACGCTTGTTTTGCTGTTTGGAATTGATTGGAGATGAAAATGGTGGATTTTGGGGGTTTAAACTGTGTAACCCGCAAGCAAAAAATTCTGCATCTGATACGAAGCGTCGGGCGGTGGTTTGAGCGTTGGGCGACGCAGGAGTTGCTCCGCTGCTCCGCCGGGCGATATCCAAGAGGCGTAGCTTGTCACACTGCTGACTCTTTTAAAGTTTTGGTTGGGGAATGTACGCCGCTGCTTCTGTGGGCAACGCAGAGGCGAAGGGAGCACCGCCGGGCGAAAGTATGTACCGCCGGGCGCTCTTGGGAGTTTACAATAAATTTGTTTTCATTAAAAATGCATAACTTTTGATCAGTACTTCGAATCGGGGCGTTCCTAGTATTGTTGGAAAGCTAATGAAATGTTCTTTCTTATAAAAATGGTTTTGGGATTAGTGGCTGATTTAATTGTGTCGAGAATTTGGAAACATGTCGTTTTGTCGACTTTTACCGTCGTAATTGTGTGCGATTGATGTGTTATCATGCGATGTGCTTTTGATATATAACGTATAGCTTGTGTGCTGTTATATGATGTTAATGCATGTGATAAGTTGTTGTAATTGTTATGGCCTTATGGAAAAATACTTTGTTGACTTGAATACAAATGTATGGTATTGATGTATGTTGTTGTGGGTAGCCTTTGTAGCGTGAATCCTAGTGTTGTGAATATCATGGTATGATGGTAGGATTGTTGTGGTTTGTGGATTATGATGAAATGCATTGTTTATGTGTAATTCAATGTGTGTTATTTGGTGGCCTTATGGAAAATAAATGCATTGTTTTGGGTTTGATTGCAATGCATGATTCTTGATGTTGAGATGGTTCACATGGTTGTATATGCATTTGATTGTCATGAGTCATTGTATGCCAAGCATCATGATATGCATTCTTGTGATGTCGTGTGCCCTTGCGGGGTATGAGCAACAAAATGATTCTAGAGGGAATCTGCTATAATGGTCGTGTGCCTTATACAAAGAGGACCTAAAGCGACGTTATAGACGATCGTGTGCCTTATACAAAGAGAACCTAAAGCGATCGGATCATGTGCCTTATACAAAGAGGACCTAAAGCGATCCATAAACGTCGTGTGCCTTATACAAAGAGGACGTAAAGCGACGGGGAACATCGTTTTCCCGACGGGGAGTTACACTAAGTAACAAGCGATGATTCCAATAATTCCTGAGTGAATTAATGATGAGAATAATGGATGGATTGGTACCGCATTGCATTGCATAGAGTTGTTGTGTCGGTATCTGTGCATTTGCATAAATCATGAATGGATTGATTATGTGTGGGAGATTGTGAATTGATTGATTATGTGTTAAGCTCGTGATAGCATTGGTGATTTGATATGAATTCGTGATAAATGCATTGGTTATGGATTATATGTTTTATGTATAGACATATGCTATGTTTTGTGGGGATGTTGGACATTACAATGATTGTATTAATTCTCTATGGTATGCTATATATGAATATACGTGATGTGGTGGTGTGTTTCCATATGTTATAACCTTGGTATGCCTTATGTGTGAATATGTGAGTATGTTGGTATAATTGATATATGCTATGTGGTTGGATTATTAGAAATATGTTATGTATTTGGGGCATGCTATATGTATTAGTGTGTGATGCTTGTGGTGAGAATACTTATGCATGTGAATTTATATGTGTGGCATATTATTATGCAATCTTGATTTAGTTGTTATTTCTCACCCTTCTGCTGTGGTTTGTTGCTCTATGAGGCAATTGCAGATTAGTATCTTGGAGACTTTTGTGAAGATTAGTTCTTCATCCTTTTGTCGGTCTGTCTGCTCTGATACGTAACACGGGAGTCGGGGAACGCTTTTGTTATATATGTATACATTTGTAGGATCTATTTTGTATTACCTTTGTGTGAATATTTTGATGTTATAAAATAATTTATTTTGTAAAACAAGTCAGTTATGGATCTTTCCGCTTTATTCCATAATTGAACTTTCCCTTTGTTGGAAAAAGTTTCCCTTTTATGTATATTTCATTTTGTGTTATGTATCAAATTTATGAGCAGGGATTGTGTTTTCTTTCTTTAAATGTGGCATCCTTGTTTCCGTCTAAGAATACAATTTTATTCACTCTGATTTATTTATATATTATTTATTCACGATGGGAATTGAGGTGTTACATATGTGGTCCGTTCGAAGAACATACCCTTGGTGGAAACAGATATTTTGTTTCGTTTGTCGATGAGTTTTGTCGAAAGCTGTGGATCTATGTGATCAAGAGAAAGGATGAAGTATTTGAAATCTTTAAGAGATTCAAGATGCTTATCGAAAACCAGAGTGAGAAGAGGATCAAAGTTCTGCGAACTGATGGAGGAGGCGAATACACTTCGAAGATGTTTGAAAAATTCTGTGTAGAACATGGTGTTGATCATGAAGTAACTACTCCTTATACTCCTCAACATAATGGAATTTTCTTATTTCCTAGGAACATGGTGTTGATCATGAGTTAACTGCTCCTTATACTCCTCAACATAATGGAATTGCCGAAAGAAGAAACAGAACCATATTGGATATGGCGAGATGTATGCTCAAGCAGAAAAATTTGCCAAAATCTTTTTGGGGTGAAGCTGTTTCGACTGCAGTTTATATCCTGAACAGGTGCCCTACCAAGCAAATGAAGAACAAGGTTCCTGAAGAAGTGTGGAATGGAAAACGACCATCAGTGAGTCATCTGAAGGTGTTTGGCTCTATGTGTTACAAGCATGTTCGTGATGCAAGAAGAAGGAAGCTTGATGACAAGAGTGAACCAATGATTCTGGTAGGATATCATAAGACTGGTGCATACAGACTATTCAATCTAATTAATGAGAAGATTGTGTTGAGTCGAGATATTGTGATTGATGAAAATTCTGCCTGGGATTGGAATTCTAGTAATTCAATTAACAAGTCATTGATGAGCTCTGATTTTGACGAAGAAACTGATGAAGTCGAAGTTGAAGGAATTGCTGAGAATCTAGTCAAAGTCAAAGTAGAAGTAGTTGTTGACATTCCCGACACAGAGTCTGTGGCTGAAACAAGCCAAAGACCTCAGTGAAAAAGAGTTCCTACAACAAGACTTCATGATTATGAAGTGACTGGTGATGATGAAGTCACACGAGATGGAGAATTAGTTCATTTTGCTTTACTTGCAGCTGCTGAACTAATCAACCATAACGAAGCTTTAAAAATTCAACAGTGGAAGTTAGCTATGGTCGAAGAGTTATAGGCAATCGAAAGAAACAATACATGGGAGTTAGTCGAATTTCCAACACATACAAAAGCTATCGAAGTAAAGTGGGTGTTCAAGTTGAAACACAATGTTGATGGGTCGATAGCAAGACATAAAGAAAGATTAGTAGCTCGAGGGTTTCTTCAAAGAGAAGGACTTGACTACTCTGAAGTATTTGCTCCAGTAGCAAGACTGGAGACTGTTCGACTAGTGGTAGAATTGGCATGTAACCAAGGTTGGTCGACATTTCACTTAGATGTGAAGTCCGCATTTCTGAATGGTCTGTTAGACGAAGAGGTCTATGTCATACAACCTCCTGGGTTTGTGATTCAGAAGGAAGCGAGTAAAGTATATAAGTTGCACAAAGCGCTCTATGGCCTCAAGCAGGTACCTAGGGCATGGAACAAGAAGATCGACTCATACTTAGTCGATTTGGGATTTGTCAAATGCAAGTCTGAGTATGGTGTCTATGTTCAAGTTGTAGCACAAAATATAACAATCATTTGCTTATATGTCGATGACTTGTTGGTAACTGGAAATAGCTTGGAGAACTTGTCGAAGTTCAAAGAGCTGATGATGAAGGAATTTGAAATGTCGGATCTGGGAAAATTATCTTATTTCCTAGGCATGGAATTTCAAATGCTGAAGCAAGGTATGGTGCTAAATCAAAGGAAGCATGTCAAAGAGATACTCAAGAGATTCAGAATAGATGATTTGAATCCTGCATCCTCACCTGTCGAACCAAACTTGAAGTTGGAGAAGCATGGAGAGGAAGACAAAGTTGATGTAACTTTTTTCAAACAAATAGTTGGATCTCTGAGATATGTGTGCAACAGTCGACCAGATATAGGTTTCGCAGTCGGATTAGTGAGCAGATTCATGGGTGAACCAAGATTGTTACACATGAAAGCTGCAAGAAGAATTCTGAGATACTTAAACGGAATAATAGATTTTGGAATTCTACTTCGACGAGATTCTGAAGGCAAAGGAGCAATAATTAATTGCTTTTTAGACACCGATTGGTGTGGAGTTAAGGAAGATCGAAGAAGTACAACTGGATATTTCTTTCAAGTATTTGGTGCCCCAATCTCATGTTGTTCGAAGAAGCAACCTGTGATAGCATTGTCATCGTGTGAAGCAGAATATATAGCAGGATCCTATGCTGCATGTCAAGCAATTTGGATTAGATCAGTACTTGAAGAAATGGAGGTCGAAGTGAAGAAACCTCTAGTGTTGCAAATCGACAACAAGTCAACCATAAATCTGGCGAAGAATCCAGTTCTGCATGGAAGGAGTAAGCATATCGAAGCCAGAGTTCACTTCTTGAGGGAAAAGGTAAATCGAGGTGAACTTGAAGTTAGGTATTGCTTAAGTGAAGCACGGTCGGCGGACATTTTCACCAAAGGATTGGAGATCGACAAATTCCTGAATTTGAGAAAGAAATTAGGAATAGTTCAGATCGACTATGACTAGCGTATGCTCGACAACTTGGATTATGGGGGTGTGTTGAAATATTAGATTAGATTTGATTAGATTTAATATTTAAATATAATCCAAGTTGTGTTAGCCCAAGCCCAATTAGGGTTGTATATAAATAGTCCTAGTTTGCATCATTATTTGTACAATTCAATAATACAAATCCTTATTTCCTTATTCTCACTCTATTCTCTCCTCACAAAAAGTGCCTCATGCACTAACAAAATAAAGTATTAAACTTTAAAATCACAAGTTGACACCAACTCAAAACATAACAACAACCTCTCATCCCCGTTGTTACAAGATCAGAGCACTAAACCACTAAAATACAATAAAACAATAAATAAATGAAGGTACGCTCCAAGAAGCTATCTCCCACTCACTGCAACAAAATTCTACTCATGATTATCTGCAAGAGGTCCATGGTGGACAATCTAAATCAAAAGGGGTGCAAATAAACTTTGATATAAAACAACATAAAGAATGCGAGGGTAGATAAATACATAACACATCACGCATTCAATACACAAACCACACCATTATAATCTCACACATTTTCTAGCATAATATATACATATGCATGCAATGTGACTCACGACATCAACACTATGCATGTGGTACCAACCAATAATGGTTCTTCAAACGAACCTGTTTCAGCCTTCTGAACCCCAAGTCCACCCTTCTAGACTTTAGACAGGTTACTCGTCCACTCTTCTAGACTCGTAACTCATTTATGCAACAATAACAACCACATGTTTATGATCCTCCTTTGAACCATAAACAACATGCAACATAACAATAAAGTAGTTCCTCCTTCGGAACTACCAACACAATAAATAATGATTATGTACTCTCTAAATAATTAGTTATCAATCATCATAACAATTCATCTTGAATCAATCCCACATTCACAACATTGCACCTAAAGAAACATTATATATTTATATCACTAATTCACATTCAGCTCCCTAAAACATTATTGGAGAAAAATGTTATACATTAGCTTTCCAACTCTTCAAACCGTGCCTCAAACAGAGTCGCAAATCTCAAGTTATGATCAAAAAAATATTTGACTAAAATTACACATGTGTAATCGATTAAAATGGACCATCAATCGATTGTTCTCACTCCCATGGCTATTTTTCCCATTTTTTTAACAGCATTAATCGATTATCATCACCCATCAATCGATTGTTCTCACTTTCCTATACATTTTATTTCTTTTATTTTTCACATAATGGCTTGATGCAATTAATTAGTTCTCCCAATTAATCGATTAATTGCTTTCAATTTTTCAAAAATTTAGAAGGATCAATTTATTGACACTGTGTTGCAATCAATTGGCTTAAGCTATTTTTCTAAAAAATACCAGTTTTACAACACGTTCAGCAAAACCAATTATTCTAAATACCCACCCAAATACACCCTAACATGATATAACAACTTATTTTGAAGATCTAACATGTTATATCAATTATCTACTGTTATTACATCATAAGCCTACCAATTAACATATAATTTCACCAATTTAACATCACCAACAATGCATCATGAAAATCACCTTCAAGTTCATCATCACCAACATAACACATCAACAATAACAATGCCAAAATCAGATTTCACGTACTAATTTATGAAATCATTACATCATGGGTACATAGTCATAGATCAAGATTCATCATCATCATTAATTTCTCTTAATCATACATCAAGCTTTTCAAAAACACAATAATGGAGAAAATCTATAGGAGGGTGAGGACCCCTCTCTACTCTTCATAAATTACACCAATATACAAAGTAGTCCCCCTACCTGAATTTTCAGCAAAAGCTCTTCAACAATAATTGTATCCTTCTTCCTCCTCAAAGCCCTAATCTCTCTCAAACCTTTGCCTTTTTTTCCTATATTCAATTTCACGACCATTGAAAACTCAACTTCGCACACTTCTCTCTTTTTAATAGAAAATATATTTGCCTCATTTAGGTTGTTCATATCTTATCCTCACTCATCTCCCCAATCCCTACTTTACCCTTACTACCATATTTTTCATATTTATTTTATAATTAAATCTAAAGTTCACCAAAATAATATTAATCAATTATTATTTATAATTTTCCTTATTTTTCTAATACTTATAATATTTCAATTATTTCCATCATTATAAAATTAATTAAAATTCTAATTAATTCTACCAAACTCACAAACCCAACCACGTGCCACATACTACACACATATTTACAAAAATTCAATCAAAACCATATAATTCACTTTCTAATTTAAATAAAATGCAACTAAATTCAATTAAATAAATTAATTGAATTCGGGGTGTTACAACTCTCCCCCACTTATAGAATTTTCCCCCTCGAAATTACCTGAACGAAACAGCTCTAGATAAGACTCTCTCATCGAATCTCTAGCTCCCACGTCATGCTTCCACCAATAGGTCCTCCCCAAACAACCTTCACCAAGACAATCTCTTTACCTCTCAATTGTCTCACCTCTCGATCATCAATTCACACTAGTGATGCCTCCACAATCAAGTTATCTCTCACTTGAACATCATCCATTTGAACTACATGAGACAGATCTGAATCCTACTTCCTAAGTTAGGACACATGAAACACACTGTGAAGATTCGAAAGAGATGGTGGTAAAGCAACTATGTAGGCCACTTCTCATACTCGCTTTATAATCTGATATGGACCAATGAAACGTGGCATGAGCTTTCGAGATTTCAAGGCAAGGCTGTAACACCCCAAAATTTGCCCTCTAATATATTCCCAATAAATGGCTTATGCTTCACCATTTCATATGCATTTAGGTCATAAACATCACGCATGCATTAGTTTTCCCAAGGCATGGGATCAGAGGTTTCCATGGTATGAATTGTTCAAAGAAAAGAGAACAAGGCTCCTCAAGGCCAAGACATCTCATTTGATTCACAATTTCATTAAGAAGGATTTCAATTAGCCAGATGGGTGAAAATCAGACAAATTGAGAATAAAGTCAACTGATCAAGGAGAAAGTCAAATCTCGATTTTTAGGTCAAACTCATATTCATCATGTCAAATATGGTCAAGGGGAAAGATTTGATCAAGAAATATCAAAGGAATCATGAAAAATCAAGAATTATAGAAAGTTGCCATTTTTGAAAAAACAAGGGTTTTAGAACTTTCCATTTTGGGAAAGTTTTGCATGCCATGCAAACAAATTTATGGTCATTTTTCTTTATGATCCAAGCTTCACTTGAATTTTTTTCTCAAATGAAAGTTGTAGTGTGTATTACAAGCTTTCCAACCATATAAAGAATGTTCCATTTGAATTTCTATATCAAGAGTTATGATCAATCAAAGATGAGATTATTAAATTGTTTAATGAAAAAACTTAGAATTTTTCTAAGTCCCAAAATTCAGTTTTGTGACCATGTTTTCAACACCATTTTACATGAGATTTTAGACCTCAAATCCAATTCTTTTTGACATCAAATTTGTTCTATCAAATACCACCTTTCCAATGACATTAAAATCATGCAAATTGATTCATTATCCTTCAAGAAATTCATCAATCAAGTCACCTCCATGGACTTTTTTTTTCATGCCATAAACCATAAAAACTCCATTTTCCAAATTACAAAATTTGGTGAGCAAATTGTGTTGGCTGTACTAACCATCATCTTACACCATTATTATCATCATAATGCACTTCATGGTAACTAAAATACATCACTCACATAGTAAAATTCGTACACCACCATAAACCCTCATTTTTTCAACCTTCACTAATCCATCTCTAACTCACTTTTTAACTATGATTAGCTCTTAGCCATACTCTAACCCATCATATAAATTCTCATTCTCTCTCTAACATAAGTTAGTTACACCATTATAGAGCAAATAGATAAAAAAACGAATTTCACACCCACAATTTCAATCTCCAAGATCTCTCTCATCTTTAAGTTATTTTCTGGAATTCTTTCACCATCTTCATCACCTCATGGAGTAGAAGCTACTGTTTGCATCTATTTTAAACTGTAAACATTGTATCATCACCTACAAGTCCATCTTCTTCCACCACCAATTTGCATTTTTTTCAAGATTTGAAGAGGTTAAACATTTATTTTGTTTATGGAAGATGTCAAGACATTGTATCAAAGTTTTCCGGGTTTCTTAATCTCAAAGCACCACAAGAAGCAATGGGCTTTCTCCACTTAGTAAGAATCTCTAAAAATTTCATGGTTCTCATTCTTAGATTTACATGATTTAGGACACTAAAATATTGTTCATACATTGCATCTGGAAGTCCTGAAATGATGGCACACCATGAATCCTTGAATTTAAGTTTATGTGTTGTTCTTGATTTTGTGATTTTTAATTTGAATCCGTAACTTTCGTGTTAATTTTCATCATGTTAGAGTTATTATTTTGAGAAACTAATGGTGTATTCTTGTTCTACGTTTCGTGGGCTTCAATTTGGACTATTATTTTGTACAAAAAGGTTAAGAATAGAAGAAGTTATGTATTGTTGAAGATTTCTATTTTTTCTTGTGTTCATGCAGATAGAGGTTAATCCATGGAGGATTCAGGAATTTTCTGCATGAACTTTGTAGAGGACGACACGTGTCGTCGTATAATTGTGTCAGCATTTTTGTCTTTTTCTTTCACTTAACAAAAATGTGACCAGTTGATGAAGGTCATAGCATGTAGCGCTTCATTCCATGTCCAGGCTGAGCAAAAATAATAATTATATCATGTATGTACTGTAGCGCTGTATCTCTTTACATGCTGAACAATAATGGCACTTAATAATTAATGCATAGTACAATGCAGCAGCAGGATATTAACGTGAGGGAAGATCAAAACAGCATGATCACAATCATGCACAAGATCTTTATGGATCACTGGCGTCCGTGCCCGTTTGTCCGCTTTTGTATAATGAACTCACACGTTAAAATATAAACGACAATATTTTTATTTAATTTTAATTTAAATTTAAATTATTTGTGTATATAAGTAGAACACAAAGGATACAGATCGATATTACAGTAGGAAAACAAAATTGAAAATTGTTTTGTAATTATACAAATTAATGGTGTTAATAATATTAATTATGGTGGCACTTTGGCCATAATGATTGTAACTACTAAAGCAGTGCCTTTGATTTAGAAACAGTGAATGAATTTAACAATTAGTTTGTTATAAATGTGATAAAAAAAACCATCCAATAACTCCAAACAGTTTTATTATATAGTTATTTGTTTTATTTTATTTTAATAAAACGTAAATTAAATAATTGTTTATTTATTGTAATTAACTAAAAGATAGAGGGTATAATAGGAATGAAAAAAGAGCCCGACCAAAATCTTGTATCTTCTTTATATATACTAGCGTTCAAACGGACACTCTCATGTCCGTTTGTCCGCTTTTTTAAAATACGCACAGGCGTCAAAATACAAATGAATATTCTTTATATAAAACTTTGTGATATTTATTTCGGTGTCTGTTTGTCTGTTTTTTTAATGCGCACGTTCAAAACATTATAAATCTCTTACTCCCTCCCTCTCTCTCAAAATTAAAAATATTGTAAAGGTATTGAAAATTATTTTGTAGTACTACCCCGGTCTTATATATAAACAACTTTAAAAAAAGGCTCACCCTTTAAGAAAAATGTCTTTTAGAGACTGATTTTTTAATTTGCACACGCTTCTAAACATAAATGTATTTTTTTTATTTAATTTTGGTCCTAATTTAAATTATTTATCTAATAGTTCTTATAAATTGAATTTGGGTATAATAACATAATTTTGCATTAATTATTTGATAGATATGACACAATGAAATAAAAACATGTGAGATTTAAAAAACATGGGAGATTTTAAAAAAAATAGAGATTGTAGCTACACAAATTATGATTGTCTCCGTTGTGTATTTACACCGAAAAATGTGGAATGCAATCTACACAATTAAAATCTTATCAGCATTTTAGTTTTGGTTTTATCCTTGAGCAATTTTATAGTAAACAATATTTTATTAAAACGACGTTGCAAAACTTTCAATTAAAAAAGAATATGCAAAATTAATATTTTTGGATTCATAATTATTGGAAAAAAATAACCTCATTGATTCAAAACTGAAAGTTAAGAAACTGACATTATTTCTTTAAAAATCAACTATTTTAGATTTTATTTTCATGTAGCAAGCCTATAACTTCCAAAGAAAATATTATATAAAAAATACTCTTATTTTTCATGGGGTTATCAAAAATAATAATAAGTATATCAAAAGAAAAAGATTTTTTTTACAAAATGACATGAAGGAAGAATAATCAAATTGACGACACATAAGTGAACAATGTTTAATCATCTTGTTGTAAAAGAATGCATGACAAATTCACCTAAAATCATTCCATCAAATATAAAACTTGTAATTTAATCTTACTCCTGAAAATAATATGAACAATATAAAGTTTTAAAATTGAAAACAAAGATTGATGACAATATACATCAAGTCACTTTGTGAGTCTTTCCAATGACTAATTCTTACATGAGAATTTTAATTGACAATTGCTAAAGTATTTGAAGAACACAATTTTTCTGCCAATAAAAAAAGAGGAAAAAAATAAAGGATTATAAAATGAACAAAGTTAAAGAAGAGTGCATACAAAGATGAAGAGAGATAGTCTGAGAAGATTATCAACAAAAAAAAAAGAGATAGTCAGAGAACAAACGTTGATGTATATTTGAAAAAGGCTACCACTAATGCTTTTCTCCAATTGTCTGATCTCTATCCATTTTTATTAAAAAGAAGAAAAAAAATGAGATAACATAATATAAAGAAAGCTAAATTTGTTCATCCATAACTTTTTTTAAACAATTACCTTTAGTTTGAAATAAAGTACTGTAAGACAATTGTGCCTCCATGACCTTTTTTATTTCTCTTCCTGATCTTGTTTTTCATTATTCTCAATTCTTTGTTTGGTTTCTCTTTTTTAATAACTCATGCAATAACTGCAGAGTGAAAACTGTTTCATGTGATGGATAACGGTTATATTTGACGTGGTAGTTGTATATTACAAACTCATATTTTTAATTTTTTTTTTAAATATGTAAGGATAAATTTGGAATACTAAAAAGAGCCACTCCAAAACTCTCAATCCCCTTTATATATAGTATAGACGAGAATCAATATATTGGCCATAGGCACTATCTATTACCATTAATAAATTAATAAATCAAAAGGCATTGAATTAATATTGAATATGAAAAATAAAAGAAAAATTGAACATATAATTATTTTCAAATTATGAATAAGCATTAATAACAAAATTGAATAAATTTGAAGTCTGTGAAAAAGAGACACACAAAAATTCAATTATGCATAAGACAAAATAATAATAAATTAAGCAAAACTTGTACGTTTTTCTTCTGAATTTGATAAAAGAGAAACTCCATTTGTCAAGAAACATGAATTTCAAGGAAAAGTTGGAACATAATCGACAATCAAAAAGCATATACTTGTTATTGCTTCATATACTTGTTACTGCATCTCTTTGCAAGCATGTTATTTTCTATTTTTTAAAATTCTTCTCTTTTCACACCAACAAATAGTTCATTTAGTAATAATGAAGGTTTCATAAAAATTGGATGGTGAATGTTTGTTTTTTGTTTGTTTTTATAGAACACTGATAAATAGAGGAATTAGAAAACAATTTTCTATGCTAGATGGAAGTTTATTGGAGAGAGGTTAAGAGAGTAGAAAGCATTTTTATGTTAGAGGAATGTTTTAGAAATTTGAAAGCAGTTATTATAACTGGAAATGTAGGCTGTATATTTTGTATACATCTTAGTAGATACCATAGTGTATAATTGGGTTTTGAATAGGAGAATTATTAACTCTCAACTCCCTCTATTTGGTAACCGTGGGAAGTTAATAACTATAGTTTTAGTAATGGTATTTTGTTGTTTATTAAAAAATAAAAAATAAAGGGTATTTTTGGAACAAAAATAGGCCAGTCCAAAATCATGTATCCTCTTTATATATAGTTATAGAAGTATAGATATATAATGTGTGATATCTGTGAAACTATCCGAGCCGTGCGATCCTATCAACAAATTAAAAAGGGACAACACATTAATGAGGGATGATCCCCCTCACGTGACACTCTCCATTCCCTTCTCCCTTGTTTTTGTTCAGCTTTTTAAGAAGAAGTTTTTGGCACGATTAGGCCTGCACAATTGCTAGTCGCACACTCCTTCCTAAGCCTAAGTGAGAATTCAATTAACAAGTTACTAACACAACACCCCCTCCCTTTTCTTGTGGTTTTTAAATTTCATTTTCTGTATGCATTACAAATTTGATTTTTAAAAATAGAAAACATTATTCTAAAATCCTGAGAAAATTCATGTATGTTCCTGAGGGTTTTAGTTAAATTTTAGTGAATTTTATTTTCACTTTTGGATGCATTTAGTATTTTTTTTCTCAATTTCTGACTACGATTTGTTCGTTTTGGGATACCTTGTAATGAAAGACATAAAAGGGGACTTTCCTCTAATGTTTTGAGCCTTATTTTTTGTGTGCAATTAGACCTTGGATTGCTTAACATGTTGATAATTAGTTGGGGAATTTTCCATGAATTTTGAAATGCTTTTGAATTTCATTTTTTGAGCTTTGCTTTATGTGATCATCCTTGACATATGCTTGATGATTGCAATTAATTGAATGCTTTTGCATGTGATCACCTACTGGACTTAACATGACTTGGTTGATTGTTCATAATTTTCAAAGGTCATTTGCTATTTTTCACCAATTTTCTAATGTGAACATGTCATATGTAAACATGCTAGAACTAGGTCAAGTTTAATGCCAATGTGTGAGCTCTTTAAAACCAATTTTGAGAGCATGTTTGATCCTATATCCAATGACATTTTAGGTTCCTTTTTTATCCTTAAATTTTGTTTTTTTATCATGACTTAAATGATTCTTTTTGAACCCTAAGTTTCCTACTCGATTATGCTTGATGTTTGCTTAGGTGTTTTAGTTTGATGATGTATTTGTGCAATCCTCTTTAGGATATTTTTGTACATCATTCCACATATGGTTTAACATGAATCATAACCTTCCCTCATGAATTTATGGGTCACATCATGTGCTTCTAATTGGTATTATGCTTCATAAGTTTGAACATGAATGAAAAGTTAACTTTGTTGTTTTCACTTGGACTTGGAATATGTCATGTTTGTACAAAGCTTTTGACACTTAAAGGTATCATTCCACATATCGTTTGCCACTGCCCCATGTGTATAAACACTTGAATACTTGACTTGGCTTCCATTTTTGTGATTTTATAAGTCTTTTTGGCATAGCTTGTAAATGATACATGTTTAGGTGATGGCATATGACAAAACTTGACACTTTTGTATGCTCCCTTAGGACATTAACTTAGATAAGATAGAGTAGGGTTTTATACTGCCCCTAATATTATCTCATACCTTTAGGACACTTATAACTTTGGTTGTTGTTTGATATTCATCCTAGTGTAGTCTTAGGACTCTAACATAGCCATAATTGTATGTTTGCACACTTTGCTTTCAACTACTTGATAGTTGAGTTTGGCATGGAGATGGTAAGTTACTTGTGATACTTTGCATGCTTGTTTACACTTACACGATTCTATTTCATCTCACTTCTTATTCACTTCTCTTTAGTGATTATTTAGAATAATGTATACTTGTGTTGATTCACATGATCCCTTAGGATTCCTAGCTCCACTTAATTTCCGATTAAGTTGGAGGTAGAAGAGACATTAGGCTAGCAATCCATGTATGATAACAAGTAGGTTAGCCCCCTCTTAACCTCAATCTTAGGACCATGATGCATGATAACATTAGGACTTAGTTTCCCTTAGTTGTTTTCTTTGTAACTTTGAGTCTTTCTCTTCTCATCTCAAAACAAGTTCAAAACACATAATAAATACAACGAGTATTGTACGCCATGAGCCTTAAGCACCTGGTAAATGGAGAGTAGGGGGCTTCCTTTCACTTTCCTAGAGTGTTTAGCATGCGTCCCGTCTTGGGTCGATGTGCGACGCATTCGATCCTATGTCATAGACTTTAGTGCAATACAAGTTTCAAACTAACTTAAGCCACTTTTGTCTAAAAAACACAAACAAAGTTCAAATCATTTTATCCTTCGGGATTAACTGGTTTTCAAATTATTTTCAGAAAAGAGCACGTTACTTTCATTTTGTCACAAACATGCATCGACCCTAACTGTCGGACGCGAACTTAACGTCGCTCATAAAAAACACAATGACCCGTAGGTCGAACTACGACTGGTTTGATTTCCTCTTTCTCGTTAGATTAAGGATATGTAGGCACGAGACGACGATGTCTTGGCGAGAAACCTTCCTCCACAATCCCGTAGCCCTCCAAACTACGTTGACTCTGATTTCCCGTTCCCGAGGGAATACGTAGGCCTAGGACGCCGATGTCCTATCGAGTCACCTTTTCTTTTCTTTTCCCCCCGTTACTCCATTTCACCTTTTGTTTTCCTTTCCTTTAGCAGTTGAGCTTCAGATACCTACACCCTTTGATCGATAACAACAAGCGTGGATCCCATCGAGTACGATGGACGCGTGGGGGTTGCTAAAACCTTCCTCTCGTGTAACTGACTTCCGATCCTAGGCTATGGTTGCGATGAACATTCCTTTCCCTATGTTGAGGTTTTCTTCGATCGTTTCCTTTTCCTGCATCAGGATAAATAACGTTCGGTGGCGACTCTTCTGTCCTTTCCGCTGGTTAATTTTCGCAGGTGCGACAACGGCCAACACCTTTCACCAGAGTGACTTATAGGAACATGTGATCTCCCTCTTGGAACTCAAGTGTTTTCCTCCTCTTATCATGATAACTCTTCTGTAGAATCTGTGATGCTTTCATCTTCTCTTGGATTATCTTGATCTTTTCGGTAGTCTGCTGAATAATCTCAGGTCCAAGCACAACACTTTCACTAGAATCGTACCAACACAAAGGTGTCATACACCTTCTACCATACAAAGCCTCAAATGATGCCATTCCTATACTAGAATTGAAACTGTTGTTGTAAGTGAACTTAACCAACGGTAAGTAACCGTCCTAGTTACCTCCCTGCTCAAAAACACAAGCTCTCAGCAAATACTCCAAAACCTAGATAGTCCTCTCAGTCTGATTGTCCGTCTGTGGATGATTAGTAGAACTCAACTTCATCTTGGTTCCTGCAAACACCCCAGAACCTCGATGTGAACATCGGATCTCTATCAAATTCAACAAATCCTTCGATTTTGAATTTATCAACTGCATACTGTGAAAAAACTTGATACTAGGCAGTGAGTTAGTGATCATATCAGCAACATTATCTTTAGTTGAAACCATCAGTGTTCTTACTTCTCCTTTCTCAACTTTGTCTCTGACGAAATGCAACATAACATCGATGTGCTTAGTTCTCTCATGATAGGATGAATTCTTTAATAGATGTATGGCACTTTGACTATCACATTTAACAATGATAACTTGACCTTGAAGTTTTAATTCCTTAACAAACCCTTAAAGCCACAATCTTTCTTTCACAACTTCAATGAGGGAAATATATTCATCTTCAGAGGTTGATAAGGCAACAACCTTCTGAAGAGAAGCTTTCCAACTGATTTTTGTACCAAGCATAGTGAAAACATATCCAGAAAGAGGTTTTCGGGTATCCATACATCCTTCATAGTCAGAGTCAACAAATCCTTCGAATTCAAATTTACCATCGCTCGTGGCTCCACCATAAACCAGAACCCTACTCAGGGATCCTTTTATGTATCTTAAAATCTACTTCAAAGCTTGCCAATGTGCCTTCCCAGGATTGGCCATATACATGCTTACAAGGATCACTTCGTATGTTATGTCTCGCCTCATACAAACCATAACATGCATCAAAAAACCTATTATACTAGCATACACAATGTTATTCATATTGGCCCTTTCGACTTCAATACTAGAACTTTGAGTCGTACTCAACTTGAATATAGGATTTGTCAGTGTTACAATAGGCTCTGAATTACCAAATTTGTCGAGAATCTTCTTCAGGTATGTTTCTTGATATAAGCATAATCTTGACTAGTTTTTATCTCTCCGGATGTCAATCCCAAGAATCCTAGAGTCAACTCCCAGATCCTTCATGTCGAACTCCCTATCGAGTTTAGCCTTCACCTTCACTACATCCTCGACACTGTTTCTTTCTATGAGGATGTCATCCATATAAATCAACAAAATAATAAGTGAATTTCCAGGTAAAAATCTGAAGTAAACATAGTGGTTGAACTGGCTCCTAGTGAAACCTATGTGTGTCATGAACTTGTCAAATCTCTTATTCCATTACCGAGGAGATTGTTTCAGTCCATATAACGACCTATTCAACTTACACACATAATATTCCTTTCCCCTTTCCACATACCCTTTAGGTTTCCTCATCAAGATTATTTCATCTAGATTACCATACAGTAAGGTTGTCTTCACATCCATCTGTTCAAGTTATAGGTCAAACTTTGCCACCATGGCTAACAACATTCTAATGGATTTGTGCTTTACAAAAGGCGATAATACATCATTGAAGTCGACTCCTTCTTTCTTAGTGAACCAATTAGAAACCAACATTGCCTTAAATCGCTTTGACATCACTCTTTCGATTCCTTCCTTAACCTTGAAAATCCACTTACATCTTACTAACCTGGAACCTGTAGGTTTCTCGATCAGCTTCCAAGTTTGGTTATCATGAAGAGATTTCATCTCATCATCCATGGCTTTCAGCTATTTAGACTTATTTCGATTCCACACAACTTCCTTGTAGTCTTTAGGTTCTTCGTCAAAAACATCACTTGCAAAGATTTAGACAAAAACTATGAGATCTGCATAACCAAGTCTCTAAGGTGGCTTGATGAATCTTCTTGACCCGTCTCTTGCCAGCAGGTAGTCATTATCAGTCTCCTCATCTTTATTAGTAACTTGTACTTCTTCTTCGATTTCATTCGGGTTATACAATTCAGCATCACTATCTTCCACCTCAACAAAAATCTCTTCAGGCTTCAGCTCTTTTTCAGCGATCTTTGCATTTCGACCATCGTCATCACTTTTACTCCCTCAGGATACCCAAGTAACATGCATCTCAAAGCTCTATGCTTGGCTTTGTCTTTCCTAATGTGAGCATAGGCTACCCAACCAAATACTATAATTCTATCGAGATTAGGTGGATGTCCAGACCATACTTCTTCGAGTGTTTTCATTCCATAGGAAGTCGAGGGCACATATCTATCAGGTATGCTGCAGTCACTGTAACCTCAGCCAAAAACACCTTCTCCAATCCATCACTAACCAACCTGCATTTAACCCTTTCAAGGATAGTTCGATTGAATCTTTCATACAAGCCATTTTGGTGAGAAGTACCAGTTACAGTCTTGTACCTCGTTATACCAAACATATCATGATACTTGTCGAAAGTTTCATTGCATAACTCAAGGTCATTATTGGTTTTCAACCT
Source organism: Lathyrus tuberosus (assembly GCA_022829125.1). Lineage (NCBI taxonomy): Eukaryota > Viridiplantae > Streptophyta > Magnoliopsida > Fabales > Fabaceae > Lathyrus > Lathyrus tuberosus. The sequence goes on along the minus strand of JALAZF010000007.1, from coordinate 2,251,735 downwards.
CTTGACCTTTCTGCCAGTCTGATTTTCAACTAGAGTCTTCCAACTTTTGATATTCTCAAAAGTTTCATGCTTAGTCTTATGAGTGAATATCCATAACCTTCTAGAATAGTCATCAACTATAGATAGAAAATACCTTGCCTCAGAGTGTGAAGGACTTCTTGCAGGCCCCCAAAGATCAGCATGAATGTAATCAAGGGATCCATGTATTCTTTGTTTTCCTTTATTGAACTTCACTCTGCAAGCTTTACCAAACACACAAGGTTCATAGAACTCCAACTTTTTAACCTTGTCACCACTTAGCAGATTTTGTTTCCCCAGTTCGACCAGACCCTTTTCATTGACATGGCCTAGTCTCATGTGTCATAGCTCAGTATTCGACACATGTTTCGTGGAAGTAATATCCTTTCGATCTTAGTATCCTCAAGGGTATACAAGCATTGCTTCCTTCTGCCTCTCAAGACTTCCTTCGACCTCTTAATGATTTTTAGGATACCATGTTCTTCATTGAAAACATATCCTTTCTTGTCGAATTCACCAAGAGAAATTATATTTCTCTTAAGACCAGGTACATACATGACATCAGTCAATGACCTTATTGACTCATCATGGAGTTTGAGTATGACCGAATCTAATTTCTGCAATCTTGTAGGCTCTATTTTTTTCCAGCGGCACTGATCCACCATCTTGATCACATAATTCCTCAAACATGTCTTTGTTTGAAGTCATGTGCCAAGTACAACCTGAATCCATAATCCAATCCTTTCTAGAGTTGTCACTTGAAAGTACCAGGACATCAGATGATTCATAATCATCTTGCATAATGGATGCATTACCATTATCCTTACCACCATGGTTATTTAGACGTTCGAGGCACACCTTTCTTGTATGACCCTCTTTCTTACAATGATAACACCTAATAGCATGGGCATTGAAAAGTCTGGTCTATGCAGACAGCAGATGTCTTAACACAATTCAAGACATTGTGCTGCATAATCATTTAAACAAGAAAGGAACAACACACAGTTGATAGCTGACAATCAATATGAAGCCACAACAGATGTTACAACATCTGCTAAGACATGTTTATCAAGAGTAGATACAGAACATTAAAAATTGCAGAATGATAAACATCACATAGAATTTGTTCACCTAGTTCGGTCTAACAACCTACATCTGGGGGCATACCAAGCTAGGAAGGAAGTTCACTATCAACAGTATCAATTCATAAACCCTACAATCAACAGACCCGTTGATTATCTACTCACTTAATCACTACCCAATGACCCTTCTACCTAAGTCCACCCTAGATAAGAGACTCCATCTCACTTCCAATCATCGCAATGATGTCTAGCAGTCAACACCTCAGCCACTGCATCAACAACTTGATTCCAACAACTCTTCAATCACAGAAAAGTAGAAGACACACTTTAAAGAAACACCTTGGAGTTGCTTCAAAGCTTCCTCCAAACAACAATACAAAACTCATTACCTACAAGTTTCTGAGTTAGAACACAGTGACCATCTCACAACCCGAGTGGTTCACTTAGACAAAACCCTAATGATCTACATCTTAGACTCCTCCTTATTCTAGGTTACAAGCATTCTATTTATAACTTTTTCCCAACTGGATTTGGGCTTCTAATCACAGCATATCAGCTGCTACAAATCTGCAAAAGATTCTCCTACAAAATAGGTCTTCAATCAAATCCTTCCTAATTTATCTCCATAATTAGAAAGTCATTACTCTTCAATATTCTTCTTGATTCTGACTTGAATCTTCCAGACCTATAAATCAGCTCCACAAAGGATACATAATATTTCCAGGATCTTATGTATCTTTTAAATCTTCACTTTTTAATTCAGCTGCAAGATCTTCTCCATAAGAATAGGAACAAATCTCCAAATAGTTTCCTAAAAAGTATCCAAGATCCTTTTTATGAAATCCAATTAAATATGCACTTTGTTCCTAATTAATCTCCTTGACCTGTGTATAATGATGAGGTATATCCAAAAAGATCTCATCAGATCAAATCAAATCTGTCAAGAGATATACAATAGCAGCACCTGCTGTAACAGACAATGATGTTGTGACATCTCCTTTGACATCTTGATTAACCATCACAGAGCAACAGTACATGACATTCCAAAGACAGCCACGTCACATCACCTTAAACATTCAGGTTCAGTGAAGTGCTCATGACATCTCTGTCACACCATTACAACCATGCATTTATACTAGGTAGGTGCAGCACAACATGTCAAGACATCACACTTGACATTTAACTAATATGACAGAAACCGAACATAACCAGTTAGTGCAGAACAACATGTCAAGACATCCTACTTGACATTTCACAACCTGCAACTAGTCTGTTATGGAAGATACACATACAACATGTTAAAACACCTTCAGTGACATAAGAGCTAACATAAAGGTTTTAACAAAATTTAGCCAACATACATACTGCATAGCTGCAGAACTAACAAACTCCCCTTTTGGCAAATTTTGGCTAAAACCAACAATCAGAGATACCAGCATCAGAAGACAGTCACAGATTGTTAGCACAGTCACACACACATCAGCAACTTCACAACAACAGATCAACACTCAACTACATTTGCACACACTCACAACCTCACACAGTTAGTGGCAGAGGTACACAAATAAATGTTAGAACATCATATGGGGCATCAGATATCAGCACATCATGCAATCACACACTCTCCCCCTTTTTAGCCATATTTGACAAAGCAATAACACACCAGATCAATATCCATACAACCTTTGGATAACACAACCAGATCCCCCTCAAGGAAACAACCAAGGAACTCTACTACTACTTATCTCCCCCTTTTTAGCCATAATATGCCAAACCAAGCAACTATGCATTTAAGGGAAATCAACTAGAATCAGGAAAATCAGTAGCATTACTCCCCCTGACATGGATAACCTGTGCTCCTTTGCAAGAAGAACACCCAAAATGAATGAAAAACATAAGACGCATCTTCATGTCTTCAAGAGCTCACTCCCAGTTCAGCCACCGGCTGAAGCTCATTCATTTTGACATCTGCTAAATAAGCAGTCACTCACACAAGAAGTTACATCATTCTATACGAGAGGAACATAAGGATCACCATCCTCATTCAAACAAACTAAAGCTCCCCCTCAAGCCAAGGGACCAGAAACAACCAGAACAAAAACACATCATAACCCATCACATCACAGAAGATCACAAGAACACAAGAACAGTACTCTCTCTCCCCAAGCTTTTCAACTAGCCTTAGCAAGGCCCTCCATCGATAATCACCCACTCTCCAAAGGCAGTCATTCCCTATCATTCTCCTGTATGATAAATTGGAATACTCCTGATCAGTTGATGAGTATCTTCACCTTCAGACTTCCAGGCAATCAATACCTGATCTGGTTCAGTCTTTTCTACATTCTCCCGTATGACTATGTAGACGTTCCTTAGGCATAATGTAGGCACCAAGCTCCTGAACCAGAGCATAATCATCCTTCACCAAGGATATCCAATCAGATAATGTCCCAACACAAGTTAGAACATTTGCCACACACCAAGACATCATCACCATGATTCTTGATTTGCTCCACCAACTGGACTTACTATAGCATAGTAATCTAAACTAAAGATCTTCACACAACACTGCGTCATCCAAGACAGATTATGACTATCATCATAATTCCAATACATGTGCATGCAAAGACAAACACCGTCCACAATACTTCCTTGTATGGCTCAAGGAGAAAACGTGTCCGACAAATGTCCTGACATCCAATCAGACATTGTCTTCTTTCTCTTGTATGCACAAAAGCTTGACCAACACAACTTCAACCAGCTTTACGCAATCATTCACACGTTCTGAAGTACAAACACACTGCCTTCCACTAAACTCTAAGTAAACTCCTCTTACTTAGAATTAATAACACACACCAAGACAAGTGTGACATCTCCCATCAACAAAGACCCCTACAGAGTTCTTCCAAAAACTGCAGAGAAAAATAAATTCTCCCAGACACAAACAAAACTGTCCTTCAGACTCCTCCTCAGAAGCATGTGCGAACATGATTCAAACAATTAGCTTCACATGGCTAGAACCATACATGTCCTATTAAGAACACACCAAAACGCCATCCAGCAACCTAATGTCATAGCATATTATCTGACATTATATCCTCATAAGAGGCAACCAATCTCCACAAGCTTGATCAGCATGCAAGCTTCACAATATATGCACCTTTGCAGCAAAATCCATAGACAAGAACTCCCCTGTCATGGATAACCAATGCTCTAGATGGAGATTAACATTTGAGCATCAGATCTTCACACATTTGGTGAGTACATTCACATACTGTACTCTCACTCCTAGAGAACACATCCAATTATCCTGACTAGTTTGACACTGCTCACAAACTCCACGAATTCTCAGCTTACTTAAAAGCTTTACTGAGATCTAATCTCTTCAAGAGAAAGAACAACTCTTAAACAAAACTTCCTGATCAAATCACCTCATCTGACACAATTCCTCTGCCATTACATCCACTAGTAGTTGTTGACACTAGTGAGGTCTTCAAAAATAGTAGTCATGCTTTTCCAGAACATACTACTAAAAACAAGATCAGAATCTCCACATTCTAATCCACATAGTCAGAAACACCTCTTCAGACAAAAATGCTTGAGCATCCAACTCCAAGTGCACAATCTCAATCATCTTCCAAATATAACCATCAACAATCATGATTGTTGCTTCCCATCACCATTCAAAGGACTCATTGCACATAGACGTCCTTCAAGAAGCTCCCAATATAACACAGCCAGAGCAACTTATTCAGGTTAACATAAACACCTGAACACCATAGAGAGAAATAAACTCGCACACCCTCTCTAAAGCAAAGAGTTCAGACTGCAGACTTGCATACTCACATCAGACAAATACTTAGCTCCCATCATCATGACACCCATTCACACCAGATTAGGTCAGTGTCTTGACCTTTCACTCTACTATGAGCTAAACAAACTTCCTTGGCTGAGGAAGCAAAGAACTGAAATGATGTTTCAACATCAGTTCCGACATCAGTCTAAATCACATGGATTTGAACATTTACTATGGCTTTGGAGACAGCAACCATAGTAACCCACACACATCTCTTGCAAGGGACATAAGAGGATCGACCATCAGTATCTGACCAACCTTCAAAACCAGACCATACACACAAGCAGGAACCTGCATACTCTACATCTCAAGACTCTTCTTCTCAAACTTCTAATGTTCAGACCCCCTGTCTGACTTTGAGATGTTGGATGCCATCCTTCTGCACCTAAAGAGGAGATTCCCTCTAACAGGTTTCTGGAGCATACAAAAGAACATTGACTGGTCATCACAAAAAATTATGTTTCTCCTAACACTTCAACCTACAAGGATGCTCTTCAATTCTTGCAAAAAAAATGTTCCATTATGTGAGGACACCACATAGCTGAACTCCAGCTTAAGAAGAAACTTCTCATGCAAATAGAGGGAACCATAATCCTTTGGTCCAAAAGAACACCAACTCCTCCTTGCTCCAAACACAAATCTGAAATGCTCATGCTAGATGGTTTGGATGATATTCCAACAATGAAGACACTAGTCAACCAGTCAGGTTAATACACCTCCTCAATGCAAGCCAGGAGTAGGTTCCAAATCTTTATCCACAAGATTCTGCACACTCTGCTGGTTTGATGTCACAGCAACTGGTAGAACATCATTCAAGAACAACACCATGAGATCTTTCAATTTAGACCTGTGGATGGTCTTTCAGAGAAGAGAGCAAAAATAAATTGCATCCTTCTGATCTCTCATCAACAAACTTATTGAAAATGCCTTTATGAGTGGACTTGGGTCAAACCTCAAGTATCCTTGGTCACTTTAAAAAGTCAGTCAATATTATCCTCAAGTATCACAACACCATGTGATACACCTTCAGAGGAGAACAAAGTGTTGTGGCCTCAACACACAAAACCACCAGGAGTTTTCTGACAGATACATATGCAGCGGAACACAGATAAAGAAAACCCCTCAACAACCTTCAGGCAAAACTTAATAACCATTGTACCAACACCACACTCCAGGTGCAACAGGTCAGCATAGGTTGAACCACTTGTGGCTTCCAATCTATATGGATGAAGACACGCAATAAATTAGTGTGGTTGATGGGAACCCTACTTGGCATCGAAGTCAGGATGTCCGATCTACGGAAACAGATCTAATGAGGTTACACTGCATTCAAAGCGGGCGTGGCCCGGTGCCACCACACAACTATGAATGCTGTAGAGCCTATTCGGAAAATAACCAAGGATATTACCTCGTGCGAGCAGCCCTTCAGAGCCAGTTGGATCGCAAGAAGATTCACCCATACCTAGCTTTAGGGTCCATTGACTGGACGCTGGACTACTTCACAGATCAAATCAGAGACGTGGTTGTAATCTCTGACCCTGAGAGGAACAAGGATGTTTGTGCCATCATCCCTCTACTGGACGAATCAAAGGTTCTTAGCAAGGAACTGATTGAAGTTAATTAAGACAGTCAGAAAAATCAGAAGGCTCCTGTAGTTATCTATCTGCCGGGACCAGTACCGTACAAATCAGCTAAGGCGATCCCTTACAAATATGGTACAACGACAATTGAGAATGGAAAGGAAATTCCATTGCCCTCCGTCGTGAATATTGCAGACATCAGTCGAGTAATACGGAGCGGTCGAATCTTCAACCGAGGAGTTAGGGAACCTAACAAAGAAAAGGAACTTCCGACAGAAGCTCTCGATCCACCAGTCCGTCAATCCAGTAATCCCGACCTTTCGAAAAATAATGATGAGATGCTGAAGCTCATCCAAAGGAGTGAAAACAACATTGTTGACCAACTGTTACAAACTCCTTCAAAGATCTCAGTGCTATCACTTTTACTCAGTTTCGAAGCCCACAGAGAGGCTCTACAGAAAGTCTTAGAACAAGCCTTTGTGGAACAGGATGTGTCAATACGACAGTTCGATAGCATAATCTCTAACATCACTTCCTGCAACAACTTAGGATTCAGTGATGAGGATTTGCCAGAAGGGGGCAAAAGCCACAACATGGCGCTCAATATCACAGTTAACTGCCAGGACGATGCTTTAGCCAGCGTACTGGTAGATACAGGACAGGCCATCAACGTTATGCCGAAGTCCACTTTAATGCGACTATTATTCAAAGGATCCCCGATGAGGGGTAGTGAAGTCATCGTCAAAGCCTTTGACGGATCTCTGAAAGCAGTTATCGGCAAAGTCGTCTTTCCCATAACTATCGGTCCTCACACTTTCCTAATTACTTTCTAGGTCATGGACATCCGGGAAACATACAGTTGTTTATTAGGAAGACCTTGGATACACCAGGCTGGGGCGGTCACTTCGACACTGAACCAAAAACTGAAGTTCGTCAAGAACGATCAACTCGTCACGGTTTATGGAGAACAAGCCTTACTCGTGAGTAACTTGTCATTATATACTTGTGTAGAACCCGAGGAGGTTGTTGGAACTCAGTTCCAAGCACTGTTGGTGAGCAATGAGAATCAATCAGAAAAAGGAACCTCGATTTCCTCATACAGAGATGCTCTCGAAGTGATAAAAAATAACAGTGTAAAAGGATGGGGACAGCTTGTCATTCTACTGATAATAAAACAAAAAAGGGTCTTGGTTTTTCTGCAACCTATACCCGAACTGCTTCTAACGATGAAAGCCTTCATCCCATTCAGGACTTCTTCCACAGTGGAGGTTTCCTTCACCCAGTGCATCAAGCAGTCCATACCATCAACGAGGAGGATCCCTCCGATACGGATGAGGAATGGAAATCCTATCTCAACGAGGATGGTTATATGTCTCAGGAAGAGGTGCCTACGCCCTTTTGATATCCCGCACAGAGTCTGAGATTTATACCAAGGTCAGATGTCGAAATGATATACGGAGATTGTGATCCGAAAGGATGCCGTGCTCCACCAAACTCATTAGAGGAGGATACTCTGATGAAGGATAACTTTGACCACGACTATTATGGCCTGATGGATGGTCTGCCTATCTGGCAGCCGTACCCAGAAGACTTGGGGCAAGAAAATCAGCCGAACAATGAAAATCAGCTGAATATCATTGAAAAGAATACCTGCATCCCCACCATGTCATGCGATCAACACTCAGGTCATTCAGAACCTATCCAGTACGACGATGAATTGGCAAAGCTTGTCGGACTAGAATTCATCAACTATGCTTTTCCCGAGGTCAACGTCATCGAGAGAGATGACTCCTCCAGTTCCAAAGAAGTGTGGGACACCTTGGGACAACCAAGTGGAAAATTTGACTTCATGGTCAAGTACACTGCTCCCGAAAGCTCTCGTATCAGGCTCGAAGACATCCAGCCAACTGGATGGGGAGATTTTCCTGATAGCACAAATACTATACAAAATACAACAGAGGAATCCTCCTACGACAACTCTGCCTGGGAGACAGATTCCAATGATCCTGCTCCACCTGAAATCAGCGTTATTTCTAAAGACAAATCAAGGAAGGTACCAGACTTTGTGATTCACCGAGTAGTTCGCTGCCAATGGGTTGCTGTCGATGTTCCGAAGATTGTTCATAAGTCAAAGTAATTGTCGTCTTTAACCTTTCACCCTGCCCAGGTGAAACAGATGTTTTGATAGGGCTCACTTTCTGTAAATTTCCCTCTTCGCTTTGCCCAAAGCGACAAAGTTTTGTTTTATAGGGCTGTAGTTTCAAGAATCGACTTGTTCATAAATAAAATAACGTCATTATGTAATTTCTGCATTAATTGCTATTTACTCTTTTGGCTTTTCTCAGAAAATGGTAATCCTAAAAAAAAATAATCAAAACAAGCAGTTTTTTAGAAAAATACACTGCACACACTTGCATTTTCTCTATCTCTTCTAAACACAAATCATCACGTCATGCAGATTGCTTGTTTTAAACCCCATTGAATCATACGATCCGATGCCTTCTCCCGACTTTGAGTTCCCAGTATTTGGGGCGGAAGAAGAAGTTGACGAAGAAATTCCAGAAGAGATCTCCCGACTACTCAGACAAGAGGAAAGGTCCATTGAACCTCACAAAGAACCGTTGGAAACTGTCAACTTGGGCTCAGAAAAAGAGAGAAAAGAAATCAGGATTGGGGTACTGCTCAGTCCAACTGCCAAAGAGAGTTTGACAAAGCTTCTTAGAGAATTTCCCGATGTGTTTGCTTGGTCCAATCAGGACATGCCAGGGTTGGATACTAGCATCGTGGAACATCACTTACCGTTACGGTCAGAATTTCCGCCAGTAAAACAGAGGTTGAAACGGACTCACCCAGACATGGCCATCAAAATCAAAGAGGAGGTACTGAAACAGATTGACGCGGGTTTCCTCGCCATGTCAGAATACCCTCAATGGTTTGCCAACATCGTACCCGTACCGAAAAAAGACGGAAAGGTCAGAATATGTGTGGATTACAGAGATCTAAACAAGGCTAGTGCAAAGGATGACTTTCCTTTACCATACATTGACATGCTAGTAGACAGTACAACAAAGTTCAAAGTTTTCTCCTTCATGGATGTATTCTCGGGCTATAATCAAATCAAAATGGCGCTGAAAGATATGGAGAAAACTTCATTCATTACCCCATGAGGTACCTTTTGTTACAAGGTAATGTCGTTCGGTTTGAAGAACGCCAGGGCAACCTATCAAAGGGCCATGACTACTCTACTTCATGACATTATACACAAGGAAATTGAGGTATATGTCGATGACATGATTGCCAAATCTAAGATAGAAGAGGAGCATGTGACCTACTTGTCAAAACTATTTGAGCGGTTGAGAAAGTACAAACTCCGCTTGAATCCCAACAAGTGCACCTTCGGTGCCCGTTCAGGGAAACTTTTAGGGTTCATCGTCAGCCAGAAAGGAATTGAGGTTAATCCTGACAAGGTCAAGGCCATTCAAGAAATGCCTTCTCCGAAAACTGAAAAACAAGTCAGAGGATTCCTGGGACGTTTGAACTACATCTCTAGATTCATATTCCTCATGACCGCGACAAGTGCGCCAATTTTCAAATTACTCAAAAAGAACCAGGACTGCGTTTGGACAGAAGATTGCCAAACTGCCTTCGACAGTATTAAGGAATACCTGTTGAATCCGCCGATTCTATCACCTCCAGTGGAAGGAAGACCACTAATCATCTACCTCACAGTCCTAGAGGACTCCATGGGGTGTGTACTTGGCCAATAAGACGAAACCAAACGGAAGGAGTCTGCCATCTACTATTTGAGCAAGAAATTCACCGACTGCGAGACTCGATACACTATGCTTGAGAAAACTTGTTGCGCTTTGGCTTGGGTAGCCAAACGTCTTCGCCAGTATAGGATTTGTCACACTACTTGGTTAATCTCAGAAATAGATCCAATCAAGTACGTCTTTGAAAAACCTGCTCTCACGGGAAGAATCGCCCGTTGAAAGATGTTGTTATCAGAATATGACATAGAATACCATGCTCAGAAAGCCGTTAAGGGAAGTATTTTAGCCGATCATTTGGCTCATCAACCGATTGACGATCAGGAATCAGTCGGATTTGACTTCCTAGACAAAGATGTCATGTATTTAAAAATGAAAGATTGCGATGAACCATTACCCAGTGAAGGGCCAGAACCAGGTTCCCAATGGGGACTAATCTTTGACGGAGCTGTCAATCATTACGGAAATGGAATTGGGGCAATCATCATAACACCTCAGGGTACCCACATTCCTTTCACTGCCAGACTGACATTCAAGTGTACAAACAACGAGGCCGAATACGAAGCTTGTATCATGGGTCTTGAAGAAGCGATCGATTTAAGAATAAAAAACTTGGATGTTTATGGCGACTCAGCCCTGGTTATCAATTAGATCAAAGGAGATTGGAACAGATACCAATCCGGATTGATTCCTTACTAAGACTACGCGAGAAGATTGTTACCTTTCTTCGACAGAATTGAGTTTCATCATATCCCTCGTGAAGAGAATCACATGGCTGATGCCTTAGCCACCCTCTCTTCCATGATTAGTGTAGGTCAATGGACCGACTTACCTAAGATCGACATAATGCGCCTTGAACGGCCCGCTTACATCTTCACGATTGAAGCCGTCATAGACGACAAACCTTGGTATCACGATATCAAATGCTTCCTTCAGAAACAAGAGTACCCACCTGGGGCACTAAGGAAAGATAGAAAAACCCTCAAAAGGTTGGCTGGTAGCTTCTTCCTAAGCAGTGATACACTCTATAAGAGAAACTTTGACATGGTCTTGCTCCGATGTGTAGACAGACCAGAAGCAGACATGCTGATAAAAGAAATTCATGAAGGATCCTTTGGCACTCATGCCAACGGACACACAATGGCGAGAAAAATTATGAGAGCAGGGTACTATTGGTTGACAATGGAATCTGACTGCTACAAGTACATGAGGAGGTGTCACAAGTGTCAGATATAGTACGACAAAATCCATGTACCGCCAACACATCTCAAAGTTCTCTCTTCCCCATGGCCTTTTTCTATATGGGGAATCGACATGATTGGCATGATTGAACCCAAAGCTTCAAACGAACATCGGCTCATTCTAGTATCCATTGACTACTTCACCAAGTGGGTCGAAGCAGCATCGTACGCCAATGTAACCCGACAAGTGGTGGTCCGATTTATCAAAAACAATATCATCTGCCGTTATGGTGTTCCTAGCCAGATCATTACTGATAATGGATCTAACTTAAACAATAAGATGATGAAAGAGTTATGCGATGAGTTTAAGATCGAACACTATAACTCATCTCCCTACCGACCCAAGATGAACAAAGCGGTAGAAGCGGCTGACAAAAACATCAAGAAGATTGTTCAAAAGATGGTTGTAACCTACAAAGACTGGCACGAGATGCTGCCCTTGCTCTTCACAGTTACCGAACATCTGTCCGCACTTCAACAAGGGCAACCCCATTCTCTCTAGTATATGGCATGGAGGCAGTGCTCCCCATAAAAGTAGAGATCCTGTCAATCAGGGTATTGATGGAAGCTAAGCTAACAGAAGCTGAATGGTGCTAAAGTCGGAACGACGAACTAAATCTGATTGAGGAAAAGCGAATCACGACACTATGCCATGGTCAGTTATATCAGCAAAGAATGAAGAAGGCGTTCGACAAAAAGGTTCGACCTCGCGTCTTTAGGAAAGGAGACCTTGTGCTCAAGAAGATGCAATCATTTCTCACTGATTCCCGGGGTAAATGGACTCCGAATTATGACAGCCCCTATGTGGTCAAGAAAGCTTTCTCAGGCGGCGCCTTGAGACTTGCGACCATGGATGGAGAGGAATTTGCCTACCCCACAAATGTTGATGTAGTCAAGAAATACTTCGCCTAAACTAAAAAAAACACGTCTCGGTGGATTGAAAACTCAAAAGGGCGGTCCAGGTAAAAATTAGAGACATAATAAAAAAAATCATCCCGGTGGATTGGAAAACACAAAGTACAATCCAGGCAAAAATTAGGGATTAATGGCAAGTAACTACGTCTGATAAGTTCAACTCCTCAGCAGTAATGCCATCCATAAAAAAACTCTAGTCAAGGTCATCTTCGACAGAAGCTCAGGATGCCTAGAATTCAAAGTTGGTAGAAGGATAGTGGTCGTTATGTTTCAATGTAGCCCTTTTCCCTTAAATTACCATTTTTTAACTTTGTAAATACTCTATGGAATCACGCGTTTGGCTGATTTCCATCCTATCAATAAAATTTGAGCCCTTGTGCTTTTGTTTGCAGTTCTTATTTGATTTAGCTTTACAGAACGACGTTTTTAACATGATTAACGATTCTTGAAATAAAACAAAAATGAATTTACTTGTTAAAACTTTTCCGACTTTTAAAATAAAGATGGCAATTCTTTTGACTGTTAAACATCGAAAGAACATCAATCGCTTCTCCAGAAGTAAGCGAGCTTCAAAGTGTAGAATCAAAGTACTCCTTCTAAACCAGTACGCTTGAACAAAGGATCAACTGTGTCAGATGCGAATATTCCTTCCGACATCCCCGGCAGAGCTCTTGCCTCCTAAGCCCGACCAATGGTTGTTCCCCGCGGGAACTACTTTCTCCTAAGCAAGGTAGAATTGCTATCATGAACCATTGACACTTTTCATCCCCCATAGTGGCCGAGTATCCCGTCGTGTTCATCTGTCAGTTTGTATGTCGCGTCAGTTTTGTCAGCATAAACATACATACATCATGCATTATTGATTTACATTCGCATTCATATTGCATCACTATCACTCTAGTCGGTCTTATCCCCTAGTGATAAAAGTCCCCTTAATCGAGTTGTCAGTTCTTTCCTCGTCAGGAAATGTTGCGTCTGTACACTCTCTCTCCTCCAGTTTATTTTTGGGATGAAGTCGGCCCTTGACCACTTTGATAACTTGAACCTCTGAAATACCAGAGAAAACGTTCGACAAATGTCACTCTTCTCCATCGAAGATGATATCGTCGCTTTCCCGAATTAAGGAAAATCCCCAAAGAAAGCCTCACAACTACATACTTTCAGCAACACATTGATTTTGCTCTCCGGAGAGTCGATGTTAATTAAGTCATCAACACCTCAAAATTAGATCACATCATATGGCATTTCTCCGAAAAGATCTCCGAGAAAAGTATGATGTAATATCTCCAAGCGAAGGCAGCCTCTCAAGAGACTCGTTCTCCCCCAATAGAGTCAACGAATGGCATCTCCAACAGAGAAGTTTGTACACCTCTACAACTCAGACAAATGGGTTCCCCAGCGAGTCTGACATCAAAAGTTTTTCCCATCAAATGGCATCTCCCCAGGAAAATTCGGTGAGAAGTTTGAGGAAAACCGCTGCGAACAGCGTCCCTTGTCAAGAAGTTTATTGACAAAAGAAACTAAGACCATTTCCTTGGTAGGAAACCAGGACCGAGGGGAAGTTTATTTCAGAAACTAAGACCAGTTCCTTGGTAGGAAACCAGGATCGAGGGGAGGTTTATTTCAGAAACTAAGACCAGTTCCTTGGTAAGAAACCAGGATCGAGGGGAAGTTTATTTCAAAAGAAAATTTAGACCAGTTCCTTGGCTGAAAACCAGGATCGAGGGGAAGTTTACCTTTTATAAGCATCATTGCTTAGCAAAAGAAGAAGTATGTGTGAACTACCATTCTTAACCACAATCAAAATTTCGGGTATACCGATATTTAATCCTCTTGCACCCTGAATGCCCGAATACCTTCGCCATTCACACCTTCGGGTCCAAGAAGATTAAATAGGGGCATCTATCATACCCCAAATTTTGACCACTAAGATTTCCCATCATTGTGCAAATCATCATCACAATATGGATGGGCCATCATACCTCATTAGTCTCCCCAAAGATGGGTGAGCATCCACTACAATCGGACTTAGGGTTTCAAGCCCTCTCAGACCTCTTAGACAAAGGATCAATCAAGGAATGACATGATCTTTAACTTTTCTAGCCTCTCAAACATCCACAATAGATCAAGAGGACTCCCACATCAAGGATCAATAACAAGGTTGTAGCATTCCAAGTGGATTAAGCCTCGAGATCGCCAATGTCACCAAATTAGGGTATGGTCAACCAGAGCCTCCAGATGGAAATTTTCCTCTGGGCATGAGCCAATGCTTCAAAGCATAACCTATGATTCTCCAAGGGACATCATGGACCCAATCATCAAGTCAATTTAACCTCAGGGGATGCATTCACAAAAAATTAGGAATTAGGGTTTCTTGACCTAATTCACCCCTAAGTTGACTTTTGGGGCAAAGCATGAGCCAAGACCTCAAGACATGATTTAAGGGTCTCTAACACACCACATTGATGCATTTGCAACAATGGATTGATCCAAGAAGCTTGAGCAATAAGTTTCAATTTCATCTGAACCACAGTTAGGGTTTCGCAGGAAAAGTCAACTGTATATTTGACTTTTGACCAGGACATGCTCCCAAACCCTAGGACATGATTTAATACACCCTATAACACCTATGAAATCAATCCATCAAGTTTGATTTAGGTCAAGGACTTGATTTCATAGAGGGTCGCACAGTTTTGAATTCATCTGATAAAAAGTCAATTGTGCACAAAAGTCAAACTTTTACTTTTTGAGATTTTTCACAATTATGGTTTTTTAACCCTAAAATGATGTTAATGTGTGATTGGAATCATCATTCATCAAGAAAAATCAAGAAAAGTGGGATAAATTATAAAAGGGGTAACCATAAAAACTTAGAAATTTTTCTAAGTTATGGAACAAAGTGGCTAGGGTACCAACTTTGGAGGATCATAACTCCTAAACCACAAGGCAATTTTTCCCCATCCAAAGCTAGATTTGTAGCTCTCATGGCACTCTACAAAAGCTTCAAACATAACTCATTCCAATTCATCATGGATTTTAAGTTATGGAATGATCAAAATCACAAAAAGTGAAAATGTCACTTTTTTCTAACACTTAGTGAAATTTTCACTAAGTTAGAATCTGCCATACTTTTTTCCAAATGAAGGGGAATTTTTCACTTGGATCCAAAAAGTATCAAAACCAATTATGATCAAATAGTTGTTGTATCATATGAGGGCTTTCCAAAATGGCCAAGAACTCCATCAAAGTCCACTTGAGCCATGAGATATGAAAATGCCAATATGCCTTGCTGCAAACTTCATGGCAAGGCATATTTTGGAGTTTTGCTCGATTTGATCAAATTTTGCAAAGGGCAAGCAACTCTATCCATTTGAACACCTCAAGGGGGGACCAAGGAGGAACCAACTCTGATCCCAAGCTTCCCAAGTCTTTGGAACCAAAAATAGCATGCCAAACCTAGAAATGCCTAAAAGAGGGACAAGACTCCAATTTTGGATTGGAGCATTCAATGCATACACCAAGGTGGCATGGACTGAGCCATTTCCAACTGAATTCAGTCAAGACTTATCCAAGACCAAGGGGACCAGCAGCCTGTGCCCTAACCTCTAGTCAATGGCTAGAGGAGACTTGGATTCTCATTGCTCAACATTGGCCAAACCTCTGCTGCAGTTGCCATTCACTACTACAGCCAAAACAAAATTGCTCTACTATAAATAGAGCTCAATTTTGTTCAGTTTGAGTACACCAAAGCACTACAACACTTGCTTTCCTCAAAATCTCTTTCTTTAGGAAAAAATACCTTCTTTAGCAAGGTAACTCTGAGTTTTTGAGTTAGAAAGCAATTCACCATAGCTTATGATCCAAACACATCCAATATATCATATCTAAGCTGTCCAAACTCTCACAAGTGACCTGTAACACCAAAATCACAAAGTCACCTCTCAAAACCTCAAAATAGGACTTTTGTGCATTTTTCAAGCCATGTCTTGATTCAGTCACTTTCCAAACCAAATAAAACCTCAAGCACACTCCAAATATCATCCTTGAACTATCCCAAATGGTTCCCCCATCTGGAACACCATTTGAGAGAGTTGCTATTTTGGCCACTTTTGCCCCTTTTGCAAGAAAGAGCTCAAACTTGTTCCTGAGGTTTACAGCTGATTCCAACCATCCTAAAAGCTTCTAAGAGATCATTTGAGGTTGTTCAAAGAATCAAATCATTTCTGGAACAAGTGGCTTGGCAGATTGCACAAAAGCTCCAAAAAGAGGTAAGCATCACAACTTGGATTCTTTGAACAATGCTTTCTTTTGATATCCACTGATCATGCATCTCTTATACATGTTATATGTGTTGTGTTTGCACCAATTTATCATGTAATTCATGCTTGTACCAAGAGATGGCATAGAAAATGCAAATCACAGCCTATTTCAAAACCACTATCGGGTTTTTCAATAGGAGCATGATCTGAAAAAAATACCACCACCATTGGATTCCTTGTGAAATTCTAGGTAGGATAGACCTAAATTTTGTCCAAATCCATGGAGAAATGAGAAAGTTATGGCCTTCACGTTTTCAACCAAAATCTTGCCTTGCCTTGCCTTGGGCCAGGCCAAAAACAAGGCAAGCCTTGTATATTTGTGGTTGTGTTTCTATCAACGGTTGTATCACCACCCCAGTGGTAAGGCGCGCGCCCTATACACAAGAGGTCTGGGGTTTGAATCCCCTTCGCCCCAGATCCTCTTTTTGCTATTTTTTCCATTTTTTAATTATTTTTCTTATTATTTTTAATGATTTGAAAAATTAATAACTCCCTCAATTTTAATTATTTTTTATTGGTTCTTTTTGCAAAAAATCACAAAAATGTTGAAATATTTTGTTCCACAAAAAAATTAAATTTATATTACTAATTTAATATAATTAGTATTTTTGTGAATAAATTCCTTTTTAATTGTTTTTAAGCATTTAAAAGTGAATATTTACTATGAAAATCAAAACTAAATGAGTTTTAATTTATCTTGTGATAAAAACCTCATTTTTCAAACCCTCAACAAAAATCACAAGTGATTTATTCAAACTTATTTGGTATTTTTATCATTTTTATTTGATTTTCTTTAAATATTTCCTTTTAAAAGAAAACAAATTTAGGGTTTCCTTGATTTTCACTCAAACAAAACTTTAAAACACTTTGGGCCTCTAATAGAGTGTAAGACCCAATCCCCTTTTAACCAAAACAATGTTGGGCCTCAGATATTGTATAATTCCCTCTGCGTTAAAAGAAAATCTCGGCGCGATCGCCAGTTCAAAAATCAAAACCTTGGGCCAACCCTCGTGTTATAAGCCCCATTCTTTAAAAAGCATTGGGCCTCTAGTAGAGTGTAAGAACCAACCCTTTTTGAAAACCAAAATAATTTAGGCCTCAATATATTGTATAAGTCTCGATACCATCAAAAAGTTCGGCGCGATCGTCGCCTTTTAAAACAAAACCTTGGGCCTCTCCTTGAGCTGTAAGCCCCACCACTTGTACAAAAATAAATCTTTGGACCTCTTGAGAGAGTGTAAGACCCATACGTTTGTACAGAAAACCTTTTTGGGCCTCAGTCACTTGTATAAGTCCCTGTACAATGTACAAAACAACAGTGCAATCACTGATAAAACCTTGGGCCTCTTCTTGAGCTGTAAGCCCCAAACAATCTTTTCAAAGCAATTTCTCCTTTGATTTTGAATATAATATTGTTATCAAAGCTTTCTTTGTTGGAAAAACTAAGAAAACAGAATGGAAGCTCTACAACCGAGTAAGTGTTTACCCGCTTTCTTTATCCGCTTTCATATTGTCGCTCCCGGGATTTTCATCCAAGTACAAACGCGAAAGTGGCACGGAACAGAGTCGCCAGCAATGTGTATTCATCCCATGAGAGGGAAAGGAAACACCGCATAAACCTGAAGGAAGGGAAAGAGCATGGTCTTGCGACCAAGAGAACTGGGTTCGGGAGTCGGTTACGCGAGAGGAAGGTATTAGCACCCCCTCGCGTCCATCGTACCCGATGGGATCCACGCTTGCTGCTCGATCAAAGGGTGTAGGAAACTGAATAATGGAAAAGGAACTGCTATCTGGAGAACTGGAAAAAGAAAGGTAGAAAGGAAGGGGGAAATAAGAAAAGAGAGAGAACAAGAAGCAAATGTAGGGAAAATAAAAGAAGTGATCGAATGGGCCCTACCCCACTGCCTACGTATCTCATCGAGAACATGAGAATCAGAGCGACGTAGTTCCCCTCAACGAGGGTCGCTTTGTTTGTGTTTTTTTAGTGGAAACGTCAGAGTGCGCATTCCGGTAGTTTAGGTGTTGCAGCTTGCTGTAGGGAGACTTAGGCGTTACCTGTTTGCGGTAGAACGAACTTGACGAGTCCTTAAGGAAGGAGTGAAGAGATGAGAAAAGAAATTGTTTATTTGAAGTTTTTTAGAAAGATGTGTTTTGATTGTTTTTGTTTTTATAACGCACATTGTATTTAAGTCTCTCGTGTAGGATCGAATGCCTCGCGTATCGACCCAAGACAAGACGTATGCTAAAGATTCCAAGAAAGTGAGAGAAGACCCCAAACTTCCTTGTTCCCACATGAAAGGCCTAAATACAATATTTGTTATGCCTTTATTAAGCGTTTTTTACTTTTTGTTTCGAGATGAGAAAGAAGAAACTCAACGGGTACAAAGGTAAAATCTAATGAGGGAGACTAAGACTCAAACCCTAAAGTTATCATACATGGATGTTCCTATGGTTTAGTGTGGTATGAGAATCACTATCCTACAAAGAGGGGAGAAGAACATAAGAAGCAACTTACTTCCTAGATGGAAGTTGAGTTGATCTTAAAGAGGGATGAAGAAAATTAAGTAAGCAAAGAAGCATTTAATCAGGAATTAATCACAAAGTAATCAAGATAATCCAAGTTGAATTAAAATGCTAAGAAAAAGCAATGTTAAATTCTAACAAGAAAATATAATTTTAAATTAGAACTAATACTAAGACTAATCCTAAGATTAATTCAAGTTAACTCTAAACTAAATCTAAAGAAAAAAATAATCTTAAAATTAATTCTAGAATTAAAACTAATATTAATCCTAAAATTAATTCCAATTATTTTCTAACAAAAACCTAATTCTAACTAATTAAATCTAACTACTAAAAGTGAATTAACCAAAATGAGGATAAAGAATTAAAATCAAAACCAAAGTTAAATTCTAATTCTCTAATTAAAATCTAATTTCTAGAATCTAATAAAACTCTAATTAACTAAAATGTTAACTATCCTAATTAACCTAATCAATTAATCAAAACAATTAACAAAAATCTAAAATTAAACAACAATGAAGGGTGCAGCAGAATTCAGGGTGGTGCTCTGAAGTTCAGTCCTCGGGCGGTTGGGCCTTGGCTGCCAGGCCCATTGAAAACAACACGAATCCAGGGGGTGCGAATAACATTTCTGGGTGGTGCTGAAAGCAAGGCGAGTGGGCTTTTAGCTCAGGCCCGAGATCTCTCTTTTGGTAACCAGGGGAGGTGCGTGTGGAAAAACTTGGGGTGCAAAAAGAAGAAAAAACAACAAGGGTATAAGGCCCAATGGTTGTATTGTGAATCCGGGGGCGCAAGAAGTGTTTTGGTGGTGTACATTGAAAAAAACAGTTAAAGGGTCTTAGGCCCAATTTGCATTAGGTTTAACATCAAAACACCTTCGGTCTCCTCTTTCTCTTCCTCGTTCTACTTCTCTCGGCGCCATCACCTTCACAAACCCGCCGGAGCTCTCTCCTCTCACCATCATCAATCTTCCTCCGTCTCTGGCGAACTCATTCTCTCTTATTCCTCCGAAACCTCGCTATCTTCTTTCTCAACATGTCGTCCGATCATGACTTCGTCCATCTCCTTCCTCAGATCACGTTGACGTTCGCAAAACACCGCCTCCGTCTTCATCTCGCTCGATTCAACCTGCCTTGTTCTCATCGCCACTTTCTCACTCTTTGCCATAACAGCGCCGCCACCACGCCTCAACAAATCAAACCGTCAACCAAAAACTTCGAACCACCGTGCTTGGCCGCGTCTAGGACAATCTCCACCGCGCCATGGCTCCCAGCCGGCGGTGACGGAGAAATACTCATCCTCTACATCGCAAACAACCTCGACAGCTCAATGTAAATTCGCCTCTCACTCAACTCACAAACCAACACCGAGAACGATGCCGCACCGGAATCAAATTCGTTCTCCTCCACTCAAAAATCGACGTGACGTTCAACAAGAAACTAAAGTAAGCCTATCGCAACTACAACACAGAGGTGATAATTTCACGGAAACAACGGAAACAGATCAACGTACCTACCGGAGACAGTCCGGTGCCTCTTCGATTGCGAGCGACGAGAAGGAATTCCACGAGGTAAGCTGGTTTTTTCACTTTCGGATTCCAATTCAATATCTCAATCTTCTCCTCTTTGAATCTGACTTTTGCACCTTCCACCTTCTTCCTCTTCTGAAGTTGTTGTTGCGTGATGAATTAGAATCCTCGAAATCGTTCTTCGCCTTGCGTTGTTCAAACTCCTTCTTCTACTCTTTCTGTCAATCTTGATGAACACCGTGCGTTGAGTTTATTTTGTTGCTGTTATTGAATTCTACAGGTTGATGAAGTTTTTGAAAACTGAAAATTATGATGAAGGTTGAGTTGAAGGTGACGGTGTATTGGAATGGAAGATGGTGAAGATTAGTTACAGAGTGAAATTGAAGAGAATTGAAATGGAGAATTGGTGAAGGAGAATCTGAGCAGAGAGATTGTGGAAGAATTGAAGATGAATCGTGAAGAAGAAGCCGAGAGCCAAAGAAGTGAGAGTGAAGAAGAATTTATACTGTGATCAAGAAGAATCCAGAAGAAAAGTTTATTACCAGTCTGTTATGAATTGGAGGGTGATTTTGTATTTGGAATTTTTCTGCTAATTCTGAACCTGTGCCATCCATCTTTATTATTTTCCTGTTATGTATTTTTCTTTTTTGCGGTTCAAACTTGCTTTGTACCTGGAGATTATATTTTCTTTTTTCACTTACTGCCATACTTTATGTCATCGTGACTCATTTTGTGATTTTCATTTTGAACCTGGCTTGTGTACAGTGTGAGATTAAGATTGGCTGCAAGTAGTATGTGACATGGTGGCTTATTTTGATAAGCAGCAACGTGAGGATGGCTTAGGCAAATTAGAAGGGCTTCATGTGTGGCGTGTTTGGACAACGGTTACAAATAAAATGAAAAAATAAAAAATAAATCATGGACCATTGTTTTGTGATATGGATATTTGAATTGAAAAGTGGATATGCATTTGGTTATGAATAAAGGAAAATTGAAATGGATAATTGTTTATGGATTAGGAAAAGAGGTTAAATGGATTAAATGGATAATAACAAATGGTTTCGGATATTTGAATATGGTTTATGACTTTGGAATTTGGAGAAACAGTTATTAGGTCCAAAAGTGAATTGAAGATGAACTTTAAATGGATGTGGATTTAAAAATGAATATGGATTTGTATATAGTGAAAAATATGGATAATAGAAAAGATAAAAATTGGATTTGAGAAGGGTAAGGAATGGATATTGAAATAAATTTGAATGTGGAAAGAAAATTGGTTAAAATGGTTGAAAATGGTCATGATGGATAGAAAATGGATAACCCAAAGAATTCAAGACCACTCACAAACTATTCACAAGCCTCCGATAAAATGGTCACAGCTACCACTGAACAATCTGGCCACTCACATGATCCACTGAAGAATCTCAACCGATAAATAGTCCACAAGCTCAACCATGCATAAAAACCTAAATCACCTAGATGTACACTGATGAACTTTGCAGAAGATGACTTGCAGAATCGCCCCGAATAGGGAAAACACTTATAACAAGAAAATCCTTCGATCCCATGTCTCAGAAAACTAATGGAATGATATGATTATGAGTTATGACCTAAAAATGCAGATGAACGCGAAGCAAAATCCAGAAAAAGGTAGGGAAAATTTTGGGGTACTACAGCTGCCCCTATTCAATCAAGTTGGACCTGAAAGGATGATAGCAACTGCTTTCAGACATTCAAGGTACAAGGTGATTGAATACAAAAAGAACCACAAAATTTGCACTCTGTGGAGAATAAGAAAAAGGTATTGAACCCAACGAAATGAACACTGCCTGGATGAAACTCTGGTGGGGAGAATAGCATTGGAGAACTATATTTTAGAATGACACCAGACGACTACTGGCTTGCAACACTACGTGTGGACTTGGAAAACATCTTTTAAACAACGCCAGATAACTACTGGCTTGCCACACTACGGATGGACTTTTGCCAATCTACGGTTGGACTTCCAGCTGAGTTGCCACCCTTGGATGGACTTTTGCCAATCTACGGTTGGACTTGCTGATGATTTGCCACCCTTGGATGAACTTTTGCCAATCTGCGGTTGGACTTTTGACCGGAGGTTTTTAGAATCAACGGACCTACAAAGATGACTCCGCTGGGGATAAGAGGGTAGACCGTCAACTCTGAGATTGATGAAAAATGGCATTCGCTCTGAGATTGAGAAAATTTGAAGTAAACAATAACACTGAGGTTGAGGAAAAGGTATACATCAACTCTGAGGTTGAGAAAAACCATAACTTCAACTCTGAGGTTAGAAGAAGGATATACGTCCACTCTGAGATTTGGTAAAAGGGTATACATCGATTTTGAAACCGGAGATAAAACCATTGACTTCAACTCTGAGGTTGGGGGAAGAAAAGCATTTTCATCAACTCTGAGGTCGAGAAAAGGTATACAACAACTTTGAAGTTGGGGAAGAAAAGGATATTCATCAACTCTGAGGTCGAGAAAAGGTATACGACAACTTTGAAGTTGGGGAAGAAAGAGTATTTCATCAACTCTGAGGTCGAGAAAAGGTATACGACAACTTTGAAGTTTTGGAAGAAAATGATATTCATCAACTCTGAGGTTGAGAAAAGGTATGCTTCAACTTTGAAGTTGGTAAAGAAAAGGATATGCATCAACTCTGAGGTTGAGAAGAGGGAGGCGTCAATTCTGAGATTGGGAGCAAAAGAAGGTACGACAACTCTGAGGTTGGGGACAAAAGGCTTCAACTCTGAGGTTGGAGAGAAGATATACAACAACTTTGAAGTTGGGGCAGAAAATGATATTCATCAACTCTGAGATTGAGAAAAGGTATATGACAACTCTGAGGTTGGATAAAGGAGGCGTCAATTCTGAGATTGGGAGCAAAAGAAGGTACGACAACTCTGAGGTTGGGGACAAAAAGGCTTCAACTCTGAGGTTGGAGAGAGGATATACAACAACTTTGAAGTTGGGGCAGAAAATGATATTCATCAACTCTGAGGTTAAGAAAAGGTATACGTCAACTTTGAAGTTGGAGAAAGGCTATACGACAACTCTGAGGTTGGAAAAAAAGGCTTCAACTCTGAGGTTGGAGAAGGAATGTACGACAACTTTGAAGTTGGTAAAGAAAAGGATATTCATCAACTCCGAGGTTGAGAAAAGGAGGTGCGATAACTCTGAGGTTGGGAAGGGAATAAACGACAACTTTGAAGTTGGTATAAAGGGCGTCAACTCTGAGGTTGGACAAAACATGCGTCAACTTGGAGGTTGGGGAAAAAAGGCGTCAACTCGGAGGTTGGGGATCACTGCCTTAATTGTGGTTGATATGCGCTTTCGCACATGGTACCAAATCTGGCTTATGCTTCGATGCATGTTTGACTTTTCTTTCTATGGCGTAATGCTCCACATGAAATGGAAATGCTATGCATTTTGAGGATGCAATGCAATGATGATTACCATATGCAAGAATGATAGGACATTCCACCGAGGAATGCGCAGAACAGAATAAACAAACTTCGCTGAGGAAGGGATCACCAATATCTGACCTCCTGTGGGGAGATAACCAACTGTACCACAAATAACCACTGGTGCTGCAAACTCTGTTGAGGAATTGCAAGCTGAATTACAAACTCTGTTGGGGAGATACCAATGAAGATTGGACTTTGAACCGCTGAGACTGCCAATAAGCGTTGGACTTTGACTTGCGGGGAAATACCGCATCTGACTATTGAGGAAGAGAGTGCTCTGACTTCTCACCGTCTTCAAACTGCTTGAGAATATTCCATCGTCTTATCCTGCTGAGAATGAGGAATCCACCTGCACTGCTGGGGATGAGGAATCTTCATAAAGAACCCCTTTCGTTTTGAGGACGATTCTCCGCTTGGGGAAGAATATCAATTCCAACACCTTGCTGGAAAAGATACCTTCTGGCTCTTTGCTGGGGAAGAGACTTAGTACTTCAAGTTTCTACCGACCAACTGCATACTGATCATCAAGAGTGAACAACGGTTCCTTCCTGACTTGCCCTAGACCATGAGGTCAAATGAAAGAAATCATCTCAAGATGATTTTACAGAAGACTGGGCGTTCACACTGCCCCAGGGTCTTCAAACTCTTGGAGAGATTTATCGGATCTCGACGTAACTGCCCCAGACTGTATGATCTTTGAAGTAATTTGCCCCGAGAGTACTTGTAGTGACTTGAAATATTCTACCTCAGCATTTTGAACCTTGAAGAGGTACCTCTGATTAACCGTCTTCTGGAGAGGATGACTTCTCATGCTCCGGAGGTGGCCTGCCTCGACATGAGCTTTGAAGTGACTTTGCCCCTGATGAATGAATGCCCTAGAATAACTGAACTTCAGAGAGATTTCTCGACGTGACTGTCCCTGATCTCCGAATGAATGCCCCAGAATAACTGAACTTCAGAGAGATTTCTCGACGTGACCGCCCCAGATTGGCTACATCTCATCACGACTTACTGGGGATAGCCCATGCACTGAGTCTCTTAGAAATATACCCCTTCATATGACTGTCCTTTAGAATTTTCAAGCATCCCAACTCGGCAGGATCAAGCTTCTCGACTGGCATTCATTGTGTAAGCCTTATTGATGCTTAGGCACATGTATGCAAGTAGAACAAGTTTACTATGAGAATAATAATTCTAATGCAACAAACATGTTAACCTTGAAGTTTATTGAAAGTATGTCGCAAAACCCTGTGAACGAGTCACTAGTTACGACATTGATTTTTGAATGGAAAACAATACGCACATGCAATACCAACAAAAATCTTATTAGCACAACTCATGGGAGTCAGGAATGCTATCTCGTTGAAGTACGCCTTCAGAATAAACCCTGTTTCAATTAGGACTTTTAAGGGTTGTAACGTGGCCTGGTTAACGGTTTTAGAAAAAGGATTTATGGCTCAAAATTTTGTTTGTACCCACCCATTCTCCTTGATGTTCTCCAGTCCTACGTCCAGTTAATTTGGCGCAAGCGTTCATCTCCCAAAAGGATTTTTGTTTTGTGAGGGTTGATGGTTAAGGAACCCATGAGGTCTTTGAAATGACAGTCACCTTTTTTGTGTTCAGTGTTTCGGTCACACGACTTGTTCCTTATCGAGGATTTTTCTTTTGACCATTTCTTTTTTCATTTTTCGCATTTTTTTTTATTTCCATGATTTTGCCTGGACTGATTCTCTTTTGAATCTTTCAATCTTGCAGTCCAGCGGGATGCCCTACCTTTTGCCTAAGTCGCTTGTTTTCAAGTTTGGACTTAGTGGGCTTTCTTTCTTTTTCTTTTTTTTTTCCTTTTGAATAAATCGTGTGACACTGGTTTGTCTTGACTTGTTTGAAAGGGTTGTGACTGCCTCATTCCTTAGTTGATGAGGTATAACCATTGTGCTTTCACATCTCTTGACCTCTTGAAGGGTAAAAGGTAATGGATCCTTCGATGCACACTCCTTTTGAAATCTGAATGCTTGGTCAAATTACTGACGACTACCCTGTCCGTGGTTAAATGTGAGGGTTTTTTCGAATGAAAAGAAACTCCTACTTCAAGGCTCGAAGGGGGTGACGAGGGTCTATCTCCCTTATATCTTCAGTGTTTGGGAATTTGGAGCAATGCCTGTACATCGTCAACAGGGTTTTATCCAAAAGCACACAACCAAAGACTTTACGTTTTTACTTCATCATCCTCCCTCCAAGAGTTTAAGCAAGAAAATTGGTATTGCAATGCACAGAAACATTATATGAATGAATAAAAATGAATTACTTCAGGAAAAAACATATTTATTGCATTAAAAAATCATTCAGAACACAAACAAATTTTTAATGCATACAACGCTTTAACAAGAAATGAAAAACTACAAATGAAAATGCAGTAAAGAAACTGAAGATTGCCATCACTGAGGAGCCTTGATTCTGTATGGACGTCCTTGTAAACGGAGTGCTCACTTGAGACAGGAGGCTTCAATTGATGTACATATCATCTTCAGTGAATGCAATGATCTCTGAGTCCACCAGGTCTTGCACCTTATGCTTGAACACATTGCAATTTTCAATGGAATGACCTGGTGTGTCTGAGTGATACTCGCATCTAGCATCCAGATCATAATCTGGAGGAATGGGGTCAGGGACAGGCTTGGCATCCCTTAGTTCAACCAGAGAACTCTCAAGTAGACGGGCAAGAACATCACCGTGAGGAATAGGGAGTGGATCGAACCTTCTCGCAGGCCTCCGTGGTCTTTGTTGTCTCTGTTGCTGAGGAGCACAAGGTCGCTGATACTGAACAGGCCGTTGAACAACAGGAGGAATATACACAGCACTAGTTTCTCCTTCCTTTCCCTTGGAGGACCCAGCATAAGGTTTCTTTGCATCTTCAGCAGCAATTCGAATCTTTCCCGTCTTGATGTCATTTTTTACTCTTTCTCCTGCCAATACAAGACCTGAAAATCCAGCTGACAAACATCCAACCAATTTCTCATAATAATGCCCCTGAAGCGTATCCATGAATATATCAACGAGCACTCTTTCCAACATCGGAGGTTGAACTTGGGAAGCCAATTCACGCCACCTCTGGGCATATTCTTTGAAGCTTTCGTTTTGTCCCTGAGAAAGACTCTGCAATTGTATTCGGTTGGGCGCCATGTCCGTGTTGTATTGGTAGTGCTTGATGAAAGTCGCGGCCAAATCTCTCCAACTTTTAATATGCATTCTCTCCAAGCTCATATACCAGTCTAAAGATGCCCCAGTTAAGCTGTCTTGAAAGAAATGCATCAGCAACTTCTCATCGTCCGTATAGGCAGACATTTTGCTGGAATATGCCCTGATGTGAAGCTAAGGCCAGGTGCTTCCATTGTACTTTTCGAAAGTAGGCGCCTTGAACTTCGGAGGAACCTTCACACCTGGGACCAACCCTAAGTCATACATGTCCATACCCAAATCATTATGGCCTTTAATAGCCTTCAATCTCTCTTCGAGCATACGGAGCCTCTTGTCAGCCTCAGTAGGGAAATTCATCTCAGCATCGTAAAATTGTTCTTCCTGATTATCCACCTTCTGACGAGGAACATGAATCCTAGCAGCACTTCCTCTGGATTAACTCATAGGAGAGGGTGGAGGAAGATCAACACGTGGAGGATTCACAACTCCGCCCGGAGTATTACCAACAACATTCCCATTATCAGCCTCTGGGATAACAACAGCAACTGTCCTTAGTTCCTCTTGTTGTTGAGCCATGCCCTGCATCATCTCAAAGCACTGAGCCATACGAGTCTGGAATTCCGACAACTCTGCTCGCATCTGATCCATGATCCTCCTCTGATTGCTTCAAGTTGCGTAGTGGTGAGAAGTCAAGCTTGCAGTTCTGGAGACAATACCAAGTCAGAATAAGAATCCCCTCTCTGAATACCTGTTATGCATATGAGTATGAGAATGCAAAATGTCATGCAATGCAAATGCAAAGACACGGGATCAAGGTATCCACAAAGCTCTGGATAAGTGTCGTGCTACTGTCGGAATAGGTTCACAGGTCTGCTCTGAAGAGAATACCGGAATATTAGAATATCCGAATAACCAGAATACCAGAATAACCAGCATATCGGTATAATCAGAATACCAGAATGCCAGGGTGCCGACATAATCAGAATACCGAAATACCAGAATATCGGCATAATCAGAATACCAGAATGCCAGGGTGCCGGAATAATCGGAATGTCATAATACCAGGCTGATGAGTCCACACTGATAAGAGAACCAGAATACCAGGTAGGATGACAGTCAAGGTTACCTGCAAACCTGTAAACAATCCCTCCAATCTCACATGCGGGTACTAGAAAGTGAGGATCCTCAAATTCGAATCTCAGAATGAGAAGCAATAGCACATTCAGCCCGAAGGATACAATGCTATCGCCAAACAAAGAGATCGTGCTCTGATTCACCTCAAAATAAAGAGGGGTCATCCTAGAAGGTCATCCAGACTTAATAGCTCTTCCAGATAGCTCTACCATCGTGGAAGATCCACAACGCAGAATTCTCTAGAGAGAACCACATCCAGATTGTGTTTCATATTCCCTCCTCGAACCGAAATGGAACGCGAGAGGACATGAAACACACTAAACATAAGTGCACTCAGGCCTGTGTATTGGGCCTATCTCTCAGAATACCCCGTCCCACCAAACAGAAAATAGAACAATCCAGTATAGCATAATATATGAAATAAAAATGCTAAAATGCGGTAAATATAGTAAAGCAATAATACAGTAAATAGTAATACAGTACAACAGTAAACACAGCAAAATACAGCTCCAAAATAAACACCCTATGAAAGAAAAACAGACAAGCGCTAGGATTGACTCGCTAAGGAAACCAGAGATTATTGGCACGTCCCCAGCAGAGTCGCCAGCCGTCGCTCCCGAGATTTTCATCCAAGTACAAACGCGAAAGTGGCACGGAACACAGTCGCCAGCAACGTGTATTCATCCCATGAGAGGGAAAGGAAACACTGCATAAACCTGAAGGAAGGGAAAGAGCACGGTCTTGCGACCAAGAGAACTGGGTTCGGGAGTTGGTTACGTGAGAGAAAGGTATTAGCACCCCCTCGCGTCCATCGTACCCGATGGGATCCACGCTTGCTGCTCGATCAAAGGGTGTAGGAAACTGAATACTGGAAAAGGAACTGCTATCTGGAGAACTGGAAAAAGAAAGGTAGAAAGGAAGGGGGGAATAAGAAAAGAGAGAGAACAAGAAGCAAATGTAGGGAAAATAAAAGAAGTGCTCGAATGGGCCCTACCCCATTGCCTACGTATCTCATCGGGAACATGAGAATCAGAGCGACGTAGTTCCCCTCAACGAGGGTCGCTTTGTTTGTGTTTTTTAGTGGAAACGTCAGAGTGCGCGTTCCGGCAGTTTAGGTGTTGCAGCTCGCTGTAGGGAGACTTAGGCGTTACCTGTTTGCGGTAGAACGGACTTGACGAGTCCTTAAGGAAGGAGTGAAGAGATGAGAAAAGAAATTGTTTGTTTAAAGTTTTTTAGAAAGATGTGTTTTGATTGTTTTTGTTTTTATAATGCACATTGTATTTAAGTCTCTCATGTAGGATCGAATGCCTCGCGTATCGACCCAAGACAGGACGTATGCTAAACATTCCAAGAAAGTGAGAGAAGACCCCACACTTCCTTGTTCCCACATGAAAGGCCTAAATACAATATTTGTTATGCCTTTATTAAGCGTTTTTTACTTTTTGTTTCGAGATGAGAAAGAAGAAACTCAACGGGTACAAAGGTAAAATCTAATGAGGGAGACTAAGACTCAAACACTAAAGTTATCATACATGGATGTTCCTATGGTTTAGTGTGGTATGAGAATCACTATCCTACAAAGAGGGGAGAAGAACATAAAAAACAACTTACTTCCAAGATGGAAGTTAAGTTGATCTTAAAGAGGGATGAAGAAAATTAAGTATGCAAAGAAGCATTTAATCAGGAATTAATCACAAAGTAATCAAGATAATCCAAGTTGAATTAAAATGCTAAGAAAAAGCAATATTAAATTCTAACAAGAAAATATAATTTCAAATTAGAACTAATACTAAGACTAATCCTAAGATTAATTCAAGTTAACTCTAAACTAAATCTAAAGAAAAAAAATAATCCTAAAATTAATTCTAGAATTAAAACTAATATTAATCCTAAAATTAATTCCAATTATTTTCTAACAAAAACCTAATTCTAACTAATTAAATCTAACTACTAAAAGTGAATTAACCAAAATGAGGATAAAGAATTAAAATCAAAACCAGAGTTAAATTCTAATTCTCTAATTAAAATCTAATTACTAGAATCTAATAAAACTCTAATTAACTAAAATGTTAACTATCCTAATTAACCTAATCAATTAATCAAAACAATTAACAAAAATCTAAAATTAAACAACAATGAAGGGTGCAGCAGAATTTAGGGTGGTGCGCTGAAGTTCAGTCCTCGGGCGGTTGGGCCTTGGCTGCCAGGCCCATTGAAAACAACACGAATCCAGGGGGTGCGAATAACATTTATGGGTGGTGCTGAAAGCAAGGCGAGTGGGCTTTTAGCTCAGGCCCGAGATATCTCTTTTGGTAACCAGGGGCGGTGCATGTGGAAAAACTGGGGGTGCAAAAAGAAGAAAAAACAACAAGGGTATAAGGCCCAATGGTTGTATTGTGAATCCGGGGGCGCAAGAAGTGTTTTGGTGGTGTACATTGAAAAAAACAATTAAAGGGTCTTAGGCCCAATTTGAATTCGGTTTAACATCAAAACACCTTTGGTCTCCTCTTTCTCTTCCTCGTTCTACTTCTCTCGCCGCCATCACATTCACAAACCCGCCGGAGCTCTCTCCTCTCACCATCATCAATCTTCCTCCGTCTCTGGCGAACTCATTCTCTCTTATTCCTCCGAAACCTCGCCGTCTTCTTTCTCAATATGTCGTCCGATCATGACTTCGTCCATCTCCTTCCTCAGATCACGTCGATGTTCGCAAAACACCGCCTCCGTCTTCATCTTGCTCGATTCAACCTGCCTTGTTCTCATCGCCATACGCCTCAACGAATCAAACCGTCAACCAAAAACTTCGAACCACCGTGCTTGGCCGCGTCCAGGACAATCTCCGCCACGCCATGGCTCCCAGCCGGCGGTGACGGAGAAACACTCATCCTCTACATCGCAAACAACCTCGACAGCTCAATGTAAATTTGCCTCTCACTCAACTCACAAACCAACATCAAGAACGATGCCGCACCGGAATCAAATTCATTCTCCTCCACTCAAAAATCGACGTGACGTTCAACAAGAAACTAAAGTAAGCTTATCGCAACTACAACACTGAGGTGATAATTTCACGAAAACAACGGAAACAGATCAACGTACCTACCGGAGACAGTCCGGTGCCTCTTCGATTGCGAGCGACGAGAAGGAATTCCACGAGGTAAGCTGGTTTTTTCACTTTCGGATTCCAATTCAATTTCTCAATCTTCTCCTCTTTGAATCTCACTTTTGCACCTTGCATCTTCTTCCTCTTCTGAAGTTGTTGTTGCGTGATGAATTAGAATCCTCGAAATCGTTCTTCGCCTTGCATTGTCCAAACTCCTTCTTCTACTCTTTCTGTCAATCTTGATGAACACCGTGCATTGAGTTTATTTTGTTGCTGTTATTGAATTCTGCAGGTTGATGAAGTTTTTGAAAACTGAAAATTATGATGAAGGTTGAGTTGAAGGTGACGGTGTATTGGAATGGAAGATGGTGAAGATTAGTTACAGAGTGAAATTGAAGAGAATTGAAATGGAGAATTGGTGAAGGAGAATCAGAGCAGAGAGATTGTGGAAGAATTGAAGATGAATTGTGAAGAAGAAGCCGAGAGCCAAAGAAGTGAGAGTGAAGAAGAATTTTTACTGTGATCAAGAAGAATCCAGAAGAAAAGTTTGTTACCAGACTGTTATGAATTGGAGGGTGATTTTGTATTTGGAATTTTTCTGCTAATTCTGAACTTGTGCCATCCATCTTTATTATTTTCCCGTTATGTATTTTTCTTTTTTGCGGTTCAAACTTGCTTTGTACCTGGAGATTATATTTTTTTTTCACTTACTGCCATACTTTATGTCATCATGACTCATTTTGTGATTTTCATTTTGAACCTGGCTTGTGTACAGCGTGAGATTAAGATTGGTTGCAAGTAGTATGTGACATGGTGGCTTATTTTGATAAGCAGCAACATGAGGATGGCTTAGGAAAATTAGAAGGGCTTCATGTGTGGCGTGTTTGGACAACGGTTACAAATAAAATGAAAAAATAAAAAATAAATCATGGACCATTGTTTTGTGATATGGATATTTGAATTGAAAAGTGGATATGCATTTGGTTATGAATAAAGGAAAATTGAAATGGATAATTGTTTATGGATTAGGAAAAGAGGTTAAATGGATTAAATGGATAATAACAAATGGTTTCAGATATTTGAATATGGTTTATGACTTTGGAATTTGGAGAAACAGTTATTAGGTCCAAAAGTGAATTGAAGATTAACTTTAAATGGATGTGGATTTAAAAAATGAATATGGATTTGAATATAGTGAAAAATATGGATAATAGAAAAGATAAAAATTGGATTTGAAAAGGGTAAGGAATGGATATTGAAATAAATTTGAATGTGGAAAGAAAATTGGTTAAAATGGTTGAAAATGGTCATGATGGATAGAAAATGGATAACCCAAAGAATTCAAGACCACTCACAAACTATTCACAAGCCTCCGATAAAATGGTCACAGCTACCACTGAATAATCTGGCCACTCACATGATCCACTGAAGAATCTCAACCGATAAACAGTCCACAAGCTCAACCATGCATAAAAACCTAAATCACCCAGATGTACACTGATGAACTTTGCAGAAGATGACTGGCAGAATCGCCCCGAATAGGGCAAACACTTATAACAAGAAAATCCTTCGATCCCATGTCTCAGAAAACCAATGCAATGATATGATTATGAGTTATGACCTAAAAATGCAGATGAACGCGAAGCAAAAGCCAGAAAAAGGTAGGGCAAATTTTGGGGTACTACACACACACACACACATATATATATATATATATATATATATATATATATATATAACAGTATTGTGGGGCTGCTCATTGTAAGTCTGCTTTCACAAACTTTTATATAGCTGTCAAATATCAACTGTGTAATACTAGTATAGTTATTTATATTTTTCCCCGACAACTACGTCTAGCACTAGGTAAAGCCCGTTGGTCACTCTTAAATACAGTCAAAACTAGATCCCCCATAGGATTACCAGACATAGTCTTCCCTCCTCTTCGGGTTAAACAATACGGAGACATGAAAGGCAGCATTCTCGGTGAACCCTTTCTCAGACTGTCACCCTTAGAAATTGTCAAAGAGACTCTACTCCCCAGAGATTATATTTTCTCTGTGAATGGCATCTCTTGAGTTTCTTCCAAATTCTTGGACTTTCCTGGCTTGATTTATTCTCGGTGAATGGCATGTCTTGAACTTCTCGGGGTTTGGGGACTCACAGGCTTCTTAAAAGCATCCCCGCCTCCTCTTGGACGTTGTACAAGGACCCTTCGGCTTCCTAAAAGCTCTCATGCCTTCTCTTGGGCTTAGTACAAGGACCCAGAGACCTCTACAGGTATAGGAACAGAACCTAGTCATCAATTTGCTAGAGCTGTCTTTCTGAGTCAAGTGTCAGACCAGTTAATGGGTTGACCTTCATCCCTTAACATACCATCCTTCTCTTGGGCATCATACAAAGATCATTCACTACCTGAGAATCGATTTCTCAAAACACCCGTAGACTTGGACAATCTCAATACCCTTTGGATTTTCCATTTCCTTAAAGAACATGAAATCTTCCTGATCCTCTGATCAATCTCAAAGTACAACATTACCCATATAAGAACTGATTTTCTCTTTTAACCAACATACTGGACCTATCACTAAACTGAAACAGTCACCAGCACCCTAGCCTCCTCTTGGGCTTTGTACAATGATTCTCCCGAGTGGAGCTAACCTTTTTAGCCTCCATCTCGGGCTTCGTACGAGATACCAAATCACTCTCTTGTTGAGTATAAAAGGCTCTCTTGTTAAGTCAACCACCTTTTAGCCTCCATCTCGACCTTCGTACGAGATACAAAAACACACTCTTGTTGAGTATAAAAGACTCTCTTGTTGAGTCAAACATTTTCAGCCTCCATCTCGGGCTTCGTACGAGGTACAAAGACTCTCTTGTTGAGTCAAGCGCCTTTAGCCTCCATCTTGGGCTTCATACAACACACATACAAAAGCACTCTCTTGTTGAGTCAACCCTTTTAGCCTCTCTCTTGGGTTTCGTACAAGACATATAAAAACACCCTCTTGTTGGGTCAATAGCCACCTCTTAGGCTTCGTATAAGGAAACCTCGGTTGAGTCAATCAATCTTTTAGCATCAAAATCTGTGCCTCGTTCATAGTATACAAACATCAACAACTCCTTTTCCCCCCATCTAATTGCATTAAGCGGCAAGCCTCAGGATTATTTACATCCACGCCACTGTCCCTCTTTTAGCATGAGAAATTCCTAAGGAAAAATGGCATTGCTCTAAACTGAGTTAAAGTCTTCTCCTTCAGGTTAAAAATCCCCTATAAAGGAAATTATGGCATTTTTGGATTCACATATCCCAGTTAAAGTAATTCTCCTTTATAATCAGTCACCCAACAATTGTGACAAACAGACCCCCTTTAGAGATGACAAATTCTCTCTAAAGTAAAAACCCTTTAGCTTCACATCTTGGGCTTCGAACAAGATACAAATAGACCATTCAGCTTCACATCTTGGGCTTTGAACAAGATACAAACCACCTTTAGCTTCACGTCTTGGGATTTGAACAAAACACCAAAACGACCTTTTTCCTCCCATAGAATAGGAGGAACTACGATCGCTCTGATTTCCCTGTTTCGTTAAACGGGAATACGTAGGCATAAGATTGCAAAAGAATCTTAGCGAGCACACTAATCAAAAACCCAAAATCCCGTACCTTCATACATCAATCGAAAAGCATCAGTCCTAACATCCTACCAATAGCATAGTCCCGTCATTTCATTCTTAGCAAAATAAGTAAAGAGAGGCCCACAATCTAAACCGCATCTGTAAACCAACAATCATCACTACTACGAAAAACCCATTTAACAACGATTGGGAATGACATATAATAACGCGGGCGAAGGCGTTGTTATGTAGATTGTTGTTGTATCTTCGATGTTTCTACAACGGTCTGGAAACCGTTGTTGTATTCTGGAAAACGCGCTATATATTGCAACGGTTAGTTGTATCAACTGTTGTGAAATATATTATTAATCACAACGCATATTAGTTTCAACCGTTGTGAAATATATTATCAATCACAACGGATATTAGTTTCAACCGTTGTTACATGTACCGTTAGTTTATTATATACAAATGTATATTGCTTGTTTTACCATACACCTAGTTAAAGAATTACAACCATTAAATTGGTAAGGAAATATATAATCTGAAAATTAAAATATTCTTGAAAACCACCTTAAACACACCACTATTTTTCGAATTGCATCCATTTCATTCCGCACATTTTATGTTCCTTAACACATAATATACGATTCAATGGTCTGATTCACTCCACTCATCGATATCTTTAATTATATAGTTTACCTCTCCATCGCCCAAAATCATCGCGATTTTATCATCATAACAATCATGATCATAAAAACCACGATGATTTTTGGCGATGAATAGGTAAACTATATAATATAAAAGATATCGATGTGTAGAAGGAATCAGACCGTTGAATCGTATATTATGCGTTAAGGAACATTCAATGTGCTGAATGAAATGGATGTGATTCGAAAAACATTGACATGATAATGGTTGGTTTTCAAATACATCTTAATTTTCAGATTATAAGTTTCGATACCAATTTAACAGATTGCATTTTCATTAAAAGGATAGTAAAACAAACAATATACATAATATATAATAAACTAAAATTCATATGTACAATATCAGAATAATAAACTAAATTTCATATATACAATATCAGAATGAATTCATATATATGTACCTTATTAGAATGAATTCATATATATATGTACCACCATCATCATCACCATGTGAAACAAACCTAAGAAGTGGGAAAGCAATGAAGAAAATTAGTTATTATTCAAAACAAAACAAGCAAAATTAGAAACAAACCCTAAGAAGTGGGAAGCAATGAAGAAAATTAGTTAGTATTCAAAACAAAACAAGCAAAAGTTGAAAGAAAACGCTAAGAAGTGGGACTGTACCATAACAATGAAGTTCACCTTGCTTGTGAAGCATTGAAGTCGAATCTGCGCAAAAAGAGAACAATTAACAAAAACATCATGAAGCAAACGAGATAATGAGTACTATTTAAAAAAAAAATTGAAGTGGAAGACATCCTTATTTGCCATAAACAATATGTACATTACGCTTGCTACCGCCAGCATCATCACCATGTTCATCTAGTTTTAGATTCTGCAAGAAGAACTACAAGGAGGAAGAAGCTTAAATCAAAAGCTTCATACTTCTTGTATTTCTTCTCGCAGATTCTAAAAAAAGATGAAGTTTGGGTGCTAGGGTTTCGCTGTGAAGGAAACAGCGCGACTGTCAAAAAGGAAAAGTTAATTCCCTTATATAGGTAAATTTTTCACAACGGTTTTCTTAAATAACCGTTATGATAGATTATATATTAATTTAATAATATCACAATGGTTAGTTATAATAACCGTAGCGATACCCCTTATACGTGGTACAAGGCTCGACACCAGGTAACAACATTTTCCTAAAATTACGCCTGGATTATAAGTGATATCGCTACGGTCATCACTTATAACCGTCGTAATATTATTAACCATTGCACTTCCCAACATATGAACAGTTTACAAGAAAATATCGTTCCAGAATATGAACGGTTTACAAGTTATCATCATTACAAGCATTAAACTATCAGTCTTTTCATCTTTAACCTAATCTATAAATAGACAATTTTACATATCAAAATAATATATTCTTCATAACAATGAGTTCAACAAATGAGAATCCTAGAAACCTCAATGAGGAACGTCAGGCGCCAATCCAGGAGGTCGTCCAACCAGCAACTGCCAACTTCAGGGATGCCTTAAGGGTAAGGAAGGATAAGAAGAAGAAGAAGAAGAAGAAGCCGAAGAAGAAGAAGATAAAGAAGAAAAGGAGGCATGTATATTATGATTCCGATGAGGGGAGTGAGGAGAGATGTCTAGATTATGAAGATGCATTTTATGCTATGGGCTCTGACAATGATCTTGATATGTAATATGTTTATCAATGTACTCTCAATGGAATATTAAAAAAAAATTATCTCTATATATGTTCATCTCTTACAGTTTTATTTTTTAAGTTATATATATACTCTATTGCACTTAAAAATACTAAAGAATACATTGTTGGGAATATACATCAAACATTACATGGCGTTAGACATGTTTAAAAAAGTAATACATGTTTAAAATCTAAAAATATGACAAAAAATACATTGCTGTGAATCGAAGCGTGATATATGTATTAGAACGGTCTTCTAATACAAGCGTGTTAAAATGTAAAAATAAGGAAAAAAAATATAGTAGCTGGGAATCGAAGCTTGTTACACAGCTAGTATTACAACGGTTATGTAATACAACCGTCGTTAAACATGGCGTTATAAATTTTTAGTCCTTATATAACGGTGGGATACGAAACCGTGGTAAACCTGGCGTCGTTAAATGGGGTTTTCGTAGTAGTGCATCTATTTAAACTCAGTATGCAAGCAGGGTTAATTGGAGACATCTATTTCCCTTCCTTCATCAGCTTCAATAGGATAAAAAATGAATCGACCTGTAGTACCCCAGAGCGACAGTGCTCAATAGGATAAAAAATGAATCTACCTGTAGTACCCCAGAGCGACAGTGCTTAAGAACCACGTCCAAAATCGGTCCCTACAGACGGTATCCTGCAGCATCGGCAAAGCCACCATGAGTTGCGACTGAAGCTTTAACGCAACCTGATCTTCATCATCCGATGATGACCAATCTAATTCAATTCGAAAACCTAGGTTCTAATCCTGAGATACGATTGATGAGGAAGAAGATGAAGAGGAGGAGGAAGAGGCTGAAGAGGAACGGGAGGAGGTTGAACTACGGGCGAGACTCTCTAGTGGATCGTCATTGCCGTAGCTGAGAGTAAGGTGGAAGATTTCGGAGGGTCTCTTCCAATCTAATCCCCAAGACATTATGAAATTGGGATCGAGATGCAAGAATCAGTTACACCATGGAGTCGGTGAAACTGAATTTGGCTCTAGATTGAGATGAATCTGATTGTTGTTGAATGCCGATTAGGCGATAACTGATTCAACAAATGATGAATCTGAGGATGAAGATTTCAGTGAGTGAGAATCATGCACAAAACGGTGAAGGTATATCTGAGAAGGAACCGAAGCAATGTCTGAGATGAAGAAGATGACAAGATGGATGGTGGGGTTACCGGAACATGACAAGATGAAGAAGAATCAGTCAGTTTTTGCGGGACAAGGATTGTGTGACTTTAGAGAAGGAAAGGCATGGTGCCTTTCTCTCTATATCTCTCCAATATTCCTCTCTCTCTCTTCTTAATTATTATTTTTATTTTATTTATTTTTCATTTAAGACACCCACAAATGCACTAAAGGCATGGTGCCTTTCCCTCCTTAAAGGCACACAATCCTAACCCGTTTTAGCGATGAAGAAGATTAGGAGTTTTTGGTGGGGAATGACCAAAATAAATAATATCTACCAATAAGTGTTTTGATTTTCTTTTATTTTATTAACTATTTTATATTTTATTAATAATAACAGCGTTTTGTCAAAAGTGTTATCTTAGTGTATAATATTAATAGCATTTTGAGAAAAGCGCTATCTTACTTAAGTTTAATAATAGCATTTTTTTATAAAGTGCTATTAAAATCACATTGTCTGTATTCTATAATAGCGCCCGACCATAAAGTGCTATTATAGATGTGTTTTTTCCTTTTTAATAGCACTTACTTTAAAAGTTCTATTAAATTAGGTGATACAAAATATCAAATTTGGTGTAGTGCTACCAACTAATCCATAAGGTCATTAATTCTTGGAAGAGGATACTTGTTCTTAATTGTAACTTTATTCAGTTGTCGATAGTCAACACACAAACTCATGCTACCATATTTCTTCTTAACCAACAACACCGGTGCTCTCCACAGTGAAACACTAGGTCAAACAAAATTCTTCTCAAGCAGATCCTCCAACTGCTTCTTCAGTTTGCTCAGCTCTGAAGTTTACATCCTGTAAGGTGCCATCGACATGGGACTAGTTATTGGTACTAAGTCTATGGAGAACTCAACTTCTTGCTCCGGTGGCAAGTCACAAATATCCTTCAAAAAAACATCAGGAAACTCACACACCACATTCATATCACTAGCCCCAACATCACTCTCCACTCTCAAGAAAGCGAACATCACGATCACCTGATCCTTCTCCCTCAAAGACATTTCTACCTAACCAGTGGACATGAATCTCGAATCCAATAAATGAAGAAAGCTCCAAGGTCATCTTCCAACTCATAACAACACTTACTTCTCCTAAGTATATGTACAACAATGTACAAAGCAACACAAAACAAATAAGAAAGGGG
The DNA here is from genome assembly GCA_022829125.1 of Lathyrus tuberosus. NCBI lineage: Eukaryota > Viridiplantae > Streptophyta > Magnoliopsida > Fabales > Fabaceae > Lathyrus > Lathyrus tuberosus. The sequence goes on along the minus strand of JALAZF010000007.1, from coordinate 2,211,640 downwards.
TGTGAATACACTCAAATATTTTAACGGTGTAAATGAATGCAATGGTAGTTTAAATCAGGCCTTCAACAACACACATTCAATTTACATAACAACACAACGATTCAATTCACATAGCCTTTATGTATGCAATGTGTAACACCCCCTTTCTATACCCCCAAATAATCATATAATCATTTAGGCACATATTAAAAATTTCGTCAGAGTATAATTATAAACATAGTATAAAAGAGGTATGTCACATTATACATGAAATTAAAACATTCAACACCTGCTCAACCATTGATATGCAACAGTGGGGTAACTTTGCAACAGAGGAACTTAGTCCTTACACCCACATCTCAATATTTAGAATAAAAGCGGAAAATCTAAACATTGAATAACATCCAACATATATACATATATATATATCATCAAGTATTATCCACCAACATAATTCATGTTTACATAAACATTCAACAACAAGATACATGTACAAATGTATCACAAAAGAATCATATACATCCTAGCTACCCGGTGCTACATATCAGAGTCGACCGACCAAAAGAATAAAGACACACTTCACAAAAGACCACCAGCATACCTACTCTGCAATGCCTCATAGAGTATCATAAAACAGCAGAAGGGTGAGAAATATTATCATAATAACAATGCATATAATTATATATCTTAGCATAAAAATACACATATTCCACATTCTCACCACAATTCATCACAATTCACTCATATACATTACAATGTAAATATATACAAAGCCAAGCATATTTATCATGCATACTTTCACAATCCTTATCAATCCACATAAACATACATATTTATGTTTATTCATCAATTCACAATTACAAAGATGATAAATACAAATCATAGAGACCGACTCACGACTCTATGCAAATGCAATGCGGTACCGACTCAATCATCTCAAGTTCACTCAGGAACTTATTGGAACCATCGCTCGTTACCAATGTAACTCCCCGTCGGGCATATGATGTTCCCGTCGCTCACACCCCACATGGGCACACGACGTTTATGGATCGCTCACACCCCCACACGGGCACACAACCCGATCGCTCACACCCCACATGGGCACACAATTGTCTACAATCATCGCTCACACCCCACATGGGCACACGACGTTATAGCGGATTCCCTCTTGAACCAATCCGTCGCTCACACCCCACATGGGCACACGACATTATAGCGGATTCTCATTAGAATCACACATGCAAGAATGTACATCATTATGCTTCACATACAAAATGACTCAAGACATTCTTGAAATGCATACATATTCACAATATATTCATGCATTCATCTCATACAATCACATACAATCTATATACATTCACACCAATGCACTATTGTATGATTCACATCCAAAACACACATTCAAAACGGTAAAAGTCGCTAAATAACACTATTCCCAAATTTCCGACATAATTAAATCGGATAACAATTTCCAAATCATCATAATAAGAAAGTACAGCTCAATAGCTTCACAACGATACTAAGAATGTAAAAATCGGATAAACGGAACAAAAGTTACGGACGAAAACGAAAACACATTTTGAAAAATCCCATTTTTACAATTGGCCTGATCATACGTGTATGGCCTCACTCATACGCGTATTATCCTAATTCCTCACCATTCCCATACGCGTATCACCAATGCCCATACGCGTATGGGCAGAACCCATTTCCTTCACAAATTTTACGTTTCAAAGCCCATACGCGTATGCCCAACACCATACGCGTATCACCAGATGGTCGGGAAAACATGCATCCCATACGCGTATTGGCCCTAAAATGTGCCATCCATACGCGTATTGCCCAAGTCAATACGCGTATGGCCTGCCCTAATACGCGTATGGCCAGGCGAAATGCAGAATTTTCCTGCAGAATTCTGTTCTGCGTTTTACCCCCAAACCACACCCAAATTCATCATCTAAATCCAGAAAAATACCAATTTGATGTACAACAACATGTATCATTCGTGTATCAACAACAAGGGACCCGAAAACATCATTTTCAACACGATTAAATCGATTTCTACCATTTTCTACACAAATGGGTTTATACCAAAACTCATAAAAATCAACAACAACAACACAATCATACATAATGATATACATTGATAAGATAATAAGATTTCACACCCTTACCCGGATTAATCGTTTCCTAGAAGTTGTTTTGAAGATTTCCAAGCTTTTCCTCTTTTTCTCTCTTTTCTCCTCTTCCTCTTTCTTTCTCTCCTTTTTCTCTCTATCTTTCTTTTCTTTCTCTTTCTCTCCTATTTCCTCTCCTTATCTCTTCTTCTTTTCTATTTCTTATTTTCTACTCAAATCAAATTAATTCATTTTCTCACAAAATTCTATTTCCACTAAATTTCTAACTTATCATTAATTGAGAAATGTCTAAAATACTCTCCATTCTAATTTCCCCGAAAACTCTCGAAAATGGTAAAATATCATAACATGTCAACATAGCATATTATCACCCCAATTTCATAAATAAAATAATTTATCACTCAATGTAAATAAAAGACTCAACAAAATGGGAAAAATCGGAATCGGGGCGTTACAAATCTCCCCCACTTTAGAAATTTTCGTCCTCGAAAATATTACCTGATTCAAACAACTCCGGATACGACTCTCGTATCCTACTCTCTAGCTCCCAAGTCATATTGCCTTCCGCAGCGCCTCCCCACGCTACTTTCACAAGCGCAATATCCTTGCCTCTTAGCTTCTTAACTTCACGGTCCAAAATCCTAATCGGTAAAGCTTCAACCGTAAGGTTATCTCTCACTTCAACCTCGTCCATAGGAATAACATGTGACGGATCCGGAACATACTTCCGAAGTTGCGAAACATGGAATACATCATGCAAATTCAAAATATTCGGAGGCAACGCCACACGGTAAGCCACAACACCAACTCGTGCAGAAATCTGATACGGACCAATAAAATGAAAAGTCAACTTCTTCGACTTCAAAGCACGACCCACACCCGTAACCGGCGTAACTCTCAAAAACACATGGTCGCCTTCTTGAAACTCGAGATCTTTCCTTCTCTTGTCATGATAGCTCTTTTGTCTACTTTGAGAAGCTTTCATCTTCTCCCGAATAAACTTCACTTTCTCCGTCGTTTGTTGTACCATCTCCGGTCCAACAATCGTCCTCTCACCGGTTTCATGCCAACACAAAGGTGTTCGACATCTCTGACCATACAAAGCCTCAAATGGTGCCATACTTATACTTGAGTGAAAACTATTATTGTAGGTGAACTTAATCAATGCCAAATAACTATCCCAAGCACCACCTTGCTCGAGCACACAAGCACGCAATAAATCCTCCAACGATTGAATTGTCCTCTCGGTTTGACCATCCATTTGCAGATGATAAGCCGAACTCAATCTTAGCTTAGAACCCAAAGCCTTTTGTAAACTCTCCCAAAACCTCGATGTAAATCTAGGATCTCTATCCGATACAATACTCTTAGGAACTCCATGTAATTTCACAACCACTAGAACATAAATCTCGGCTAACTTCTCCAAAGGATAACTAATATCAATTGGAATGAAGTGAGCAGATTTAGTAAGCCTATCAACGATAACCCAAATAGCATTATGACCTCTTTGTGTATTCGGCAATCCCGTAACAAAATCCATCGATATACTATCCCATTTCCACTCCGGAATGTCCAACGGTTGCATCAATCCACTAGGCTTTTGATGTTCCACCTTAAACTTTTGACAAGTTAAGCACGCATACACAAATTGAGCCACATCCCTCTTTAATCCGGACCACCAAAAGATTTTCTTCATATCTTGATACATTTTATTCGCTCCCGGATGAATACTTAAATTACTTCGGTGTCCTTCTTCCAATATCATCTTTTTCAACTCCGCATCATCGGGAATACAAATACGACCACAGAATCTCAAAACTCCAAAATTATCAACCTTGAAATCCTCATTCTCATTCATCATCAAATCAACGAACTTCAAATCTAACTTTTGCTTTTCACATACGGTTGCAAGAAAATCATTCGTAACATGTAGCATACCAAGTCTCACACTTCTCGGCGTCATTTCACAAACTAAACTCAAGTCTCTAAAATTCTCCAAAAGTTCCCATTCTCTCATCATCAATGCGGACATATGTAACAACTTCCGACTCAAAGCATCGGCCACCACGTTTGCCTTACCCGGATGGTAATTCAAACCAAAATCATAATCCTTCAAAAGCTCTAACCACCTTCTCTGTCTCATGTTCAATTCTTTTTTATCAAATAAATATTTCAAGCTCCTGTGATCACTAAAAACTTCAAATCTTGCACCATAAAGATAGTGCCTCCAAATTTTCAAAACAAACACCACGACCGCTAATTCCAAGTCATGCGTAGGATAATTCTTTTCATGCACTCTCAATTATCTCGAAGCATAAGCCACAACTTTTCCATCTTGCATCAAAACACCACCTAAACCAACCAATGAAGCATCACAATACATAACAAATGGTTCCGTCGGATTTGGCAAAATCAAGATCGGAGTCGTTGTCAACCTTCTTTTTAGCTCATTGAAACTCTCTTCACAATGAATATTCCAAATGAAAGCCTTTCCTTTACAAGTCAATTGCGTTAACGGAAGTGCCAATTTCGAAAATCCCTCAATAAACCTCCGATAATAACCCGCCAAGCCTAAAAAGCTTCGAATCTCCGTAACCGATCTAGGAGCCTCCCATTGCATCACCGCATCAATCTTGGATGGATCAACACTAATACCACTATCGGAAATAACATGTCCAAGAAAACTTACTTCCGACAACCGACAACTTAGCATACAATTATTTCTCTTTCAAAATTTGTAACACAATCCTCAAATGCTCTTCATGCTCCTCTTGAGACTTAGAATAAATCAAAATATCGTCGATGAACACAACCACAAAACGATCTAACTGTTCATGAAAAATACGATTCATGTATTCCATAAACACACCCGGCGCATTAGAAACCCCGAATGGCATCACAGAATATTCGTAATGGCCATATCGTGTCCTAAAGGCCATCTTTTGAATATCCTCTTCTTTCACACGAATCTGGTGATATCCCGATCTCAAATCAATCTTGCTAAAAACACGCGCACCAACCAATTGGTCCATCAAATCATCGATCCTTGGAAGCGGATACTTGTTCTTAATTGTCACCTTGTTCAATTGTCGATAATCAATGCATAACCGCATACTCCCATCCTTCTTCTTTACCAATAATACCGGAGCACCCCAAGGAGAAACACTTGGTCTTACAAATCTCTTGTCCAACAAGTCATTCAATTGCTTCTTCAATTCTACCAATTCCAATGCCGACATAAGATACGGTGCCATCGAAACCGGTCTAGTACCCGGAACTAGATCAATAGAAAACTCAACTTCTCTTTCCGGCGGTACATCCGTAATATCCTCCGGAAACACTTCTGAAAAATCACACACCACTGGGAACACATCGAGCTCAACTTTGCTCTCCACATACAATGATGCAAACAAACCGAACAATTGAGCTTCGTCCGCCAAAAGTTTCTTCAACTCTTTAGTGGATAGGAAACTCTCATCTTCATCATCTTCCAAAGAAGGAAACCTTACTAACTTGTGATAGCAATCTATATGAACTCGATTAAATTGCAACCAGTTCATACCCAAGATTACGTCTAATCCCTCCAACGGCAAACACACTAAATCCATAATGAAGTCTTTACCATACATGGTCAAAGGACAACTTACACATACCAAAGACGTAGTTACCGACCCTGAAGCAGGAGTCTCAATATCCATCTCACCACCCCAAGAAGTCATAAACAAATTCAAACGCTTAGCGCACTCATGAGAAATGAATGAATGAGTCGCTCCCATATCAATAATAGCAACTAAAGGTGTACTATTAATAAAGCATGTACCTTTAATCAAACGGTCTGCACTAGTAGTGTTCGTCCCCGCTAATGCAAACACCTTTCCGCCCGCTTGAGCTTGTTTCGGCTTAGTACACTTAGTACTAATGTGACCCACTTCTCCACAATTATAGCACTTCACTATACTCCTTCTACAATCAGTAGTAGCATGCCCAAGACCTCCACGGTTAGAACATTTCACCACAGTCTTTCCACACTCAAAGGATTTATGACCCATTTCACCACACTTGTAACACTTAACGGAACCGGAACCTCCTCCTCCATATCTCTTATCAAAGTTTCCACTATGCTTGCCCTTATCAACGGGTGTCACATAAGGTCCACCTCTAGCTTTTTGCTTTCCCTTCCTCTCATTCAAACTTTTGTAATGTGTAGAACTAGCCCTGCTATCTTCCTCGAAGATTCTACAACATTCCGTCAAATCCGTAAACCTTCTTATCCTTTGATATCCCACAGCTTGTTTAATCTCGGGACGCAAACCGTTCTCATACTTAATACACTTTGAGAACTCAGCAGTAATTGCAGCATAGTGAGGATGGAATTGAACCAACTCCACAAACTTAGTAGTATAGTCCACCACGGACATACTACCTTGTTTCAGTTCAAGGAACTCCATCTCCTTCTTCCCTTTCACACTTTCAGGGTAATACTTCCTCAAGAACTCGGTACGAAATAAATCCCAAGTTATCTCTTCGTCATCCACCTCAAGAACCTGACGCATACCGACCCACCAATCGTCGGTTTCTTCCTTCAGCATGTGAGACCCAAGCCTCACCTTATTCTCCTCCGCACAGCCCATGACTCTGAAGATCCTTTCAATCTCTTTCAACCAAATTTGAGCACCATCGGGATCAAATCTTCCTTTGAAGACCGGTGGTTGATTCTTCCTGAACTCGTCATTAGCATTCACATTCGGCGCACCTTGCACCGCCCTAGCCATTGCTTCCAAGGCAGCAGCCATCGCATTGTCGTTTCTACCAGCCATATTCTGATCATTCCCAAAAATGACAACAAGGTTAAACAACAGTTCAACCATCACAACAACAAGACAGACACAACTGACTCAACACTGGCTTTGATACCACTTAATGTAACACCCCCTTTCTATACCCCCAAATAATCATATAATCATTTAGGCACATATTAAAAATTTCGTCAGAGTATAATTATAAACATAGTATAAAAGAGGTATGTCACATTATACATGAAATTAAAACATTCAACACCTGCTCAACCATTGATATGCAACAGTGGGGTAACTTTGCAACAGAGGAACTTAGTCCTTACACCCACATCTCAATATTTAGAATAAAAGCGGAAAATCTAAACATTGAATAACATCCAACATATATACATATATATATATATATCATCAAGTATTATCCACCAACATAATTCATGTTTACATAAACATTCAACAACAAGATACATGTACAAATGTATCACAAAAGAATCATATACATCCTAGCTACCCGGTGCTACATATCAGAGCCGACCGACCAAAAGAATGAAGACACGCTTCACAAAAGACCACCAGCATACCTACTCTGCAATGCCTCATAGAGCATCATAAAACAGCATAAGGGTGAGAAATATTATCATAATAACAATGCATATAATTATATATCTTAGCATAAAAATACACATATTCCACATTCTCACCACAATTCATCACAATTCACTCATATACATTACAATGTATATATATACAAAGCCAAGCATATCTATCATGCATACTTTCACAATCCTTATCAATCCACATAAACATACATATTTATGTTTATTCATCAATTCACAATTACAAAGATGATAAATGCAAATCATAGAGACCGACTCACGACTCTATGCAAATGCAATGCGGTACCGACTCAATCATCTCAAGTTCACTCAGGAACTTATTGGAACCATCGCTCATTACCAATATAACTCCCCGTCGGGCATACGATGTTCCCCGTCGCTCATACCCCACATGGGCACACGACGTTTATGGATCGCTCACACCCCACACGGGCACACGACCCGATCGCTCACACCCCACATGGGCACACGATCGTCTATAATCATCGCTCACACCTCACATGGGCACACGACGTTATAGCGGATTCCCTCTGGAACCAATCCGTCGCTCACACCCCACATGGGCACACGACATTATAGCGGATTCTCATTAGAATCACACATGCAAGAATGTACATCATTATGCTTCACATACAAAATGACTCAAGACATTCTTGAAATGCATACATATTCACAATATATTCATGCATTCATCTCATACAATCACATACAATCTATATACATTCACACCAATGCACTATTGTATGATTCACATCCAAAACACACATTCAAAACGGTAAAAGTCGCTAAATAACACTATTCCCGACTTTCCGACATAATTAAATTGGCTAACAATTTCCAAATCATCATAATAAGAAAGTACAGCTCAATAGCTTCACAACGATACCAAGAATGTAAAAATCGGATAAACGGAACAAAAGTTACGGACGAAAACGAAAACACATTTTGAAAAATCCCATTTTTACAATTGGCCTGATCATACGCGTATGGCCTCACTCATACGCGTATTATCCTAATTCCTCGCCATTCCCATACGCGTATCACCAATGCCCATACGCGTATAGGCAGAACCCATTCCTTCACAAATTTTACGTTTCAAAGCCCATACGCGTATGCTCAACACCATACGCGTATCATCAGATGGCCGGGAAAACATGCATCCCATACGCGTATTGGCCCTGAAATGTGCCATCCATACGCGTATTGCCCAAGTCAATACGCGTATGGCCTGCCCCAATACGCGTATGGCCAGGCGAAATGCAAAATTTTCCTGCAGAATTCTGTTCTGCGTTTTTCCCCCAAACCACACCCAAATTCATCATCTAAATCCAGAAAAATACCAATTTGATGTACAACAACATGTATCATTCGTGTATCAATAACAAGGGACCCAAAAACATCAGTTTCAACACGATTAAATCGATTTCTACCATTTTCTACACAAATGGGTTTATACCAAAACTCATAAAAATCAACAACAACAACAACACAATCATACATAATGATATACATTGATAAGATAATAAGATTTCACACCCTTACCCGGATTAATCGATTCCTAGAAGTTGTTTTGAAGATTTCCCAGCTTTTCCTCTTTTCCTCTCTTTTCTCCTCTTCCTCTTTCTTTCTCTCCTTTTTCTCTCTATCTTTCTTTTCTTTCTCTTTCTCTCCTATTTCCTCTCCTTATCTCTTCTTCTTATCTATTTCTTATTTTCTACTCAAATCAAATTAATTCATTTTCTCACAAAATTCTATTTCCACTAAATTTCTAACTTATCATTAATTGAGAAATGTCTAAAATACTCTCCATTCTAATTTCCCCGAAAACTCTCGAAAACGGTAAAATATCATAACATGTTAACATAGCATATTATCACACCAATTTCATAAATAAAATAATTTATCACTCAATGTAAATAAAAGACTCAACAAAATGGGAAAAATCGGAATCGGGGCGTTACACAATGTGACTCACAACTCGACTCTATGCATGTGGTCCCAATTTGGACATCAGAGGCTTGTTATTGATCTTGTCCACTCAACAATGGTTCCTCATTTGAACCGGGTCCCCACTTCTGAACCTCTGACGATCATTGGTCCCCACTTCTGAACCAGTGACTCGCCTCTTTCAACACTCTGACACAAAATGAAGCATGACATACAAAATACTGCAACAACAACCATTATGGTTCCAATTCTAACCATAAACAACATGCAATACAATATTCACAGTAGTCCTTACTTCTGAACTACACAACACATATAATTATATTCATAACACATAATTATACAAGCCACATCACATCTCACATCAACAACATGTAATTATAACTCATCATATAATTATAGAAACATTATGAAACAGATAATTATATTCATCAACACATAATGATACCAATAGTTTACAACTCATACACATAAGTATAATTCACAACTTATTAAACTCATCATGATATTTTATCAGCAAAAATTGTCATGTTTTTCATCAACACATAATAACCTTCACTCAGAACATTCCAACATCACAAACTCAACACAGGGCAACCTTCAATTCACGATTACATGATTATTCAATAATCGTCTCATAAGACTTATAACAAGTTGACATATTCTTCATATTTTCATGCACATATTAAACCTCTAATTACCTAGAATAAGGTAGTATTTTGCGTCATCTACCCAATATTTCGAACCGCGCCTCAAACGGAGTCAAGAAACTCAAATTATGATGACTCTGAAACAAAAACTGCTTCTCGTGATCCAAATCATGTGTAATCTCTTATCTGAATCAATCCCAACAAAAGACTTTTTTGCTAAAATTTGTCTATGATCCGAATCATGTTAAAACTGTAACGCCCCAAATTTAAATTAGAATTTTATTTAAATTATTAGAATAATTATATTGAGTGTTTGATTAATTGATACTATTTGGTATTTTTGGGGAATTTATGGGTCTTTTGATAATTTACTAATTACTGATATATCTAAGTTTGAGCTAGAAGTTAGATTTTAATTAATTTAAATTGTTAGTAAAAATTAGCTATTTTTAATTATGTACTAATTATTAAGATTATTGAAATTTTATAATAATAAATAATGTAAGTGTTATTTATTTTATTTAAGTATAATTAGGCGTGACAGTTATTTAAGAGTAGGTTTTAAATTTAAATAAATATTAAAGTGTGAGATTCTAATAATAATAATATTAACATAAATGTTTATTTATAGAAATAATTATTATATTGGAATTATTTTAGCTAAATATTTATTTAATAATAATATTTATTTAAATAAATTATTTGAAAAGTTTATGTATTAAATAAATTATTATTTATTGGGGTAATTAATATTGAGATTTATTGTAGTAATATTATGTTTTACCGTTAAAAATATTAACGTTAAAATGGGATAATAAATTGGGTAGTAATGGAGTGTTGTTAAGTTAATTTGGAATTAAAAGTTATTTACATACATTTGGGAATAGTTAACATACGTGAATAAAGAGGGAAGAAAGAGAAACACAAAAAAATGTTACAAAAGTGGCTGCTTAATCTTGGGAACGATTGCGAAGTTGTTAGGAAGGAGCAATTCGTAAAGTTTGGGAAGAGAAGCGATTTTATAAGGTAAAGGGGGGAGAATCACTTATTGTAATGTAACTATTAGGCAACATGTTGAGTGTTCCTTTACTCTCCAATGAATGCCATCTTTTATATTAGTTTCTCTCTGTGTCTTTATATTAATTTTTGTTACGATCAAATAGAATTTAGAATAAATCTCATTTGACCATCAATAAATGTATTTGTCTGCTTCTTTGTGTTTGATGTTATGTGGGATTTTGGATAAATCTCATTTTGTCACTATATAATTGTTATCCATGATTTTTTTTTGTATGTTTTTCCTATGTTTGCTGTTATGATTGGCTGGTATTTAGGATAAATCTCATTTGACCTAAATCCTTTTAATTTGATTTTTCTTCTCCTATCTTTTTGAATTCTATTTAATTGTCTTGTTGTTATATGATTGATACGTGGATTGGGGTTCTATTTAAATTCGAATATGATTTAGACATATTAATATTTATATGATGATATAATCAAAATTATTTTATTTTTATTTTATTAATATATTTAATCACGAGGTGGATTCAATTAAAATAAGATGATTTTTTTTTGTAATTCCTTATAATAATTATCATTATCAATATGTATGATTCAATTTAAATATTGTAGTATTTTCTTTAAGTGTCGTAGCAGCAACACCATGTGACTTGAATAATGGTTACGGAACTTACGGTAACACTATGTCTCAATTTAATATGTTTTATAATAATAATAATAATAATAATAATAATAATAATAATAATAATAATAATTCAATATTATTAATTATAATCCTTTAGAGTTGAGATGGGGATATTTGTCATCTAAAGTTATTTGACTAATTTAAGTGATTTTCTTATCATGTTTGAGTTATCAATAGTAGGGGTGTTCAAATCCAAACCAATCCAAATAAAAACCGCAAATCGATCCAAAAAAACCGAAAACCGAAAAAAACCGAAATGTTTTGGATGTATTCGGATGTCATTTTGTAAAAACCGAATGGTTCGGACCGAATTTCGGATTGATTTTTCAAAACCGATCCAAACCAAACCAAACCGCATATATATATTTTTTATACTTATTTATTTTTTATTAGTATATATGTTGTCTTAATTTAATGTTAGATGATATTTATTTTTTTAAATAATATTTATTAGTTTGATTTAATCTATTTATTTTTATTATTTTCATCTTGTAATATTAACTTTTGATTTAGTATATTATATATTATGTCAAACTTATCATTTATTAGTATTTTTAGAATATTAATACAGGATATAATTTGTAATTTGGATATCCAAAAAACCGATCCAAATTAAACCGCATTAAATTGGATTGGATCGGATCGAATTTTTTGAATCAATCATCCAAAACCGAACCAAACCGCGAGTAAATTTACCTTTGGATCGGATGATATTTTGTTTCAAAATCGATCCAAACCGAACTGCGAACACCCCTAATCAATAGCATTGAGAAAGATATTAATTTATAATAAAAGTATTATTTTTGAGTTAGAGTCGATGCTTATTGGTTACTTGGAGTTAATTGTCATGTTTTAGAGTTGTTTTGATTATTACTTGAATAGTAAATTTTCTGAAATTTCAAGATTTCAGGTGGATAGTACTTCTTTTAGAAAATCGAGATCTAAATCATATTAAACTCCTTTGAAAATAAAATAAAATATTTAGGAGATTAATAGAGTTTTTCATTTGAAAATGTAATATTTTGTAATAGTGGGTAATATTTGTATAATTTGGGTGTAATAATGCTGAAAATGTTTTGAAATAAAACGTCTTGATGTGGTGATTTCGGTGGTCGGTGATTGGTAATGCATGGTTCACTACGCTAAAAATGATTTTGGGCAGCTCTACAAAGATAGCGTTTTTCAAAGAAAGTGCTGCAATACGTTTTATAAAACAACAAAAAAAAACGCTCAAAAAAGCGTTGCTAAAGGTGGACTTTAGACAGCGCTTTTAAAAAGCGCTGTTAAACTAAGGCTACCCTTTAGAAAGCGCTTTTAGGAAAGCGCTGCTAAACGTCCTGCATAAGCCATACCTTAGACAACGCTTTTGGAAAGCGCTGCTAAAGGCCCAAGGTATACTATAGTTTAGGCAGCGCTTTATGAAAGCGCTGCTAAAGGCCCGATTCACTACACACCTTAAAAAGCGCTTTTCCCAGAAAGCGCTGCTAAAGCTCAGCCTACAAAATCACTTTCTAAAAGCGCTGCTAAAGGTGCTTTAGTTGGTAAAAATTAAAACGCAAGAAACCAGTAACAAATCATTTCTACTGTTTAACCCTATCATTTGCGTTTTCACTCTCACGACTCTCTCCATTCTTGGCAACCGTTACTGTTCATCCGTCACTGTTCGCGACCGTCTGTGTTCCTCCGTCACTGTTCGCCACCATCCCAGTTCCGGCCATCATCCTCCGTCACTGTTTACGTCACTGTTTGCATCAATGTTCCTCCGTCACTGTTTGCGTCACTGTTCCGCCGGCGTCGCTGCTCCTCTGGCCGTTTGAGCAAGGTATTTTTCATTTCGATTTCTTGTTTCATTTCCATTTCCGTTTTAGCATTTGTTTTATGTTGATGTTGAAATAAATCAATTAGAAACTTGTTAAGTTGCTTATTATGTTGTTGTATGTTGCTGTTAATGAACCCAAACAAAACTTATTAAAAAATGCGCGCAATAAGATTCTAAACTTATTAATATTTTACTGTTAACTGTATATAAACAAGCTCATTAGAATTTGAGTTAAAGGTTAGGGTCGAAGTTAGTATAGCTAGGAGTCTGTTAAGTGTTAGAATGACTTTGGTTAGTATGTTGGCATCTAAGTTAATTATACCATGCAGTGAATTAATGCAGTGAGTTTAATCCTTTGGTGATTGGTTAACAGTTTGGAGTTTGGTTAGTAAAAGTTAGAATTAGAGTTAGGCAATTTGGTTAGACATTTTTTTATGAAAAATTCTTTTAAGGTTAGTTGCAAGCTGTTAGTTAGATAATTGAAACTCTGTTGGTTATTTTCATTGTTTTTAAACTTGTTGAGATGCTGCTAATTGATGATTCTTTGTTAAGGTTGATTTATGCTCGAATTGATGATTCTTTGTTGAGGTTGAAGATGATTACTTTGTCAATTGTTGCGACCTACTAAATTTGTCTTGTTATATTTGGTATACATCATCAGTTACTAACTTAGTGAATTTGCTATAGGGGTTACCCGAGAAGAGTGAAATTCAGATCGTTTTCAAGAATCTTACACTTTGTGGTTAAGTCCAGAAGTTGCTGACTTCTATACAGGTACTTATAATTAGTTGTTCTTTTGTGTTTGTTTAGCTTACTTAGTAAAACCATGGATCGAAAATTGATGTCTTCCAATCGATTGTCAAAAGAATATGAGACTGGAGTATCAGAATTCGTTAAGTTTGCGGTTGAACACGCCAAAGACCCCAGTCGAATCACATGTCCTTGCTTAGGTTGATGTTATGGTCGTCAGATTGACGCAGTTCAGTTGGAATCGCATTTAATGAGGTATGGAATTGATCGAAGTTATACATGTTGGATATTACATGGTGAGAGTAATGAGAATGTTGAATCGGGGGATAATTCGACCTATGCTTCAAACGACAATGGCACAGATACACACGATTGTGATCGAGTCGAAGAGATTTTAGAAGCTCTTGAAGAAGATCTTCAGGATTGTCCCAAAATGTTTGAGAGGTTGGTAAGCGATGCAGAGAAACCGTTGTATAAAGGTTGCACTAAATTCACAAGATTGTCTATGGTATTAAAGTTGTACAACTTAAAGGCGGGTAATAGATGGTCGGATAAAAGTTTCACAGAGTTATTAGCCCTTATGAAAGATATGCTTCCGGAGGATAATGTTCTTCCTAATCGAACCTATGAGGCCAAAAAAATGTTGAGCTATATTGGCATGAGTTATGATAAGATACATGCTTGTCCAAATTATTGCATTTTGTTTCGGAATGAATATGCATCGTTAAATGAGTGCCCTAAATGCAGTGTCTCTCGATATAAGAAAAAAATGTCTCCAGCAAAAGTCTTATGGTATTTTCCTATAATTCTGAGATTAAGATGCATGTTTCGTAGTGAAACCGATGCAAAACAATTGACTTGGCATGTAGATGAAAGAATTATATATGGAAATTTTCGGCACCTGGCAAATTCACCACAGTGGATGAAAATTGATAATGATTATCCTGATTTTGGAGAAGAAGCAAGAAACCTTCACTTGACATTATCTACTGATGGAATGAACCCACATGGTCTTCAAAGTATCTCACATACCACATGGCCTGTGATTATTATGATTTATAATCTACCTCTATGGCTATGTATGAAGCGTAAGCACATGATGTTATCTATGTTAATCTCCGGGCCTAAACAACTAGGGAATGACATAGACGTATACTTGACACCTTTAATCGAAGACTTAAAGATTTTGTGGGAGGACGGTGTGGAGGTTTATGATGGATATAGGAAAGAAAGTTTCAATTTGAGGGCGCTGTTGTTTGGCATAATTAATGATTTTCCGGCATACGGAAATCTATCAGGGTATAGCATTAAAGGTCAATGTGCATGTCCTATTTGTGAAGAAAACACAGATTGGACGTGTTTAGAATTTTGTCAGAAGAATTTCTTTCTTGGTCATCGTAGATTTTTAAATTCTAATCATCACTACCGTGGATGGAGAAAAGCATTCAATGGAAATCCAGAACAAGGTAGAGCTTCACCTACATTGACAGGTGACCAAATTTTTCAAAAGGTGAAAGATGTGACTACTCAGTTTGGAAAGCCTTTTGCACATACGCTTGGCAAATGTGGGTGGAAGAAGAGGTCAAGTTTTTTTAATTGCCATATTGGAAGTCGTTGTATGTAATACATTTTCTTGATGTTATGCATATTGAAAAAAATGTATTTGAAAGTGTTATTGGTACTTTACTCAATATACAAGGAAAGTCGAAGGATGACCTTAAAGCAAGAAAGAACTTGGTGGTGATGGGAATAAGAAATGAGTTAGGACCCGTGAAGAAAGAAAAATGAACATATTTACCACCTGCTGCTTATACTCTATCTAGAAAGGAGAAAAAGATATTGTGCAAGTTTCTGAGTGATGTTAAAGTTCCAGAAAGATACTCTTCAGATATTAGAAGACTTGTGTCTATGAAAGACCTTAAGTTAAAGAGTTTGAAGACACATGATTTCCATGTTATAATGGAACATTTTCTACCAATAGGTATACGTTCTATTTTGCCAGAAAAAGTAAGAAGCACAATAACTAAATTGTGTTTTTTCTCCAGGTTAATTTGTAGTAAGGTGATCGATCCTGCGATCTTACCAACATTGCAAAAAGAAATAGTTATTACATTGTGTGAGCTTGAAATGTTTTTTCCTCCCTCATTTTTTGACATAATGGTACATCTAGTTGTTCATCTTGTGAAAGAGACACAGTTGTGTAGACCAGCTTATATGAGATGGATGTACCCTATTGAACGGTATGAAGATATTAAAAGGGTATGTGAAAAATCGAAGTCGACCAGAGGGTTGTATTGTTGAACGATACATTGTTGAAGAAGCGATTGAGTTTTGTACTGAATATTTGTCCAATGTTTAATCCATTGGACTCTGTAATACCCCGTAAATTTATAAACGCTCTGGTGAATATTATTATGATCAACTGGGTTCCGGAGTACTCTGAGTAATTATTTGATAAAATAATTAGAGTAAACTGACGAACTCAGAGTTGATTAAATTAATAGTATTTAACTTTGAGTTTTTATTTATCGGTGTATCTGAGCTAATTTGGACTTTTAGTAGTATTACTAATTAGTGAGAATTTTCTATACTATTCTATTTTCTTTTCATTTCCTTGGAAACATACAAAAGTTAGTAAAGAAAAAGTGAAGGAAAGAAAAGAAAGGAAAAGAGGAAGGAAGAGGAAGAAGAGGAATTTTCTCAAAAGCTCAAGAATCATCATCCATTCATCTGTTCTTCGTCTATTCATCTCAGTATCAACCTCCTCGTCTAGTAATCCAGGTGGGTTCTACTTAGACTCTTTAGGGTAGAGTTATTTTGAGTTTAGAGTTAGATTGGGAATTGGGAAAAATGGGTATTTTTGGTATAAATCATGAATCTAACTGTTGAAATTCAATGTTTGATTGTATGTTATACTGCTTGTTGTGTTTAAACATGTTTTGATGCTTTGTGATTGATCAAAATGAGGTTTTGGGGTTGATTTTGGTGAAACTCGCAGCAGGTTTTTCTGCATTTTTCTCTGCCCATTCGCGTATGGGGCTTGTCAATACGCGTATGGGGCTTGTCATTACGCGTACGGCAAGGGCAATACGCGTATGGCAATTTTAAAAGGAATTTTCAAGGAAAAACGTCTCTGCCCATACGCGTACGGCCTTGGGCAATACGCGTATGGATGGCCGAGGATTTTGGGCAATACGCGTATGGCCTTGGGCAATACGCGTATGGCCAGGAGAGTTGCAGAAATTCTGCTATTGTGATTATTTTCCGATAGTTTGTTTACAATGCCGTAACTTTTTGTACGTAACTCGGAATGGAACAATTTTGGTATCGTTGGAAAGATAATAAAATGTACTTTCTTATTACAATGGTTTTAAAATTGTCGGCCGATTTAATTATGTCGGAATTTCTGAAATAGTGTCGTTTCGTCGACTTTTATCGGTTAAATGTGTGTAATTGTTGTTGACAATGTATGCATGTTAAAATATGAAATAGGCAGAGTGAGGATTATTACCAAAAACTGTGTCGGAAGTGTGAATTGTTCCATGTGTAGCAACGCTCGTGCATGAAAGGCCGAGGCGTTTGCAGTCCAATCATAACCACTGTTTCTTGCGGTGTAGTTTCATGAGACTCGAGCACCTCCTCTGAAACGTTATGCACAACTACTTGGCAGGTTTGAGTCCCGTGTTAAGTACGATTGGAGCCTACGGGTAAAGAGACTTGTGACGGTGTACGGGCCGTGAGAAGTGACGGATCACGGTGTACGGACCGGTGATCCCGAATCTAATTCGTATGCCAAGTAGCTATAAGGATCCATGACTCGGGTCGTCTTCTAGACGTAGAAGCGGACGGGAATAGGGGATGCCTTGGTATTTGGTTATTGATTGTGAATCCTTGAGTTTACAGGTTCAAGAGGTACTTTGGTACTTTGTGAATCCTTGAGTTTACAGGCTCACCGTGGTGGTTACTTGTGTGTGTGTACTCATGGTCCTTCCCCTTTCCCTTGGACATGAGTTAGGATTTTGTTAGAACCTTGTAAAGCCGAGAGGACTTTAAGGTAGGGAACTCACTGAGATTTGATGTATCTCACCCCACTGTTGTTGTTTACATCACAGGTTCTGCAGGTTCCGCGAAGGGTAAGGATAAGGTTATTTGACTTTCCTTACGGATCGTAGCTTTTGAGATGGCATGGCTTCCGCTATGGCGTTTATGTTTTGAGATCATTGTTTTGATCTAGTTCTTAGTTTTTATCATTTTGGAACATCTTGTATATGTAATGCCTTAGTCTTTAGTGGTTTTGTTTTAGAGGCATTTATGTATATAATGTGTTAACTAGGAACTTATTGTATATTTCAGTACCAAACATACTTATCATGGATAATATATGATTTGATGCATGTATTATGTATGTGGTCATTACAGTTGGTATCAGAGCAGGTCGTATCTTCGACCTAGCCATGAAATAGAATAAGTAATTTCTTTCCGTTTCAGATACGTGGTGTCGCCGTTGGTCTTACGTGTTATATTTATGGTATTGAGCCTGATCAACTTAATCCTATTTGTATGACATTCAGGAACATGGCCGACAGACGTAGAAACAACCGTGGAAGACCAGGGACTCCAAGGACTACTCCAGCTGGGACGGTTCCACAGGGTGCTGAAAGGAACGCCCCTTTGTATCAATTCATGCAACAGATGCAGCAGCAGCAGAATCAGTTCATACAAGGAATGGTACAGCAAATGGCTGATGGTCTGCATCCTCCAGTGGTTGTTCCTGAAGTTGCAGGGGGGACCTATAGAGAATTCATCCGTATGAATCCTCCGGAATTTCATGGAGGGTTAGATCCGGTGAAGGCGCATGAATGGATATCAGGTATGGAAAGGATTTTCTTGATAGTGCATTGTAGTGAGGAAAATAAAGTGGTCTTTGCTTCTCACTTGTTGAAGCGTCCTGCCATGAGGTGGTGGGAGAGCGCTTCAGCTTTAATGACAATCCAAGAGGTACCAAAGGTGTGGGAACAGTTTAAGGTAACTTTTATGGAGAAATATTTTCCGAGTTCTTTAAGGTCGTAGAAGGAGTTTGAGTTCCAACAGTTGAGACAGGGCAATTCGTCAGTGGCTTCCTATGCGGAGAAATTTGAGATCATGGCTGACTATTCTAGACAGGTCATGTATGCTCCTGATGAGCGGTGGAAAATTGATTAGTTTTTGTTTGGTTTAAGGGCTGAAATTTCACATAGCGTGTCTCAACGGGAATTTACTACTTATGCGGAAATGTTAAGACAATGTTATGTGGCGGAGAATAGTTTGAAAAAGGTACAAATGGAGGTGGATTTGAACAGGGCAACTCAAAGTGACCGTGGAAGGTCGAATCAACTGTTTAGGCAAAGGCAATAGTCTTCCAAAGGGAAGCAAGTACAGAGTTCTAGAACTAGTGTGCCTCCGGTATGTCATACTTGTGGAAGGAGTCATTTTGGTAGGTGCTTTTCGGAGGGAATACGGTGTTATCAGTGTAACAAGATGGGTCATGTATCGAGAGATTGTCCCCATGGTAGAAATCAGACACAAGGGAAGACTACTGGCCGAGTGTACACCTTGGATGCAAGGAAAGCAAAGGGTGATAACTCCTTGATTGCGGGTATGTGTTTCGTAAATGGACATCCTTGTTTTGTTTTATTTGATTATGGGGCAACGCATTCTTTTGTGTCCACACGTTGTGTGAAGCGACTTGGGTTGCAAACTATTCCTTTGTTTCCTCCTATGGTGGTTACTACTGCCATGGATGAAATGGTTGAAACGCCATCGATGTGTGAAAATTGTGTGTTGTCGGTGAACGAAAGAGTCTTCCAGATTGATCTTATTTGTTTGCCGCTTAAGAAAGTGGATGTTGTTCTGGGAATGGACTGGCTTTCAGCTAATTCGGTTTTTATCGGTTGTGAGGAGAAGCTAATTATTATTCCTTCTGCTGAGGCTACTCCGAAAGATGTATTATCAACGATTTTAGAAGGTACGGTGGGAATGGTAAATTTCTTGTTTGAGAAGGAGAAATCTGTTTTATTGGTTCTTACTAAGGAAGGAAGTAGTGAACAGCAAGTTCTGAGTATTCCAATAGTGTGTGAGTTTCCTGAAGTGTTTCCAGAGGATGTTTCTTCTCTTCCTCCGGAGAGAGAAGTTGAGTTCTCTATTGACCTGGTACCGGGAACGGCTCCTATATTCGTTTCTCCGTATCGGATGGCACCGCTTGAATTAAGAGAATTAAAGGACCAATTGGAGGACTTGATGTCTAAGGATTTTGTTAGACCTAGTGTTTCACCGTGGGGAGCTCCAGTGTTATTGGTAAAGAAGAAAGATGGGGGAATGCGTTTGTGCATTGATTATCGTAAGTTGAATAAAGTCACCATTAAGAACAAGTACCCCTTACCAAGGATAGACGACTTGTTAGATCAATTGAAGGGAGCCTGCGTGTAATCGAAGATTGATTTACGGTCGGGTTATCATCAGATTCGAGTAAAGAGTTCCGATGTACCAAAGACTGCATTTAGGACACGTTACGGTCATTATGAATTCTTAGTGATGCCTTTCGGTGTGACTAATGCTCCAGCTATTTTTATGGATTACATGAATCGTATATTTCAGGCTTACTTGGACCAATTTGTGGTAATCTTTATTGACGACATTCTTATTTATTCTCGTACTCCACAAGAGCACGGAGAACATCTGAGAATCGTCTTATCGGTATTTCAAGAGAAGAAATTGTTTGCTAAGTTGAGTAAGTGTGAGTTTTGGATGTCGGAAGTTAATTTTCTTGGACATGTTATATCTCAAGGTGGTGTGGCAGTGGATCCATCGAAAGTAGAAGCAGTGATTAATTGGGAGAGACCGAGGAATGTTTCAGAGGTTAGAAGTTTCTTGGGATTGGCAGGCTACTATAGAAGGTTCATTAAAGGTTTTTCTCAATTGGTCTTACCAATGACGAAACTTACTCTGAAGGATTTTGCTTTTGAGTGGGATTCGGGTTGTGAGCAAAGTTTTATGAAATTGAAGGAAAGTTTGACGAGTGCTCCAGTATTAATTATTCCTGATCCTAACAACTCTTATGAAGTATTCTGTGATGCTTCTAAGAGGGGATTAGGGGGTGTTCTGATGCAAGGCGGTCAAGTAGTAGCTTATGCTTCTCGACAGTTGAAAGTTCATGAGAAGAATTATCCAACTCATGATTTGGAACTAGCTGCAGTGGTGTTTGCACTGAAGGTGTGGCATCATTATTTATATGGTGTACGTTTTGAAATGTTCAGTGACCACAAAAGTTTGAAGTATTTGTTTGACCAAAAGGAGTTGAATATGCGACAAAGAAGGTGGATGGAGTACTTAAAGGATTATGACTTAGAATTGAAGTATCATCCAGGAAAGGCGAACAAAGTAGCGGATGCTTTAAGTCGGAAAATGGTTCATAGTGCAGAATTGATGATTTTGGAGTATTCGTTGTTGGAAAAGTTTAGAGATCTTAATCTCCAATTTGTTTGGACTCCGAATGGTGTAATTATGGGAAATTTGAATGTCAATTCTACTTTAAGAGTTGAGATTCAACAGGTACAATTGTTAGAGGAAGAGTTACAAGAATTGTTACTTCAACCGGGTTTTACACAAGCAACTGATGGGGTTGTTTTGTTTAATCAACGGATTTGTGTTCCGAAAGATGAGGCATTGAAAAGGAAGATTTTAGATGAAGCTCATAAAGGTACTTGTACGATACATCCTGGTTCTTCGAAGATGTATCGGGATTTAAAGAAGGATTATTGGTGGTCTGGGATGAAAAAGGATATAGCGGGATATGTGTCAGAATGTGCAGTGTGCCTACAGGTGAAGATTGAACACCAAAGACCGGGCGGTCTGTTGCAACCTTTGGATATTCCAGTTTGGAAGTGGGATAGTATTTCTATGGACTTTGCAGTGGGTTTACCCCGTACGCAGGGTGGGTATGATTCTATTTGGGTAATTGTAGATCGACTAACGAAATCTGCACACTTCTTAGTCGTAAAGACTGAAATTCTGGTATCAGACGTGTGATGTTAAGGTGTGATGTCACAACAACACACTCTGCACAATGGACAGCAAAACAGTAAAATAACACCAAGAATTGTTGACCCAGTTCGGTTACAACCAACCTACTCTGGGGGCTACCAAGCCAGGGATGGAATTCACTACTTGTAGATATAATTTACAGACTCAACGACCCGTTGACAATCTCCTAAACTTATACTCTACTAATGACTTCCTACCTAAGAAACCACTTAGGTATGAGAACACCACTCAATCCCTTACAAACACTCAAAGAGCCCACTTTGAGTACCCTTGATCTTACTTCACAGCTTCGATCAATTCAAACAACTCTCTTTGCTTCACAGCTTTAGAGAGGACAGAAACTCAACACCTATTCAAACCCTAGAATAGTGTAAATACAAGCACTTTAAACAAACTCTAGACACTAAGCCTTCTGCTCTTGATCTTCTGAATGTTTTCTGTCCTTTTTCCTTTGGTCTTGTGCGCTTTATATAGCTCCTGAATTGGGCTTGGACTTTTCACAATATTTGATCAGATTTGTTAATTAAAATTGAATCTTCAAAACAGATTTTATCCCCAAAATCTTTTTAAATCTTCAACCTTTTAATTCTCCAACAGATCTGCAATCAAATCTCCCATGTAACAGAAAATATCTATCCCAAGATATTCTCATCCAATGAGTTAACCACTCTCCACAATTCCAGCTAATACGCGTGCCCTAATAACATATCCTACTGTTATTAATTCTGCAGGTCTGATGTTACAACATCACCTGTGTGACATCAGACATCCTTCTTCAGCATTTAGCAACTTAACACAGCTCAGTGTTAAGACTTCAATGTTACAACATCAACACCTTGACATCAACATTGAATAAACTTTGTTTTACCAAAATTCCAGCCAATCCAGGAACTATCAATCTCCCCCTTTGGCTAATTTTGGCTAAAACACTCTCTGCACTCTGCACCTTCAGAGATTTCAGCAGCGGAATAATCTTCAAAAATTTGAAACTCATTAGCAGCAGTTTGATAATCTATCAAAGTCTTCATCACTTGATCTGCTCCAGCACCATCTTCATTATTGACAGTAGCCAATTGGTGCTCCCTCTCTAAAACATGAACCAGCATCACAGCTGTTCAGTAGCTCATTATGTGCAGCAATTTACTCCCCCTAGATGTCGGCTTGGTTGCACTCTTCACAAGTCATGATATATTCAATACTCCCCCTCAATAACTGCATCACCACTTTTCAACTAAACACCTTTTAGCGCATCTATCTCCCCCTTAATCTCTGCATCACATCAACAGCATATGGCAATAATACTCTTGACTATACTATCTAGGCTATTTTCTCCCCCTTTTTAGCCACAATTAGGCAAGCTTCTATAAGAAGCCCTATTAACTATAGTCAGTATACCCTAGCTCTCATTGTTAGCCTCTCAGTTAGTAAACAGGCAAAACAAATCATAGAAGGAAACTAAAAACATAAATAGTGCATAAACCAGCACAATATTCAAGTTACAAAACCAAGATAGCAAAAAAAACTAAAACTACTAAAACTACTGAAGGCAAGAGAAAATAAGCTAGTCTTCTTCTGAGCTTGCTTCATCAGCACTATCTTGTCCTTCATGATTCTCTTCCTCCTCCTCAGAGGTATCCCCTCTGGCATCAACTTCAGAGTCATCAACATCATCATCACCACTGTTCAGTTCTAACTGCTGGATTAGCTTTTCAAGTCTCTCTTTTCTAACCAAACTGGTACTGATTATTTCATCAAGGTCTTTGCACATGGTCTTTAATTCTTCGATCAATTCAGCCTTTGTAGTCTTCTTCTTGACTTCAGCAGTTGATGTTAGAACAATGTCTGGAACATGATATCCTGAAAATAGTTTAGGGTGTAGGGATAAGGCTGTCTTCCTCTTGCACGCTATGTCTGAGCTTGTTAAAGTCTCAGGATGTTGCTCCAAGATGATACCACACACAAGAGATGGGAATGCTATGGGTAACTTGATAGCGTTTGTTCCAGCATGTTTCACCACTTGCTCAAAGATGTAGCTGCCATAGTCAAACTTAATCTTCTTCCCAATAGCACATATAAACCTGCCCAATCCAACAGCGATTGTTGTCTTATGGTTTGTTGGCACCCAGTTGGCAGCACCAATTCTGTGAAGAATTGCATACTTGATGCTAAGTTTACTGGCTGGCAACTTCTTTTTCAATGGCCAAACCCTTATCTGACCAGCTGTAATCTCTTTACATATATCATTATCAGTCATCTCAAGTTCACTACACTCTTCATCATCTCTTCCTAGATACTTATTGATAGTACTAGGAGAGAAATTAATGCACTTTCCTCTCACATAAACTTTCATGAAATCAGTGCTCTTTTTATCAGTAATATTTCCAGAAATGTTGACAACAAATTCTTTAACAAGACTTTCATAGCACTTAGGAAACTTGGTCACAGTCTTTACCAATCCAGCCTCCTTAATCAGCTCCATGATATCCTTCATTTCCAAAGCTTCTTTCCCAAGCTCCCTCTCTAGGGCCAGTCTTCTCTGACAAACATATTTCCATAATGATGCACTGCTGGCATAGTGAAAGGAAATGTTGTCGACTGGAACTTCAGGAACTTTGTCAGAGATTCTCTTCAAAATTGTCCTTCTAATAGGTGTGATGTTATGAACATCATCCTCACCATCACGGTCAGAATTAGAGTCTTCCCTTATTTTCCTCTTTTTGGATTTCACAGCCACTTTGCTCCATGACTTGGTTGGACCAACAACAATGTTCTTCTTGCCTTCAGTCTTCTTTGGAGAGGGATCAACGGTCTTTCCTTTCCTTGTCTTCAGACTCTTAGCAATACTCGGGACAGCTTTTCCAATGATTTCATCATCGGATAAGTCAACTACATTGATCACATCCTCATCCTTTTCTTCCCCAGCAGGTGAAGTTCCGACATCTTCCTTAACATTAGCTTCCTCCTGTACATCATCTTCTTTTATTCTTACTTCAGAATCTTCAACAACAGACATAGCAAGTCTATGAAGATTTGTAGCTGCACTTTGCATGTCGCTCTTTTCCCTTTCAGAATGTTCCCCAGGCATTTGTCTCAGTGGTCTAGATATACCTAAGCTTTTATCTACGTCTACCCTTTCCTCAACAGTTTGAGAAGTGGATAACCTAGGTGCTGTTTTATTACTAAATAGTACACTCGTAACAAGCTTTTTCGTTTCATTATCTCTAAAAATAGTCCCAGCCCTTTTTGGAACAAGTTTGGAAGGTCTAGATTTACCTGATTCAGGAAGAATGGTTGAGAGGGGCTCAACGTCCATGGGATTGAATGCTGAACCTTCGTCAGGGGAAACCCTAGCTCTTTCTTTTGTGGAACTCTGACACTCAGATTTCTTGGATGGAGACGCCATGACTCTTTTTAGTGAGAGTTGATTCTTGAAGTCGAAGGAGTTGATTCGTAGCGAGAGCAGAGCTTTGAAGACGCGTGATGTTGTAGTACCGGGAAAGGGGGTTCTGAGGCTAGGAGCTTGATTTGGAGTGTCAATGACTTTTTCCCTCCATAAAAACTTTCCTTTTAAAACACTCACATCAGAACTTGTTAACTTTGAGTGTCCTTTCAGCATCCTGATGTCATAGTCTGATGTTATGACATCAACATCATTAGTTGAATTCCCTTCAAGAGAATTCCACTGATAGCAGTTGTCTTTGGTTCTGGTACCCTTCATAATAACCTGATTATGTTCATCAGAAACCACACACCCATCCTTAGTGTAGTTTACCCTGTAACCTTCATCACACAACTGGCTTATGCTGATCAAATTTGCACTTAAGCCCTTGACAAACATAACATTGTCAAGTTCAGGTCTACCATCACCTTGCACTTTCCCAACTCCTGCAACAACACCTTTTCCTCCATTGCCAAATATGACTTCATGAGAGGGACAAGGTCTAAGATCATCAAACATGGATCTACATCCAGACATGTGCTTGGAACACCCACTGTCAAAATACCATGTTCCTTCTTTATCACCCATGAGAGCCAATAAGCACTTCACCTTCTCCTTAGGTACCCATTGTTTAACAATTTTAGGTCTGTGCTCTCTCCATCTGTTTTGAGGCTGAGGGTATCCATGCAGCTTGTAGCAAGAGTACTGCATATGTCCAAATCTTCCACAATAATAGCATCTCACCCTTTCATCTCTGAATCTTCTGCCATGATGAGATTGCCTATGCTGCCATCCATGATGTGGTCTCCTCCTACCATAACAGCCCTGCCATCTATTCTGTTGATATCTTCTCCCATAAGACGGCTGAGAATGCTTTTTCCTGGATTGTCTCCCATGATGGTGTGGCTTTCTTCTTCCATATATATAAGGAACAACATTGGTGTATCCATACCCATAACCATACCAGTTGTCCTGATGTTGAGACATCTGATGAGACATGTGATGTTTGATCTGAGCAGCTTGCATGTTCTCATGGTATTGTGGGGGCATATACTGACTAGATCCCTGTGGCTGCTTTCTCTTCTGATAAGGACCAGTCTTCTTCTCAATCTTCTTCGGTTGGGAAACATCAGCTTTCTTAGAGGTAGGATCCTGCTTCTTTGGCTGATGTTGAGATGACAGTTGTGACACTTCCTTCTTAGAACCTGAAGTGTTTCCTTCTGAAGTTCCTTTGTCCTCAGCCACATAACCTATCCCAGCTTTGTCTCCAGCAGCTTTTTCTGACTGAATTATCTTGTCAAGTGTGTCTGTACCATAGCTCAGCATCCTAACAGACTTGGTCATTTGATCAAGGTGAGCTCTGACTAGCACCACTTCATTTTCCAGATCTGACTTTTCATTCTCTAGCTGAGCAATCTGTTGCTTGTGGCACTTGTTTTCTTGACAAATTTCAGCACTCTTTATACACAGCTCTTGATAGGTAGATGCCAACTCCTCACAAGTTACTTCTCTATCACTCGAATCATCATCAGAAACCACAGCTCCTGTTAAAGCTCTCACATGCTTTGCTGACTCGCCTTCACTTTCACTATCAGAGTCAGACCAGGAAACTGTCATGCCCTTCTTTTGCTTTTTCAAGAAGGTGGGACATTCTTTCTTGACATGTCCATACCCTTCACACTCAAAGCACTGCACTCCTTTATCTTGGGCAGTTTTCTCTTCATCCTTCTTGCTGGTGTCAGAAGTCATGTTCTTGACATTAGGCCTGGAGTTATTATTCATTCTCTTGAATACTTTGGTGAACTGTCTTCCCAACATCACTATGGCCTGGGATAAATCCTCCTGGGATTCAGAACTCTTTCCTTTATCTTCTTCATTATTTGACACCAGGGCTATACTCTTTGGCTTCTTTTCTGGTTCTTCTTCATTCAACCCAAGCTCAAAGGTTTGAAGAGATCCAATGAGCTCATCTACTCTCATCTTGTTGATGTCTTGTGATTCTTCAATGGCAGTAACCTTCATCTTATATTTCTTAGGTAGGGACCTAAGAATCTTCCTCACAAGCTTTTCATCTGACATCTTCTCTCCAAGAGCACTAGATGCATTGGCCAGCTCAAGAACACTCATGTGGAAATCATGAATAGTCTCATCTTCCTTCATCTTCAGGCTTTCAAATTTTGATGTTAAAATCTGAAGTCTTGACATCTTGACTCTAGATGTTCCTTCATGAGTAGCCTGCAAGATATCCCATGCTTCTTTAGCAACTTCACAGGTATTGATTAACCTGAAGATGTTCTTATCCACTCCATTGAAGATGGCATTCAGAGCTTTGGAATTTCCAAGGGCAAGCTCATCTTCCTCCTTGGTCCACTCTTCTTCCGGCTTTGGCTTAGAGGTGCCTTCTTTATCTTTGCCAGCATCATCCTTCTCACACATGACAGGAGCTTTCCATTCTTTAATAACAGCCTTCCAAGCCCTACTGTCCAAGGATTTTAAGAAGGTGGTCATCCTTGGCTTCCAATAGTCATAATTGGATCCATCCAAAATAGGGGGTCTGTTTACGAATCCTCCAACTTCTTTGTCCATCTTTTCACCAGAAAGTAACTTCCCTAGATCTCACCCAGAGACAGACAGGATGCCTGCTCTGATACCAATTGAAATTCTGGTATCAGACGTGTGATGTTAAGGTGTGATGTCACAACAACACACTCTGTATAATGGACAGCAAAACAGTAAAATAACACCAAGAATTATTGACCCAGTTCGGTTACAACCAACCTACTCTGGGGGCTACCAAGCCAGGGATGGAATTCACTACTTGTAGATATAATTTACAGACTCAACGACCCGTTGACAATCTCCTAAACTTATACTTTACTAATGACTTCCTACCTAAGAAACCACTTAGGTATGAGAACACCACTCAATCCCTTACAAACACTCAAAGAGCCCACTTTGAGTACCCTTGATCTTACTTCACAGCTTCGATCAATTCAAACAACTCTCTTTGCTTCACAGCTTTAGAGAGGACAGAAACTCAACACCTATTCAAACCCTAGAATAGTGTAAATACAAGCACTTTAAACAAACTCTAGACACTAAGCCTTCTGCTCTTGATCTTCTGAATGTTTTATGTCCTTTTTCCTTTGGTCTTGTGCGCTTTATATAGCTCCTGAATTGGGCTTGGAATTGTCACAATATTTGATCAGATTTGTTAATTAAAACTGAATCTTCAAAACAGATTTTATCCCCAAAATCTTTTTAAATCTTCAACCTTTTAATTCTCCAACAGATCTGCAATCAAATCTCCCATGTAACAGAAAATATCTATCCCAAGATATTCTCATCCAATGAGTTAACCACTCTCCACAATTCCAGCTAATACGCGTGCCCTAATAACATATCCTGCTATTATTAATTCTGCAGGTCTGATGTTACAACATCACCTGTGTGACATCAGACATCCATCTTCAGCATTTAACAACTTAACACAGCCCAGTGTTAAGACTTCAATGTTATAACATCAGTACCTTGACATCAACATTGAATAAACTTTGTTTTACCAAAATTCCAGCCAATCCAGGAACTATCAAAGACTACTAATAAGGCAAGTCATCTTGCAAGGTTGTTTATTGCTGAGATTGTGAGATTGCATGGTATTCCTTCTAGTATTGTGTTCGATAGAGATCCAAAGTTACTTTGAGGTTTTGGAAGGTGTTCCAACAGGCAATGGGTACGAATTTGCGTTTGAGCACGTCGAATCATCCTCAAACGGATGGTCAGACTGAGCGAACAATACAGACGATGGAGGATATGTTAAGAGCTTATGTGCTAGAGAGTAGAGGGAATTGGAAAGAACTTTTACCGTTAATTGAGTTTTCCTATAACAATAGTTACCATGCGAGCATCGGTATGGCTCCTTATGAAGCATTGTATGGGAGGAAGTGTAGAACACCTTTGTGTTGGGCTGAAATTGGCGAAGATAGAATTTTAGGACCCGAGATTATTCAAGAGACTACGGAAAAGATTCAAATGATCCGTGAGAAAGTTAAACAAGCACAAGATCGTCAAAAAAGTTATGCGGATAACCGTAGGAGACCTTTGGAATTTGAGGAAGGTGACCATGTATTTCTGAAAGTTACTCCGAGATTGAGATTGAAAGGACCGTTTAAGTCACGTAAATTAAGTCCGAGATACGTGGGACCGTATAAGATTCTAGAAAGGATTGGTGAAGTTGCTTACAGATTAGCCATACCACCCTCTCTATCTGAAATGCATGATGTTTTTCACGTATCTCAGCTCCGTAAGTTTATTCCTGATCCTCTTCAGCCCATTCTACCCGAATCAGTGGAAATTGAAGCGGATTTGACTTTTGAACCACAACTGAGCTGTATTGTGGGAAGGGAAACAAAAGTGTTAAGGAACAAAGATATTCCACTCGTTAAGGTGCAATGGGATATGACGCATCCGGGTGATGCTACTTGGGAACTAGAATCGGAAATGCGAGATTCTTATCCACATCTGTTCAGGTAATATTCTAAATTCGAGGACGAATTTCTATTTAAGGGGGGGAGGATGTAATACCCCGTAAATTTATAAACGCTCTGGTGAATATTATTATGATCAACTGGGTTCCGGAGTACTCTGAGTAATTATTTGATAAAATAATTAGAGTAAACTGACGAACTCAGAGTTGATTAAATTAATAGTATTTAACTTTGAGTTTTTATTTATCGGTGTATCTGAGCTAATTTGGACTTTTAGTAGTATTACTAATTAGTGAGAATTTTCTATACTATTCTATTTTCTTTTCATTTCCTTGGAAACAAACAAAAGTTAGTAAAGAAAAAGTGAAGGAAAGAAAAGAAAGGAAAAGAGGAAGGAAGAGGAAGAAGAGGAATTTTCTCAAAAGCTCAAGAATCATCATCCATTCATCTGTTCTTCGTCTATTCATCTCAGTATCAACCTCCTCGTCTAGTAATCCAGGTGGGTTCTACTTAGACTCTTTAGGGTAGAGTTATTTTGAGTTTAGAGTTAGATTGGGAATTGGGAAAAATGGGTATTTTTGGTATAAATCATGAATCTAATTGTTGAAATTCAATGTTTGATTGTATGTTATACTGCTTGTTGTGTTTAAACATGTTTTGATGCTTTGTGATTGATCAAAATGAGGTTTTGGGGTTGATTTTGGTGAAACTCGCAGCAGGTTTTTCTTCTGGTTTTTCTGCATTTTTCTCTGCCCATACGCGTATGGGGCTTGTCAATACGCGTATGGGGCTTGTCATTACGCGTACGGCAAGGGCAATACGCGTATGGCAATTTTAAAAGGAATTTTCAAGGAAAAATGTCTCTGCCCATACGCGTACGGCCTTGGACAATACGCGTATGGATGGCCGAGGATTTTGGGCAATACGCGTATGGCCTTGGGCAATACGCGGATGGCCAGGAGAGTTGCAGAAATTCTGCTGTTGTGATTATTTTCCGATTGTTTGTTTACAATGCCGTAACTTTTTGTACGTAACTCGGAATGGAACAATTTTGGTATCGTTGGAAAGATAATAAAATGTACTTTCTTATTACAATGGTTTTAAGATTGTCGGCCGATTTAATTATGTCAGAATTTTTGAAATAGTGTCGTTTCGTCGACTTTTATCCGTTAAATGTGTGTAATTGTTGTTGACAATGTATGCATGTTAAAATATGAAATAGGCAGAGTGAGAATTATTACCAAAAACTGTGTCGGAAGTGTGAATTGTTCCATGTGTGGCAACGCTCGTGCATGAAAGGCCAAGGCGTGTGCAGTCCAATCATAACCATTGTTTCTTGCGGTGTAGTTTCATGAGACTCGAGCACCTCCTCTGAAACCTTATGCACAACTACTTGGCAGGTTTGAGTCCCGTGTTAAGTACGATTGGAGCCTACGGGTAAAGAGACTTGTGACGGTGTACGGGCCGTGAGAAGTGACGGATCACGGTGTACGGACCGGTGATCCCGAATCCAATTCGTATGCCAAGTAGCTACAAGGATCCATGACTCGGGTCGTCTTCTAGACGTAGAAGCGGACGGGAATAGGGGATGCCTTGGTATTTGGTTATTGATTGTGAATCCTTGAGTTTACAGGCTCAAGAGGTACTTCGGTACTTTGTGAATCCTTGAGTTTACAGGCTCAAGAGGTACTTCGGTACTAGTGTGAGTTTACAGGCTCACCGTGGTGGTTACTTGTGCGTGTGTACTCATGGTCCTTCCCCTTTCCCTTGGACATGAGTTAGGATTTAGTTAGAACCTTGTAAAGCCGAGAGGACTTTAAGGTAGGGAACTCACTGAGATTTGATGTATCTCACCCCACTGTTGTTATTTACATCACAGGTTCTGCAGGTTCCGCGAAGGGTAAGGATAAGGTTATTTGACTTTCCTTACGGATCGTAGCTTTTGAGATGGCATGGCTTCCACTATGGCATTTATGTTTTGAGATCATTTTTTTGATCTAGTTCTTAGTTTTTATCATTTTGGAACATCTTGTATATGTAATGCCTTAGTCTTTAGTGGTTTTGTTTTAGAGGCATTTATGTATATAATGTGTTAACTAGGAACTTATTGTATATTTCAGTACCAAACGTACTTATCATGGATAATATATGATTTGATGCATGTATTATGTATGTGGTCATTACAGACTCCCTAAATCTCACATTGTTGAAAAAAAAGAAGGAAAAAATTTAATTGGAAATAAAATTGTGACCGTATCAAGGGCTGAACGGGAGCAAGTGCATTTGTATGTTCTGCACAATGACAATGAGGTTGAGCCGTATGTTGAAATGCACAAGGATTTTCCCCGAGGTTTAAATCCGAATAGAAATGAAAATTGGATAGTACGAGAGCATAATCGAAGTTTCATACCATGGTTTAAGGATCATATTTATTCAAAGTTTTATGTGGATCCCGCTTCAATAACCGAAAGGTTGAGATGTTTAGCATATGGTCCAAGTTTGCATGTGCTTTCTTATAGTGCATACGCAATTAATGGATACACATTTTATACCAAAGAACAAGATGATAAAAGTACAATGAAAAATAGTGGTGTCACCTTGGTAGCTGAATCAATGCACATTTCAAGTGTGAAGGACTTAAACCCGAAATAGGCAAATATGTCATATTTTGGGGTTATCGAGCGCATTTGGTTTTTTTATTATGAGAAGTTTCAGATTCCTATCTTTGGTTTCAAGTGGGATGAAAATAATAGTGGCATACGAATGGATAAGTCAGGATTTTTGCAAGTGGATCTTAATAGGGTGGGGTACAAAGATGAGCCTTTTATTCTAGCCTCTTAAACTAGACAAGTGTTCTATGTCACTGATCCAACAAGTACGAAATGGTCTATAGTGCTTTTATCTAACAAAGTAATTGATGATAACATTGGAGATCAAGGTGATATTGATATTGATAATGAATCGT
Source organism: Lathyrus tuberosus (assembly GCA_022829125.1). Classification (NCBI taxonomy): domain Eukaryota; kingdom Viridiplantae; phylum Streptophyta; class Magnoliopsida; order Fabales; family Fabaceae; genus Lathyrus; species Lathyrus tuberosus. The sequence continues at coordinate 2,178,269 of JALAZF010000007.1, read as the reverse complement.
ATATTATAAGTGATCAAGATGAGAATGTTGGAGCGGATGAATCATATATTAGAAATGATCATAAAGAGGGAACTTGGATCAATCCATCCATTTGTGTTGTTAAGAGACAAGTAGATCATCTTCCTAACCGAAAAAGAAAGAGATGTTAATAAAGAGGTAATAGTAAAATTATATATTCTGTCATGTATTTTTCATATTTGAGAATGATTATGGATTATGGATTAATTATGGATTATAGATTTATATGTTTGTCATGTGTTTGTCATTTCATATTTATGGATTATGTATTTGTCATATGTTTGTCATGTTATGTATTTGTCATTTCATATTTGAGAATGAATCGTGTATTTATGTTCAACTGATTATGGATTATGGATTTATATGTTTGTCATGTGTTTGTCATGTTATGTATTTGTCATTTCATATTTGAGAATGGATTATGGAATATGGATTATGGATTTATATGTGTTTTTCTTTATTACAGGTCAAATGGCTACTAATGAGGAGAACTCGCACGATACTTCCAAGAATGATGCAAAAGAATCAATTCATGATGCAGAAAGAGATATTTCAAGAGGAATAACAATTATGAAAGGAATAATTCGTGCTAGAGACAAGGGAATAAAATACGACGTTCATTGGAATGAAACGGGTCAACTAATTGAGCCTAATGGCGCAATGTTGACGAGTTACATTGGTGCACTTGTCCGTTCACAAGTTCCTATTACTCGTGACAATTGGAGAAATCCACAGTTGAAACCCGCTAAAGATAAAATATGGAGTGAGATACAGGTACTATATATGATGTTATTTGTTATTTTTTACGATGATATCTTTAAATTAATTATACTAACACACTTTATGTATATTTTTTTGTAGAGATCTTTTAACATTGGTGACGACCGACAAAAATATTGTCTTCAATTAGCCGAAAAAAGACTTAGAGGGGTTCTAGCATTTTTAACCAACAAGTTTCTTAAGGATGACCAAGGAAACTTTGTTGAAGCGGAACGTCCGAAGAAGTATGCAGACTTGATTGCACCTGAAGAATGGGACACTTTTTTCGCCAAACGAAGAACTCAAGAATTCCACGTAATCTTAATTTAATTTATCATGAACATTGTATTATATTCATGTAGTTATTACATGTGTTCTGATATGGCTTAAAATTATTTATGCAGGTTGTGAGTGATGTAAATCGTCAAAAAGCCTCAAAACCCACGTATCCATACAAGAAAGGGCGTTTGGGATATGCACGCTTGGAACAAAAAATAGTAAGTATATATAATTGCTATGATATTTTTGTGTTATTATTCATCTTAATACTTGACTTTATGTGTAGCTTGAAGAGGAGAAAAATGAAGAAACATCTCTTCCGGAGCATGTTTTGTGGAAGGCTGCCCGTGTGGGAAAGGATGGAGTTGTTACTGAAGGTGTTCAACAAGTTTTTGAACAGTGTGTAAGTATAAAATTATTTGTTTAATTAAATAAAAAGTTCTTGTTTATCTAAAATATTTATGCTTAACTCTAATATTGAATTTCAGGAGACTCTATCTCAGTCCTTAACTCTCACGGAAGACCAGGATTGCAGGAGCATACTGAGTCGAGTATTAAATGTTCCTGAGTATTTTGGTCGCGTGAGGGGTAAGGGATTTGGAGTCACTCCATCTGCCTTGTATAAGCGTCCAAAGACCAAAAATCCTAGCAATAGAGAGGTGATGGAAACATTGGAAGAATTGAGAGCTCAAGTTCGTGAACTGCAATAGGATAAAGAAAGATATATGTCAAAAAGGCGCGGTTCAGAATTTAAAGATACTAGTAACAAGGATAGTATCAATTTTCAACAAAAAATTCTTGAGGTAATTATATTTATTAAATTAGCACAATTTTTATATTGACATATATGCACAATAACAATTTCATATTAATTTTTTTTTGGTTTAGGGCATTTCACCTTGTCAGCTATATTTATCGGCACCGACATATCGCATGGTTGGCAAGGGATAAATGCATAACATTTCGGGAGACGTACTTCACCATAGACCGCTCCCTGCTAGATTTTTGAAAGTTTTGATTGATATTGCTTTAGAGCGGGATGCGTTACTACCTATACCTGACGACGTTTTATATGCAATATTGGTGGGGGACACAATAGGGTCGTATGTTGCATGGCCGCCAAACCTCATTGTCATAGATGACTCGGTATGTTGAAAACCATTATTAACCTTTTACGTACATATAAGTTATGTTATGCTTACTTTTACGTACATTTTATTTACATGGTATTGTTAGACTCCTACAAAATACAAATCAAAAGATAAAGGGATTGTACGACAAACCGAGTCAGTTGCATAAAAAAAAGAGGTACATTGATATATATATGCATTGAAAATGTAATTCTATGATTTGAAATCAAAAGCTTCATAATTTTATACTTTATGACTTATATGATTTTCAGATTCCTACACAAGAGGTGCAACAAGGGAGCAAGAACAAGAAGCCAGAATTAGCCAAGCCAAAAAACCTTTTATTCCTCGATTTCGGTTGTGCCTTGAAACAATTGTAGGCACAACGAATTTGATGTAAGGTGGTATCCTTGAAATACCTATGGAAGAAGGTATTTTTGGGTTTGCCTATTCAGAAACAATTGCTAAAGAAGACTTGGATCAGATTTTTCAGCATGCTGAATTAAGCATCGGTGTTATGAATTCATACATCAGGTACTCCATCGATTTTATTTAATTAATTGATCAATTTATTTACTCATTTCAATGAATATTCGAATGTTGATTATGCTTTTATTTCAGGTTCTTGTATGAAAAATTGATGCTCCCACGTCAATTGACAGAAAGATTCTATTTCTTGTCTCTCAGCTGTGTGAACGCAAATCTAATCGATCGAACTGCAAATGCGGTCAGAGATCACTTAGTAGATGCATTTATGCCCAACAAAGATACAGAGAAGTTGTATCTTTTACCATATAATACTGGCCATGGGTTAGATTTTCATTCTAACTTCCTTTATTATAATCTTTTGCATTTTTACGTTGTGTATAACATTTCCATCTAAACTTTTGTTTTATATTACAGTGGACACTGGTTATTGTTTACGATTAATCCGATAAAAGAAATAGTCTATTATCTGGATTCGCTAGATGGTGACCAAACAAAATACTCGGAGATGAAGAAGATGATTGAGACGTAAGTGATGCGATTGTTCTAAATATTCGCGTGTGTATTTATTTATTTATGTGAGATTGTTCTAAATATTCGTTTACATTATGATAGAGCCATACAAATAATCCGATCACAACGACAAGCTCGAGTACCAAAGAGCAAAGCAAACAACATTACATGGATAAGAGTGCAGGTATATTTTCACATTTGTTATTATAATAGTGATGCTACTTGATAACACAAGTTAAACTATATATCCTGATACATATGCATACTTTTTTCTATGTGTAGTGTCCTCAGAAGCGTAATGGTATAGATTGTGGTTATTTTGTAATGAGATTCATGAAAGAGATTATTCATTTGGAACAAATAGAGATTCCAATCATGGTATGGATTTATAAGTTATGATTTATTTTAAGACTTATCATCGGATATTTCATCTAAGTAATTACTTTTAACTAAATCATGCGTATTATGTTATATTATGTAGTACTTTGATGAATTCAAGTGTGCCACCTACACGAAAGATAAATTGGAAGAAATAAAGGAGGAATGGTGTCAATACATGGTTGAAATGAGAATTATATGAGGTATATTATTGTTTTCTTTTTTATTGTGTTAGGTTTATGGAAGGTGTTGTATAGTTTTAGAAATTGTTGAATAGTTTTGGAAGTTGTTGTATAGTTGATGGAAATGGTGTATAAGGTTTAGAAGTGGTGCATGTTTAGGATGTTTGGTGTAATTAGTTTTGGAAGTTGTTATTAGAATTTTGGATGTTTACTTGGATGTATGAGATTTGTATTGAGTTACATATATAATGGCTATTTTGGTGAATGAGGTTTGTGTTGAAATATATATAATGGTTATTACGGTTTATGTGTTGAATTTTAATCGTATACAAGGCTTATGGTTGAATTATAATGGTATAGAAGGCCTATCTGTTGAATTATAATGGTATAAAAGGCCATGTGTTGAAATAAAGGCTTGTGTTGAATTATACAGGTTTATTATACAGGTTTGTGTTAAAAAAGAGGACTTATAGAAAAAAATACACAGTAGACAGCGCTTACGCAAATAAAACGCTCCAAAATAATTGATTTTTAAAAAATGATTTTAAGAAGCACTTTTATAAAAGACAGCGCTTTTTAAAAAAAAAGCGCTGTCTAAAGGGGGTCATAACGTATACATAAGACAACGCTTTTAAAAGCTCTGCTAAAGGAGGCCCTACGAAAGCGCTTTTCCTTGAAAAAACGCTGCTAAAGGGGGTCTTACGAAAGCTCTTTTCTTTGAAAAAGCGCTGCTATATGGGGGTCCTACGAAAGGGCTTTTAAAAGCCCTGCTAAAGGGGGTCCTAAGGGGGGCCTAAGACAGCGCTTTTCAAAAGAAAAAAAGCGCTGTCTTTACCTACAACAGCGCCACCTTTGGCAGCGCTTTTAAGCGTTTCTAAAGACCAAAAAAAGCGCTGCTAAAGGTGTTTTTTGGTATAGTGGTCCGTACTTTGGAACCAATTTTTGGGAAATAAATTCTATAAATAATTTTTTGGTGATTCATACTTCTTTTGGCGAATATTAGTTTGATGAGACTATTTTGGTGGCCTTTCATTGGCAATGTGTGGTTCGCATGTGGGACCATTATTTGGTGAATAAATTATAAATACCTTCATGCATACATATATTTTGTAGTTAGGTGACACTTCAGTCTATTTGGTGGCCGCATATCCATTTGGTGGGATCGTTGGTTTAGTTGATGGACCAGAGGCGGATCTCAGATCCATTTAGTGGGATCGTTGGTTCAGGTGAGGGACCAGAGACCGTGGAAAGAAATCAGTAACGTACCTCTGATATCTACAAAAACTTGGTACCACATGCATATAGGTGAAGGAGTTGGTGAATAGTAGCATTATATATATTATGAATGATACATGTGCTTGTAAATGTGATTGTGTTTGTATTTGGTATTAATGATGTGTTCTTATTATCATCCTACTGCTAAATTTCACCGTTATTATTTGTAAGTGAATTCTCACCCCATCTTTGTTTGTTGGATGGCTCTGTGCAATGTTTGTACACGTAATAAAAAAGAGTGATAGCTCGTGATGATTGTGAGACGGCTTTGACGCCCTCTTAGCATTTATTATTTTTCTGTTAGTCGAATAATGCTCTGATTCTGTAACATCGGGTAATAAGGCACTTATATTCTTATGTATTGAGTGGTAACTCATTTTCATTAAGTTTTCAACGATGTTTAATTCAGACTTATGTTATGTTTTTCTTTTATTTTCCTTTGTGGATTATTGAATTTTCATGTTTATGTATCAGTGTTTCGGTGAAGTAACATCCTATGTGTGAATTTTATATAAAAATAAAGTATGGGGTTTTAGGGTGTTACAAAAACCATGATCCGAATCATTAGGGAGAGTGCTAAAAAAACCCTGTTTTCTTCCTAAAACCAATTTTTTAACCTAAATCTATCCCAATCCTATTTTTATCATGAATTATCATAACATATCACCTATACCATTGATTTAACATGTAATTCGTCAAGTATCATTACCATCAATCATTAATTCAACATATAATCATCATCATATTCATCAATTAATCATGAATCTAATTTTATGTACATAAAACCAAAACACATCAACAACAACTACAACATTCAGATGCACATAGTCACATCATGTGTAATTTCCAGTATGAACCAGAATACGAATTACATACATTTCACAGCAAACATAATAGATTGCATACAATTCCAATGAAAACACATAAATCTCAACAATGATGAAAAAGATAACAAAACCTAGAGGAAAGTGAGGATCCCTCTCTACCCCTCAGGAAATAACACCTATATTAGAGTAATTCCCCCTACATGAATCTCCAGCAGAAAAATAAGTTTGGTTATAGTCTTCTTCTTCTCCCTTAAGCTCTTGTTCTCCTTCTCCCACACTTGTCTTTTTTTTTCACATTCTCACAACTTCTATGTATCAGTAACTTTGTCTCCCCTCACATATTATATTTATTTTAACCTAAAATATAATTAACCCACTGTTCACACTTTTACCCCTGAACTCTTGTGCACTCACTCCTTACTACAAACTTTACCAAAATTTAGTTTCTAACCCCAAACCTCTTTACCTTTTGTTCTCTATTTATTTAATTATGATTCTATTATTATGATAAAATAAACTACACCAAATTCTCATAAACCCAACAAAATATCACATAAATAAGATAATTCGTTTAAAATAATCTAAATCACTCAAGTAATTAAATAAAAGTAATAACAAATTAAATCTATATAATATATTAAATCTGAAGCGACATATTATATCACGACACATGCTAACATTTCTATTACATTTGGGTCACATCATCTCATAGTCCCGTGGCACATTCAAAATCTTATTTTCACTCTTCAAATAGACAAATACAATATTTTTTCTCTATTGGAGGTCAATGGTTCGAAACTTGACAAAGACGGAAAAAATCTCATTTTTAACAAAAGTGATCAAACAAGACAACCATTATTCTAACTATCTATATTCTCCTAAACACTAAAATTATAATTATGTTTTCTTTGAAATCATAAAAAAAAAGAACACTTAAAAGAATTGTTTTTAATCTCAAAGTAGTTATAGTCGAAAATATATTAACCTAACAATTAATTACTAACCTAGATAAATATATTATTTTCATAAATATATAGTATTAAAGTGAATTATACTTTACCCTTTTCTTTTATTCTTTTATAATAGTGACCATAGAGAGTATAATAAAAATATTGACAATAATGTCTAAAAAAAAGCACACTCCTATTTTAATTGATATCAGTGACAAAATCGAATAAATTTTTACAATCACATTAATAAAATTAAAATAATTATTTAAAAAAAATTAAGCTACTAATAAAATTTTATTTGGTAATAATAGAAAATAAACTTTTGATTTTATTTAACGAAAAAAAATCTCATTTTTAACAAACGTGATCTAACAAGACAACCACTATTCTAACTATCTATATTCTACTAAACACTACAATAATAATTATTTTTTCTTTGAAATCATAAAAAAATAACACTTAAAAGAATTGTTTTTAATCTCAAAGTAGTTATAGTTGAAAATATATTAGCCTAAAAATTAATTACTAACTTAGATAAATATATTATTTTCACAAATATATATTATTAAAGTGAATTATATAGTCTACTCTTTTCTTTTATAATAGTGACCATAGAGGGTATAATAAAAATATTGACAACAATTTCAAAAAAAAAACACTCCTATTTTAATTGACATCAACTACAAAATCGAATAAATTTTTACAATCACATTAATAAAATTAAAATATTTGTTTAAAAAATAATTAAGCTATTAATAAAATTTTATTTGATAATAATTGAAAATAAACTTTTGATTTTATGTAACAAAAAAAATCTCATTTAAAACAAAAGTGATTTAACAAGACAACCATTATTCCAACTATCTATATACTCTTGAACACTTAAAAACATTATTTTTAATCTCAAAGCAGTTATAGTCGAAAATATATTAGCCTAACAATTAATTACTAACATAGATAAATATATTATATTCATTATATATATTATTAAAGTGAATTATACTTCACTATTTTCTTTCATAATAATGAGCATTTTATAATAATGACCATAGAGAGTATAATATAAATATTGACAATAATATCTAATAAAAAGAACACTCCTATTTTAATTGATATCAACGGAAAAATCAAATAAATTTTTATAATTCCATCAATAAATTTAAAATAATTCTTTTTAAAAACAGTTAACTATTAATAAAATTTTATTTGATGATAATTGAAAATAAACTTTTGATTTTATTTAACATAGAGGATAAATACATGCCTTTAACAGCTTAAAATTAAATATCTAAATCAAAAATAACTACTAAAAAGACATGAGAATCAAAACAAAACAAAAATAGTTTTATAGTTACTTAAATTTGCAAAACTAATTACATTGGTTATTCTCAAATTACTAGCACATATTTCCTTTCAAATAAAAATTTATCTATATATATATATATATATATATATATATATATATATATATATATATATATATATATATATATATGATTAATTCATATCATTGTCTCAATTATAATTTATAATAAATTATTATAATATAAATTTAGTAATTATGTTTTTTCAAAACAAATTCTTTATATATTTAAAATTCAATAAATAACGAATAAACTAATTTACAACCGCGTATGACACAGATCTCAATCTAATTAAATAAATTAATCGAATTCGAGTGTACCAATTTTTATTGACCAACCACATAAATTGAGAGTGGATGTGAATAAAAAGTTGATTTGTCCTCTTAATTATACTTATTTGTTTGTTTCTAGATTAAGGCAAACAAATCATAAATTAATTTATTCTCATTAAATGTAATTACCTATATTACCTGATATATATATATATATATATATATATATATATATATATATATATATATATATATATATATATATATATATATATATATATATATATATATATATATATATATATAATACGAAATAACATTGAAAAAGGCATCAATAAATAAAAAATTATTGACAAGTATATATTAATTTTTGTTTCTATGTTAAAGATATTTTAAAAAATAAATAAATAATTTATTATTACAAGTATTGTTTCGTGTTAGATTTTGAGAAACAAAAATATATAATTAGTATGTTATAATTACATATATTTTTATTTTGAAGCTAATACATTATTTTTGTAGGGCTAGCATTTCTCACTCCAAAGTCAAATTATACATAAAAAAAAAACTATGTCGGCCATTTTATTTTATCATTTTGGTAGAGATCGATATCCAGACCACTTTTCTGTGAAATACAAAAGCCTTATCAGATTATCTTCAAGCTTTCTACTCCAAAGAAACGATTTGTATGAAGAAAGTTTAACTAGTATAGCACTTAATGCTTTCTCACTCCAAAGTCAACTTAGAAGTGTACATTAAAGAAAAATATGTCGGCAATTAATCACACTGCACTCTCGGTGAGTTTTGGCTCCTTTATGTCGTGCTTCTGTCTCTTTTCAATCAATTGACTTTGAATAGTTTTGTTTTCAACTTAATATATATTTAATGTTTAGATCCTATAATATAATATCTAATTTGATGAAGGGACAAATTAGAATATTGAAAAATAAAAAAATAATTTTAGAGTTATTTAAATGGGTTATGGTCCCTATTTATAGAGAGAGAAAAAACTCTTTTCATCCCCATTAGAGAAGATTGCAACGAACTCTACAAATTGGAAGATATGCTTTCGTCTTCATTCTCATAATTGTACTCGAATATGTGTTTAATGGATACAAGTTGATGATGTATCGACTCATATAAATTATTTTAGAGTCTTGTTAGATTTGTTCATAACCTTATAATTTCTATCAATATAGAAATCAAGAACAAAACTCTAAAATGATTCCTATGAGTCGATACATCATCAACTTGTGTCCCTTAAACTCATATCCGAATACAATTATGAGAATGAAGACGGAAGTGTACCTGGATTTTCCATTGAAATCGTTGAAGGTTGCGGGTATGTGATATTCCAATTTGCAAAGTTCCTTAGGGTTCCTTGAACCTCCTCTGATGGGGATGAAGAGAGAAAACCTTATAAACCTTTTTTTTATTCTCTACAAATGGGGACCATAATCCATTTAAATAACCCTAGGGTTATTTCTTAATTTTCAATATTCTAATTTAGCCCTTCATCAAATTAGATATTGACTTATGGTATCTACACAATAACCTGACCTTTCATGACATTTATGCTTTTAGCCACAAACTTAATATTATACTAATTAGACCCCTTTAAGTCTTGACACTAATGGAAAACATATACAACAACCGTTGGAAAAGGGATAACATCACGCGTGACCTGTCGTTGTTACGTAGGGCGTGGTTGCATATGTGCAACTTACAATCACGGTCTTACGACCGTTGTAGAAAACCTGAAGGCGCGCTATATATGATCACAGTTTCTATAACTAACCGTGGTGGTATATACCTTTAGGAAAATAAAATTTTATAACAGTTATTATAAATAACCGTTGTTGAAAGTACCTAGGGTTTATTATTGATCGTACCTGATCAGAATTGGATCGGTGACCAACTGCACGTCGTGAGCTCCGCTGCTCCGGTGGTGGTGAGGCGGTGGGGGTGTACCTGCAAGGTACTCCGATGCTAAAGTCAGAGACGGAGCAAGCAAGTACAGAAAGGTAGTGAGAGTGAGAATCAGAATACCTGGCCCTCTAGTGAGAGAGGGTATTTATATTGTGCCCCCAACGCTGGGCCAACGGTCGTCTGCACTGGGTTGGGTCACTAGGCCCAATGTAGATAACTGCCAGAGCTTACGTGGCGTAGGGAAGACCAGCACATGGTCTTCGCCTTGGAGCAACTGCCTCGAGATCTCCGGAAAGTGGGTTGACCAACTCTTTCGGAGGTGGGTAGTTACCTGATGACGTGTCTCCGCGGGGGAGCACGTGGAGTACGCGGGGAGGATGCTTGTCCCCTCCTCAGGCCGTATAGTGTCTGCTCGACGATGATTGGATCTGGATGTGCCCGACGAGGGGAGGATTGGGCCTTAATGGGCAGTTTAGCGTGACATTGGGTTGGTCCTGCCCGACTGGTGGGCAGGCGTTGGCCCAGCCCAGAACAATTATATAATATGTTGATTCCTTGTTTTTCAATAAACCTTACAAAAACATACAACCATTCAAATTGATGAAGAAGTATATAATCTGAAAATTAAACTATTCTTGAAAGCCAACTTAAACAAGCCACTATTTTCTGAATTGCATCTGTCTCATCGTTCATCTCACGCTATTTAGCCTATAAAATGTGGTTCAATGATCTAAGTCCTTCATCACATCAATTCCTTCTATTCTAGTTTAATTTGAATAATATCAATAAATTGTTGTTATTCAAATTAAACTATAAGAGAAGATATGGATGTGTTGAAGGACTCAAATCGTTGACCCACATTCAATAAGTTAAACAGACTGAGATGAACGATGAGATGAATACAATTCGATAAACATTGATTGATATAAGTTGACTTTCAAATACAACTAAAATTTCAGATTATAAATTTCTATGTCAATTTAAATGAAATGTATTTTCAGTGAAGTGTTAGTGAAACAAACAATCTACACATCATATAATAAACTCAACTTCATACAATAGTATACAACAACACAATATATTATGTAATGTTTTGAGAATTTTATAAAGAACAAAACATTACTAAGTCACAAGAAGCCTTTTTCTTGTGACTTAGCAATGTTTTGTTCTTTAAATTCTTAAAACATTAATCGCCAACAACATACAACAACATTTATCAACAACGCAATAATATACAACAAAATAAGGTTCAAGGACAACAATAGCAACATACAACAACAACAACATACAACAACATACAACAACATACAACAACATAAGATATCATGTAATAATTAAAAGACACACCTTTTTTTAAACTAATCGTGGATCTGGAACAAATTATGATTTTCATCTAGTTTATGAAGCTATGAAGAAGAAGTACAAGGTGAATGAAGTTAACACAATAACTTCATACTTCTTGTATTTTTCTTCATAGCTACACAAACCATATGTATCATAGCCAAAATATACACTTTGTTAAGGTGGTGTAGACGAATTTGAGAAGATGAGAACATTCACCAAATAAAAAAAATGAGAAACCATTTTTAACAAGAAATGTAAACGAAATCGAAGCATAAGTTTAATGAACAAACTTGAAATATGATTAAAGAGTATCATGGGGATTGATGAAGACGAATCTTAAGGTTTAAGAAAGTTTAAAGAGTGACATGGATGTTAGGGTTATGTTATGAGAGAGAAGAGTGAAATATGTTAGGGTTTTCATTTGAGAGAAATGATTGTTATGTACTGAACGATAGATACTTTTGCTTATATAGTAAAAAATATCACATTTTATCACGGTTAGAAAGAAAACCCGTGATATAATATATCACTTTTCATCACGGTTAGAAAGGAAAACCGTGATATAATTTTAAACTTTTACAACGGTTCTTTAGTAAAATCGTGGTTAAATCTCTCACAATTTTTTATTTATATATGAACCCAATTGTTAAAGAGGTGTTAATTATTATTATAGTTATTTTTCATTAGTGTTGCGATTGTTGTTTTTATTTTTGTTGGCATGACTATTTTTTTGTAAAACAATAATATATAGTGATATAAATGAAAGACTATATATAACAATAATAAATATTTTCATTAAAAGGGCCAAGAGGGCGGTGTACATAAATTATTTCATTACATATTGTCAATGTCGGAACAATAATCCCTAGAAGCAAAGGAATCTTCATAATCTATGACTCTCTCCTCACTACCCTCGTCAGAATCATAGGAACAAATCTTTTTGGGCACATTTTTCTTCTTCTTCAGATTCTTCTTTTTCTTTTTCTTGGCCTTCCTAACCCTAAGTGTATCCCTGACAGCAGTCGATCTAGATGACTGGACCTCCTCAGTTAACTGATGATCATGGTGTTATACTGTGGTGACTTCAGTTGAAATATTTCTGTTAGCACACTACAAGAAAAGTTGATATTAGAGACACATAATTTACGACAGTTATTCCAAAACTGCCATTAATCAGTTTTAAGGGCAGGTCTCGCGACACTTATATGCAACTGTCGTAGTTATATGTATACAACACAATAACCCTCAAATATAACTTATGAATGAAAAATCAATATTTATACCTGTGACCCATGCAACTGGTCTGCGACTGTTGAAAACCGCCCTCCTTCAATCTTTGAGACGATTCACTCAACCGCCTTCTCATTTCCCTCTCAATTTTCCTTGTCACTCATCTAAATCTGAAAAACCCTCTTACAATTCATTCATTTTTGGCTAATATACTTTTCAAATTTTCCCACAAAAAATCTAGAAACCCTCATATGCAAATCTTAAAATCTCTCTAAAATCACATCGCAAACCTTCAATTTCTCAAATCAGGAAACCCTAATTTGTCTTTATAATCTCTCTAGAATCAACATCACAAATATGTTTGGAGTTTAATTCACATTAAACTTTCATCTCTATCGATCGAGGGTTCTCGGTGTCGACGTTCATCACTAAAACTTTCCATCATTCCTTTGAATAGACCTGGCCTTTTCAGCCAATGCTAGAGCTACCACAGATAACCATTTAGGATTTTACTATGAAGGTATCGCCCTCAAGTTTAATTTCAGTTTTAATTTCAATTTTGTATGAACATTTAAGTAAAAAAATGTTAATATTTTTGCCATTGATAATTAGTTATCATATACAATTTTGTTCATAGCTTGAGGGAAAGTTTATAGCCTAAAAACAAAATTTATAACCTATATATGATTCCATATTGTTCATAGCTTTTATACTGTTGATAAATTCTGAAGGGAAAGTTTATAAACAAAACCTCCTAAATAAGATGAATTAATTTGATGTAAGAATAATGTTTATTTAGTCTAATGTGTTAATGTGATGCAGGGATCGGTTTGAATTCCACATATTCGGCTTAGTATTGGAGTAATTATGTGTGGGGAAAAGGAATTAGAGGAATAAGGTATATGGATTCAGATGAAGGAAATTATCAAGTTCACATGACTAGCTATTGGGCTTTGGATATGTGAATTGTTAATGAGTTTAATTGATACTACTATTATTGGTCAGGGAAGCTCCATTGAGTTTAATTGATATTAGTCTCTTATTCAACTCCCTTTTGTTTCATCTTCTTTGTACTTTAAATTGATATTGTTGCCATCGCTTTATGACACAGGTTGGAAGAAAGAAACCTTACACTTGTCAAACTATTTTTGAAGATTTTGATTTAAGCTTTTTGAGGTTTGTTCTTGCAAATGTTACCTCTGATTCGTGCATATTATGCTTCTAATTTGTTTATATATGTTATGTTATTGCATTATCACTTTTAAATTATAGGGGCATATTATGCTTCTTAGTATGTTACATATGCAGACACATAATAACAATGAAATCTAAAAGCATCAACTAAATGTGATGCCCCTTTTTGGCTATTCTCTACAACGGTTGATTTCCTTCCATTGACTTGTCAATCCTGATAAAAAGTGGGTAAACGGGTGGAGTCGGATGGCTACTACTACTGCTATAGTTGTAGAGAATGAAATCATGATGTTGTTGACAATGGTACCGAAGAGAAAAGAGTGACCGGTCCCGGTGTATCAACTTTCCCAATCACCATCGTCTAGACTACTCTTTAAGACTTTAGGACTACTCTTTGAACCATAAGACTTCTCCTATTGTCTATATTTAAAAAAAATGTACCAATTTTTAATTGAAACTTGGATAGTTTAGTTAGGTAATTTATATGTTATTTCCTTCTGAACACCTTTGATTTATTTTGGTTGCTGGTGTTATTTGTATTTTAACAGAATAAGGTTAGAAATTCATGGTTTTACTTAGAAATTAGAATTAAGTGATGTCGGTAAGGTTAAGTAATGTATAGAATATAAGTTCTTTCTTTGTGTGTTTTTATTATACTCCCATGCTTAATTACATATTTTTTGTTGTTGCAGTGAATCTAAAAACTTGATAGTAAAGCATACACTGGCTGACTGCCGAGAAATGGACGACGTGTACTTTTGTATTTACGGCTTTGTTTTAAGAAGTATCACTAGTGATTGTTCTGCTCTATGTATTACGCTTACTATTATATTTAATGCTTTGTTTTTAGAAGTATCACTTGTAACAGGGGCTGATTTATTAAGATAATATGGTGTCAAGCTTATCCTTCCTGTCAATCCTCACAATTTTCTTCCTTGAAGAAATTTGAATTGTAGACTCTAATCATTGAGAGGTTGTTATAAAAGTATTTACAATTTAGTGGCTAGTGTTTTTATACTATAAATTGAGCTGCTTAATTTTTTTCTTCTGTTTGTTATGATACAGGTATGTATTCAACATCTAATCTAATGTTTGAAAAGGCAGAAAAGAAAATTTCTTATGGTGGCTGAAATGAAAATAATTTAGTTTGAATAATATTTGCATGCTTTTTCATTTCTCTGAACTGTTGACACTTTGATTTGTTTTGCTATGTCGATGACATTAGTCTCTGTCTTGGCAAAATACTAGTGGTTGCTGAAAATATATATCATCATAAATCTTGCATACTCTTCACATCTCTTAGAAGCATGGAGACACTATTTAAATTTTATGAGTTAGGTGTGAAACCTATGAATTTTGAAACCCTTATGCAACATGATAATCCAACTCCTCAAACTGCCACCCTCTATTTTATCTAATTACATATTTGTAGTTGGAATGGTATTGGTTTATTAACTGTAATTTTTTTGTTAATCTTAACTACTTTTACTGCAGTAACAATGAATGTCCTGCTTGCCACACACTGTTATAACTGAAGCTCATTGAGAGATGACCCTTACCATGATGTCTTAGATTGAAGTTGCCGAGATATTGACAATTATGAAGAAGAGATGACTCATACTATGATGCCATTGTTGGAACTGGGTTACAAGAAAGATGAATGTTTGAGAGAAAGAAGAAGAAGAGAAAGAAAGAAAATAAGAAGAGATTAGGGTTTGAAACTTTGTAAAATTTTATTATGAAGCTGTTGCGTAAAAATACAAAGTAAAAGACCCTTTATATAGACTATCAAAGCCCAGGCCCACAAACTAACATTTCGACTTCACCCAAACCTATATGTCCTTCGACTTCGACAAAACCTGAATTACATCTAACACACCACCTAATTCATGTTTTCGAGAATTCTCATCCCAATGCTCTTCTTTAACTCGTCGAATCTGATTTTCTTCAAAGGTTTGGTAAGTAGGTCAGCTAGTTGCAATATTCAAGATCCAGCTTCCCTCTGTTCACTTGATCCCTGAGAAAATGATACCTTCTTTCTATGTGATTACTTCGACCATGACACATAGGATGATTGGCAAGATCAATAGCTGACTTGTTGTCTACAAACAATTTCATCTTCACAGGTTCCTTGATCTTGAGTTCTTCGAGCAACATATCTATCCATGCTGCCTGACATGCTGCATACGATGCAGCTACATACTCAGCTTCACATGATGACAAATCCACAATGCTTTGTTTTCTCGAACTCCAAGAGATTGGAGCTCCTTCGATCATGAAAATGTAGCCTGCAGTACTTTTCTTCTCATCTTGGTCTCCACTGAAATCTGAATCAGTATAACCATATACCTCCACATCTTTCGACTTGGACCTATTTCGACATGGCATCAGCACACCATGATCAATCGTACCCTTAATGTATCTCAGTACTCTCTTTACTGCAATAAGATGACATTCTTGGGGTTTCTCCATAAATCGACTTAACAATCTGACACTTTGACAAATGTCCGGTCTTGTATTGCAAAGATACCTCAAGGATCCAATAATTTGTTTGTACAGTGTCGAACTTACAAACTCATCATCAGTTACCTTCTTCAACTTTGCTCCTGTTTCCAATGGAGTTGTTGCAGATTTACAGTCAGTCATCTTGAACCTCTTCAAAATATCTTGAGCATACTTCTTCTGGTGCAGGAACACACCTTTAGCTGTGTCTTTGAGTTCCATTCCTAAGAAATATGACAAATTCCCTAGGTCGGACATTTTGAACTCTTGCATTAGCTTCGACTTAACTTTTCTTATCTCAGCTTCACTTGCACCTGTAATTAGCAAATCATCAACGTACAGGCATAAAATGATTTGACTATCATTGTCAACATCATTTATGTAAACTCCATGCTTAGACACACACTTTGTGAACCCTGCTTCGATTAGGAAACTATCTATTCTTTTTTTCCAAGCCCTTGGGGCTTGCTTCAATCCATAGAGAGCCTTCCTCAATCTGTACACCTTCGACTCCTGCCCTTTGACCTCAAATCCTGGTGGTTGACTGACATAAACTTCTTCCTCCAAAGGTCCATTCAAAAATGCTGATTTTACATCCAACTGATGTATCTTCCATCCTCTATATGCTGCTGTCGAAACAACAATCCTGATTGTTTCCAACCTAGCCACTGGCGCATAGACTTCGTCGAAATCAATACCAGGTTTCTGCAGAAATCCTCTGGCCACTAGTTTTGCCTTATGCTTGGCAATTTCACCATTTGGCCTTCGTTTCAACTTGTAAACCCATTTCACATCAATAGGCTTCTTGCTGGCTTTTTCGACAAGTTCCCAGGTATTTTTCTTTTCAATTGCCCTGAGTTCCTCCTTCATGGCTTCACACCAATTCGAATCATTCATGACTTCATCCAAGTCAATTGGTTCTGCTTCAGCCATCATCATTTCTTTTTCTATTAAGTCACCATCTGCATCGATTGCATTATCTGGAAATCTCTCATATCCAGCTAACCTTGTCGACTCAGCTCTTGTTCTAGTTGATCTTCTGACATTCTGCTCAGGAGGTTCATCATTTCGACTTGTCGTGGCCTCAGTTTGTTGGTCTTCTTCAAACACCGTCGAAACTGTTTCTTCCATTTGTCGACCAGTATCCTGTCGAACTGACTCATGACTCCACTCCCATTTTTTATTTTCATCTACCAGAACATCTCGACTGATCATAAATTTATAATCTTCTAGTGAATATAGTCTATATGCACCAGTCGAATGATAACCTATGAGCACCATGGTTTGACTTCGATCATCTAGTTTTGTTCTCAATTGCTCAGGAACATGCCTGAAACATATTGATCCAAAAACTCTAAAATGACTTACATCTGGCTTCTCACCTGTCCAAGCTTCATAAGGAGTCTTCTCGACTAACTTGTTCGTTGGATATCTATTCATAATGTATACTGCTGTCGAAGCTGCTTCAGCCCACAATCTCTTTGGCACCTTTTTAGCCTTCAACATACTTCTCGTCATATTCAGTATACTTATATTCTTTCTCTCAACTATCCCATTATGTTGAGGTGTATAGGGTGCAACAACCTCATGATCTATACCTTCCTCTTCACAAAATCTAGCAAACTCTCGAGAGATATATTCATCACCACCATCAGTTCTTAGTTTCTTTAGCTTGCAGCCACTTTGCTTTTCGACAAGCAACTTAAACTTCTTGAACTTTGTGAATACTTCACTCTTGCTTTCGATCACATAAATCCACATATATCCGGTGAATTCATCAATGAAAGTTAAGAAGTAACACTTTCCACCATTCGACCTAACTTCAAAAGGTCCACATACGTCAGAATGAACAAGTTCCAACTTTCCTTTTGACTTAATTGGCAGATCATGTTTGAATGCTTTTCTAGCCTGCTTTGCTTTGTAGAATTCTTCACACACATGATTTGGTTCCTTCATCTGAGGTAAACCATACACCATCTTCTTCTGATTCAGCATACCCAAACTCCTGAAGTTTAGATGCCCATATCTATGATGCCATAGCCAATTCTTTTCCTCTTCTGTAGTTGACGCAAGACATTCATGATTAATCATGTTAATCTGAACTTTAAAAGTCTTGTTATCAGCCAATGGTGCTTTCAGTATCAACCTACCATCAGCATGATACACTTTCATTTGATTATTCTCCAGCTTCATATTATGTCCTTTGGCAAGTAATTGACCTATACTTATCAAGTTACTTGTCATAGAAGGCACATACAACACATCAGTAATGCTGGCTTTTCTACCATCTCTCTTCATTACAGATATTGATCTGGAGTATTCGAACAGGTCCACGTATGTTGGTCGTCAGATGGGCAAGGTGCTCGGAATGTTGATGAGGAGAGGAGGGGGTGTGCCTGCAAGGCATTCCGACGCTCAAGTAAGAAAGGGTCAGAGAAAAGAGGCAAGTACAAAGTGTATTCTTAGGATGAATATTTGATACCTGACCCTCTCGAGAGGGTTTATATAATGTTCCCTAGCGTGTGGCCAACAGTCCTATTTTCAGGGCGAAATAACCGTTTTCCTGAAGAATAGGTAACTGCCCAAACTAGCCATTATGACGGCCAGGATGCCCAAACTAGCCGTTATACCGGGCAGGAAGGTAGTTGCGGGCATCTGTTCGTCAGCTGTCGGGGAGTTGTAGTCCGTGTGTAACAGGCAATAATTTCGGGCAAGACTGAGCAGTCCGTGACCGGTTGTAGGGGCAAAAGGGTACTTTTGTCCCCTTAATGGACTAGATTCAAGCGTTTGGGTCGTTACTGTAGCAATCATGGATTGGGTCGCGCATGGCCGTTGGCCCAGTCCAGAACAGTAGCCCCCCAAGTCATTACTTCCGAGCGTGGAGGTGATGACTTAAGGATAGCGTACATTCCTGGGGAAGTGGAGTGTTTTGCTCGTTGGCTGTGGATGCCTGTGGCCGTGCGGAAACAAGCTGCTGCAGCTGCTATTACTAAGGTTCGTCCTTCCCCTGCCCGTGCGGTTGGTCCTTCCCAGCCTCCTCAGGGGAATGCTTCTTCGGCCAATGTTTAGCGGTCTCCGATGCCCCTGGCGACCAGGTCTAAGCGTCCAAGGAACGAGGCAGTGGATCTGGGCAAGGCGCCAGAGAAAGTGAAATTCGAGCTGCCTCCTTGTGTATTGGATAAGAGGTTCTTTGAAGGGACCTCTTTGGTGATTCCTCATGCTGATTCTCTGCATCTGCAAAGCCTGGACCGTCCGAGCAAGAGGGCGCTGGTGGCCCAGGATGCCTCTCCGGTGGTCAGGCTGCTGGAGATGGAGGTCACCTATGCCAAGGGGGACACGACCACTGAGAGTGAGCTGACCATTACCCGAGGGAAGGTGGCCGCTCTTGAGGAGAGTTTGAGGAAGGCCAGGGAGGAAGCTAAGGTTGCCAAGGAGGCGAAGGAAAAGGAGGGCGAGGAGGTTGCCCGGTTGAAGGGGGAGAAGGTTACACTTGAGGCTGAGAAAAAGGCCGCTGAGGATTTGGTCGCGCAACTGCAGGTGGCCAATGCTCCTGGCGAGGAGGAGCCTGAGGACGTGAAGATGCTAAAGACAAGGTCAGAGTTAGTTGCCCGACTGGTGGTGGCTGAGGATGACAACGTAGTGCTTGGCGAGGAATCCTTCAAGAACGCAGTGTCTCAGCTTCAGGTGGTGAATCCTGGTGTTGATTTGGTGACCGAAGGCACCAATTTCCTGGTGTACGTTAAAGACGGGCAAATTGTGATGCCAGAGTCTCTCCTTGCCGGCCAAGCTAGAACCCAGACTTCTCCGCCCAATGATGAACGGGTCGAAGACACCGAGGAATGATGTTTGCAGACGATGATGTTTTGCCGGCCTGCGTGCCGTGTAGTTTGTTGTAATTTTATTTGATTTGGGGGGCGTGCCCCCCCCCCCTTTTTATGTAATTCGTACAATCTTTGGCCCTTGTGGCCCTTTTTTACTTTATGTCCGGTTTATGTTGGCCGGTTTTGTTACTTATATGATTTTTGTTTATATTGATGTGCTTTACATTAGCGGTGCATGTATGACTGCCCGTCGGAGGGTGTGTCTGTTAACAGAGCTTTCTTTTGAAAGATTGCTCGTTGTGTGTGAATTCGCCAGTGTGGAGAACTGGTCGAATAGTCGGGGAAGGTCCTGGCGAGGTTACGGATCTCAGGTCGTGATTGAGGTCTGAGGTCGCGGCGTGAACGTCCCATCGCGAGCTGGGGTTCTGCCAATCGTGGTACCTGGGCGAAGGCTGTAACGCCCCGATTTTGATTATTCCATTATTTTTGAGTCTTTTGTTTTAATTGGGTGATAAATTATTTTATTTGTTAATTGGTGTGTTAAATGTTATTTTACCGTTTTTGAGAGTTTTCGGGGAAATTAGAATGGAGGGTATTTTAGACTTTTCTCAATTAATCATAAGTTAGAAATTTTGTGGAGTTAGAATTCTGTGAGAAAAATGAATTAATTGATTTAGTGGAAAATGAAAGAAAAGAAATAGAAAAGAAAGAAAATAGATAGAAAAGAGAAAGAAAAGGGAAATAGAGAGGAAAAGGAGAGAAAGAAAGAAGAGGAAGAGAAAAGAAGAGGAAAAGAGGAAAACCAAGAAAATCAACCTCTAGGAATCGATTTAATCGGGTAAGGGTGTGAAACATTGTTATCTTATCAATGTATAGTATTATGTATGATTGTGTATGTGTGTATTGGATTGGTTGTGGTGTTTTCATAGTTTTCCATTTTAGGTCGATAATGAGAAATCGATGTTTTCGCGGTTGGAAATCGACGAAAATGTGGTAGAATGCTTGCTGCCATGATTAGATTGAGTTCTGATGGATGTATGTTGTTTTGAAAATGGTTTGGGTTGAAAAATAGGGTTTTTGGGTTTTCAACAGCGCTGGGGGATTCTGAGTTTTCGCAGGTTCGCCTAGCGAACCAATCAGAGAAGGGTAGCGAATGTTCGCTACGGGTATTCGCCTAGCGAAGGCATCAGCGAAGGTTCGCTAGAGTGTTCGCCTAGCGAACTTTGGGTGTTTTTGGCTCTGTTTGGTTCTGACTTGGTTCGCCAAGTGCTCGCCTAGCGAACTTTGTGTCTGTTTTTAGCTAACATTTGGTTCGCTGGAGCATTCGCCTAGCGAAGGAGCTAGAGAATGCTCGCGAGGGGTGTTCGCCTAGCGAAGGAGCTAGCGAATGCTCGCGAGGGATGTTCGCCTAGCGAAGGAGCTAGCGAATGCTCGCGGGGGAGGTTCGCCCAGCGAACAGTGCTGTTCGTGTAATTTTGCTTTCTGCATAACTTTTGATCTGTGGTTCGGTTTGAGGCGTGGTTTGATGCGTTAGAAAGCTTATGGAATGTTCTTTCTTAATATGATGAATTGGAAATTATTAGCCGATTAAATAAGTCAGATAAGTCATAAATAGTGCTATTTAGCGACTTTTACCGTTTTGACGGTGTGTTTGAATGTGAATCGTACAATAGTGCATTGACGTGAATGTATGTAGATGGTATGTGATTGTATGAGATGAATGCATGTATATATTGTGAATATGTATGCATTTCAAGAATGTCTGGAGTCATTATCATGTGTAGCATAATGATGTGCATTCTTGTGCTGAGGGATTCTAATGAGAATCCGCTATAACATCGTGAACCTCTTTCGGTGGAGGTGTGAGCGACGGTTATAGGCGATTGTGAGCCTCTCTTGGTGGAGGTGTGAGCAATTGGGTTGTGAGCCTCTCTTGGTGGAGGTGCGAGCAATCGGGTCGTGAGCCTCTCTCGGTGGAGGTGTGAGCGATCCATAAACACTGTGAGCCTCTCTTGGTGGAGGTGTGAGCGGTGGGTGAACATCGTAGGCCCGACGGGGAGTTACTTTGGTAACGAGCGATGGTTCCAGCAGAAGTTCCTGAGTGAACTTGAGATGATTGAGTCGGTACCGCACTGCATTTGCATAGAGTCGTGAGTCGGTCTCTATGATTTACATTTATCATCTTTAAATGATGCATTGGTGAATAAACAGTTGTGTACGTTTATGTGGAATGATAAGAATTGTGAAAGTATGCCTGATGTGTATGCTTGGTTTTATATATATATGGATACATTGCGATGTATATGAGTAACTTGTGATGAATTGTGGTGAGAAGGTGAATTATGTGTAATTTTATGCTATTATATATAATTATATGCATTGTTATTATGATAATATTTCTCACCCTTCTGCTGTTTTATGATGCTCTATGAGGCATTGCAGAGTAGGTATGCTGGTGGTCTTTTTGTGAAGCGTGTCTTCATTCTTTTGGTTGGTTGGCTCTGATATGTAGCACCGGGTAGCTAAGAGGGCTATGATTCTTTTGTGATACATTATATATGTATTTTGTTGATAAATGTTTATGTAAACATGGATTATCTTGGTGGATAATACTGGGCGATGTATATATGAATTGATTGTTATTCAATGTTTAGATCTTCCGCTTTTATTCTAAATATTGACATGTGGGTGTAAGGAATAAGTTCCTCTGTTGCTAGTTACCCCGCTGTTGCATATCAATTGTGGAGCAGGTGTTGTATGTTTAAATTTTCGTAATTGATGTGACATGCCTCTTTTATACCATGATTGTAATTATACTCTGACGAAATCTTTAATATGTGCCTAAATGATTATTTGGGGGTATAGAAAGGGGGTGTTACATTAAGTGGTATCAGAGCCAGAGTTGAGTCAGTTGTGTCTGTCTTGTTGTTGTGTTGGTTGAACTGTTGTTTAACCTTGTTGTAATTTTTGGGAATGATCAGAATATGGCTGGTAGAAATGATAATGTGATGGCTGCTTCTTTGGAAGCAATGGCTAGGGCGGTGCAAGGTGCGCCGAACGTGAATGCTAATGACGAGTTCAGGAAGAATCAACCACCGGTTTTCAAAGGAAGATTTGATCCCGATGGTGCTCAACTTTGGTTAAAAGAGATTGAACGGATCTTCAGGGTCATGGACTGTGCTGAAGAGAATAAGGTGAGGCTTGGGTCTCACATGTTGAAGGAAGAAGCCGACGATTGGTGGGTCGGTATGCGTGAAGTTCTTGAGGTGGATGATGAAGAAGTAACTTGGGATTTATTCCGTACTGAATTCTTGAGGAAGTATTACCCTGAGAGTGTGAAGGGAAAGAAGGAGATGGAGTTTCTTGAACTAAAACAAGGTAGTATGTCGGTGGTGGACTATACTGCTAAGTTTGTGGAGTTGGTTCAATTCCATCCTCATTATGCTGCGATTACTGCTGAGTTCTCAAAGTGTATTAAATATGAGAATGGTTTACGTCCTGAGATTAAACAAGCTGTGGGATATCAAAGGATAAGAAGATTTTCGGATTTGACGGAATGTAGTAGAATCTTCGAGGAAGATAGCAAGGCTCGTTCTACACATTATAAAAGTTTGAATGAGAGGAAGGGAAAGCAACAAGCTAGAAGTGGACCTTATGTGACACCCGCTGATAAGGGCAAGCATAGGGGAAACTTCGAGAGGAGATCTGGAGGAGGAGGTTCTGGTCCCATTAAGTGCTACAAGTGTGGTGAAATGGGTCATAAATCATTTGAGTGTGGGAAGACAGTGGCGAAATGTTCTAACTGTGGAGGCCTTGGGCATGCTACTACAGATTGTAGAAGGAATGTGGTGAAGTGCTATAACTGTGGGGAAATTGGTCACATTAGCCCAAAGTGTCCGAATCCGAAGAAAGCTCCATCCGGTGGGAAGGTATTTTCTCTGGCAGGAACTCAGACTTCGAGTGCAGATCGTCTGATTCGAGGTACTTGCTTTATTAATAGTACACCTTTAGTTGCCATTATTGATACTGGAGCGACTCATTCGTTTATTTCGTCTGAGTGCGCAAAGCGTTTAAATCTTGTGTTGTCTCTGATGGATGGTAAGATGGTTATTGATACTCCAGCAATGGGGTCAGTAACTACATCTTTGGTTTGTTTGATGTGTCCTTTGACCATTTATGGTAAAGACTTCGAGATGGATCTAGTGTGTTTGCCGTTGGAAGGGTTGGACGTGATCTTGGGTATGAACTGGTTGCAATATAATCGAGTTCATATAGATTGCTATCACAAGTTAGTAAGGTTTCCTTCTTTGGAAGATGATGAATTTGAGAGTTTCCTATCCACTATAGAGTTGAAGAAACTTTTAGCGGACGAAGCTCAATTGTTTAGTTTGTTTGCATCATTGTCGGTGGAGAGTAAAGTTGAGCTTGATGTGTTCCCAGTGGTGTGTGAATTTCCAGAAGTGTTTCCGGAGGATATTACGGATGTACCGCCGGAAAGAGAAGTTGAATTTTCTATTGATCTAGTTCCAGGTACTAGACCGATTTCGATGGCACCGTATCGTATGTCGGCATCGGAATTGGTAGAATTGAAAAAGCAATTGAATGACTTGTTGGACAAGAAATTTGTAAGACCAAGTGTTTCTCCTTGGGGTGCTCCGGTATTGTTGGTTAAAAAGAAGGATGGGAGTATGCGGTTATGCATTGATTATCGACAGTTGAACAAAGTGACAATTAAGAACAAGTATCCGCTTCCAAGGATCGATGATTTGATGGACCAATTGGTTGGTGCGAATGTTTTTAGCAAGATTGATTTGAGATCAGGATACCACCAGATTCGTGTGAAAGGAGAAGATATTCAAAAGACGGCATTTAGGACACGGTATGGTCATTACGAATACTCCGTGATGCCATTCGGGGTTTCTAACGCGCCGGGTGTGTTTATGGAATACATGAATCGCATTTTTCATGAACAGTTGGATCGTTTTGTGGTTGTGTTCATCGATGATATTTTGATTTACTCTAAGTCTCAAGAGGAGCATGAAGAGCATTTGAGGATTGTGTTGCAAATTTTGAAAGAGAAACAATTGTACGCTAAGTTGTCGAAATGTGAGTTCTGGTTATCGGAAGTAAGTTTTCTTGGGCATGTTATTTTCGGTAGTGGTATTAGTGTTGATCCATCCAAGATCGATGCGGTGATGCTATGGGAGGTTCCTAGATCGGTGACGGAGATTCGAAGCTTTTTAGGCTTGGCGGGTTATTATCGGAGGTTTATTGAGGGATTTTCGAAGTTGGCACTTCCTTTAACGCAATTGACTTGTAAAGGAAAGGCTTTCATTTGGGATATTCATTGTGAAGAGAGTTTCAATGAGCTAAAAAGAAGGCTGACAACGGCTCCGATCTTGATTTTGCCTAATCCTAATGAACCATTTGTAGTGTATTGTGATGCTTCATTGGTGGGTTTAGGTGGTGTTTTGATGCAAGATGGAAAAGTGGTGGCATATGCTTCTAGACAATTGAGAGTGCATGAAAAGAATTATCCTACGCATGACTTGGAGTTAGCGGCCGTGGTGTTTGTTTTGAAAATATGGAGGCATTACCTTTATGGTGCGAGATTTGAAGTTTTTAGTGATCACAAAAGCTTAAGATATTTATTTGATCAAAAAGAATTGAACATGAGACAAAGAAGGTGGTTAGAGCTTTTGAAGGATTATGATTTTAGTTTGAATTACCATCCGGGTAAGGAAAACGTGGTGGCCGATGCTTTGAGTCGGAAATCGTTACATATGTCCGCATTGATGATGAGAGAATGGGAACTTTTGGAGGATTTTAGAGACTTGAGTTTGGTTTGCGAAATGACGCCGCGAAGTGTGCGACTTGGTATGCTACATGTTACGAATGATTTTCTTGCAACGGTTAGTGAAAAGCAAAAGTTGGATTTGAAGTTCGTTGATTTGATGATGAATGAGGACGAGGATTTTAAGGTTGATAATTTTGGAGTTTTGAGATTCCGTGGTCGTATTTGTATTCCAGACGATGTGGAGTTGAAAAAGATGATTTTGGAGGAAGGACACCGAAGTAATTTAAGTATTCATCCGGGTGCGAATAAGATGTATCAAGATTTGAAGAAGATCTTTTGGTGGTCCGGTTTAAAGAGAGATGTTGCTCAATTTGTGTATGCGTGCTTAACTTGTCAAAAGTCTAAGGTGGAACATCAAAAGCCTAGTGGATTGATGCAACCGTTGGATATTCCGGAATGGAAATGGGATAGTATATCGATGGATTTCGTTACGGGATTGCCGAATACGCAAAGAGGTCATAATGCTATTTGGGTAATTGTTGATAGGCTTACTAAATCTGCTCACTTTATTCCAATTGATATTAGTTATCCTTTGGAGAAGTTAGCCGAGATTTATGTTCTTGCGGTTGTGAAGTTACATGGAGTTCCTAAGAGTATTGTATCGGATCGAGATCCGAGATTTACATCGAGATTTTGGGTGAGTTTACAAGAGGCTTTGGGTTCTAAGCTAAGATTGAGTTCGGCTTATCATCCGCAAACGGACGGTCAAACCGAAAGGACGATTCAATCGTTGGAGGATTTATTGCGTGCTTGTGTACTCGAGCAAGGTGGTGCTTGGGATGGTTATTTGGCATTGATTGAATTCACTTACAATAACAGTTTTCATTCGAGTATAAGTATGGCACCATTTGAGGCTTTGTATGGTCGGAGATGCCGAACACCTTTGTGTTGGCATGAAACCGACGAGAGGACGATAGTTGGACCGGAAATGGTACAACAAACGACGGAGAAAGTGAAGTTTATTCGGGAGAAGATGAAAGCTTCTCAAAGTAGACAAAAGAGCTATCATGACAAGAGAAGGAAAGATCTTGAATTTCAAGAAGGCGACCATGTGTTTTTGAGAGTTACACCGATTACGGGTGTGGGTCGTGCTTTGAAGTCGAAGAAGTTGACTTCTCGTTTTATTGGTCCGTATCAGATTACTTCACGAGTTGGTGTTGTGGCTTACCGTGTGGCGTTGCCTCCGAACCTTTCGAATTTGCATGACGTATTCCATGTTTCGCAACTTCGGAAATATGTTTCGGATCCGTCACATGTTATTCCTATGGACGAGGTAGAAGTGAGAGATAATCTTACGTTGGAAGCTTTACCGGTTAGGATTTTGGACCGTGAAGTTAAGAAACTAAGAGGCAAGGATATTGCGCTTGTGAAAGTAGCGTGGGGAGGCGTGGCAGAAGGCAATATGACTTGGGAACTAGAGAGTGGGATGCGAGAGTCGTATCCGGAGTTGTTTGAATCAGGTATTATTTTCGAGGACGAAAATTTCTAAAGTGGGGGAGAGTTGTAACGCCCCGATTTTGATTATTCCATTATTTTTGAGTCTTTTGTTTTAATTGGGTGATAAATTATTTTATTTGTTAATTGGTGTGTTAAATGTTATTTTACCGTTTTTGAGAGTTTTCGGGGAAATTAGAATGGAGGGTATTTTAGACTTTTCTCAATTAATCATAAGTTAGAAATTTTGTGGAGTTAGAATTCTGTGAGAAAAATGAATTAATTGATTTAGTGGAAAATGAGAGAAAAGAAATAGAAAAGAAAGAAAATAGATAGAAAAGAGAAAGAAAAGGGAAATAGAGAGGAAAAGGAGAGAAAGAAAGAAGAGGAAGAGAAAAGAAGAGGAAAAGAGGAAAACCAAGAAAATCAACCTCTAGGAATCGATTTAATCGGGTAAGGGTGTGAAACATTGTTATCTTATCAATGTATAGTATTATGTATGATTGTGTATGTGTGTATTGGATTGGTTGTGGTGTTTTCATAGTTTTCCATTTTAGGTCGATAATGAGAAATCGATGTTTTCGCGGTTGGAAATCGACGAAAATGTGGTAGAATGCTTGCTGCCATGATTAGATTGAGTTCTGATGGATGTATGTTGTTTTGAAAATGTTTTGGGTTGAAAAATAGGGTTTTTGGGTTTTCAACAGCGCTGGGGGATTCTGAGTTTTCGCAGGTTCGCCTAGCGAACCAATCTGCGAAGGGTAGCGAATGTTCGCTACGGGTATTCGCCTAGCGAAGGCATCAGCGAAGGTTCGCTAGAGTGTTCGCCTAGCGAACTTTGGGTGTTTTTGGCTCTGTTTGGTTCTGACTTGGTTCGCCAAGTGCTCGCCTAGCGAACTTTGTGTCTGTTTTTAGCTAACATTTGGTTCGCTGGAGCATTCGCCTAGCGAAGGAGCTAGAGAATGCTCGCGAGGGGTGTTCGCCTAGCGAAGGAGCTAGCGAATGCTCGCGAGGGATGTTCGCCTAGCGAAGGAGCTAGCGAATGCTCGCGGGGGAGGTTCGCCCAGCGAACAGTGCTGTTCGTGTAATTTTGCTTTCTGCATAACTTTTGATCTGTGGTTCGGTTTGAGGCGTGGTTTGATGCGTTAGAAAGCTTATGGAATGTTCTTTCTTAATATGATGAATTAGAAATTATTAGCCGATTAAATAAGTCGAATAAGTCAGAAATAGTGCTATTTAGCGACTTTTACCGTTTTGACGGTGTGTTTGAATGTGAATCGTACAATAGTGCATTGACGTGAATGTATGTAGATGGTATGTGATTGTATGAGATGAATGCATGTATATATTGTGAATATGTATGCATTTCAAGAATGTCTGGAGTCATTATCATGTGTAGCATAATGATGTGCATTCTTGTGCTGAGGGATTCTAATGAGAATCCGCTATAACATCGTGAGCCTCTCTCGGTGGAGGTGTGAGCGACGGTTATAGGCGATTGTGAGCCTCTCTTGGTGGAGGTGTGAGCAATCGGGTTGTGAGCCTCTCTTGGTGGAGGTGTGAGCAATCGGGTCGTGAGCCTCTCTCGGTGGAGGTGTGAGCGATCCATAAACACTGTGAGCCTCTCTTGGTGGAGGTGTGAGCGGTGGGTGAACATCGTAGGCCCGACGGGGAGTTACTTTGGTAACGAGCGATGGTTCCAGCAGAAGTTCCTGAGTGAACTTGAGATGATTGAGTCGGTACCGCACTGCATTTGCATAGAGTCGTGAGTCGGTCTCTATGATTTGCATTTATCATCTTTAAATGATGCATTGGTGAATAAAAAGTTGTGTACGTTTATGTGGAATGATAAGAATTGTGAAAGTATGCCTGATGTGTATGCTTGGTTTTATATATATATGGATACATTGCGATGTATATGAGTAACTTGTGATGAATTGTGGTGAGAAGGTGAATTATGTGTAATTTTATGCTATTATATATAATTATATGCATTGTTATTATGATAATATTTCTCACCCTTCTGCTGTTTTATGATGCTCTATGAGGCATTGCAGAGTAGGTATGCTGGTGGTCTTTTTGTGAAGCGTGTCTTCATTCTTTTGGTTGGTTGGCTCTGATATGTAGCACCGGGTAGCTAAGAGGGCTATGATTCTTTTGTGATACATTATATATGTATTTTGTTGATAAATGTTTATGTAAACATGGAGTATCTTGGTGGATAATACTGGGCGATGTATATATGAATTGATTGTTATTCAATGTTTAGATCTTCCGCTTTTATTCTAAATATTGACATGTGGGTGTAAGGAATAAGTTCCTCTGTTGCTAGTTACCCCGCTGTTGCATATCAATTGTGGAGCAGGTGTTGTATGTTTAAATTTCCGTAATTGATGTGACATGCCTCTTTTATACCATGATTGTAATTATACTCTGACGAAATCTTTAATATGTGCCTAAATGATTATTTGGGGGTATAGAAAGGGGGTGTTACAAAGGCGATGCTCGATTGAGGACCGCCGACGAGCAGAGCTCCGGCTCATTTACTTGATCGGGATTCCACTTTGTGCGTATGCGTCGTTTGTACCTGAACGAGCATGATGACCGTTAGGTGGTCCTTTGACGCGAGGAAGTCTATTGTGACTTTAGCTGTAGTACTGCTTAAGTTTTTCAGCGTTCCATGGTCGAGGGATTTCATCCCCGTTGAGGGTCTTGAGGAAGTAGGCACCGTTCTCCGTTCTGGCACGGACTCTGTACGACCCTTCCCAGTTGGCTACTAGTTTGCCTTCGCGAGAGTCCTTGTGGTTTCTTCGCAGGACAAGGCTGTCCACATCGAACTCTCGTCGTAAGACTTTAGCGTTGTGCCTGATTGCTATTTTTTACTTAAGAGATGCTTCGCGGAGGGCTGCTCATGTTCGGATTTCCTCGACAAGGTCGAGCTCCTCTCTTATTGCTTCGTCATTCATTTCCTCGTCTAGAGGTGATTCGGTCCTCCTGGACGGTACGTGAATTTCAATGGGTATAACAGCCTCCGTGCCATATGCTAAGCGGAAAGGTGTTTCCCCAGTGGTAGACTGAGGAGTGGTGCGGTACGTCCATAAGACGCTGTGGAGCTCCTCGACCCAGGCTTTCTTTGTTTCATCCAGTCTTCGCTTGAGGCCACGAAGAATGACACGATTGGCCGCTTCTGCCTGCCCGTTGGTCTGGGGATGTTCTACAGAAGCGAAATGTTGCTTTGTTCCGAGATGGACGACAAAGTCTTGGAACTTCTTGTCCGTGAACTGCGTTCCATTGTCCGTGACAATTGATTGGGGGATCCCAAAACGGGCAAGGATATTTCGCTTGTAGAAGCGCAGAATGTTAAGTGATGTTATCTTTGCTAAGGCTTCTACTTCTATCCACTTTGTGAAATAGTCTACGCCCACTATCAGGTATTTGTTTTGGTTGGACCCCGTCACGAAGGGTCCTAGGATGTCTAGGCCCCACCAGGCGAATGGCCACGGGGAGGTCATGCTTTTCAGTTCGTTAGGTGGAGCTAGGTGCATATCCCCGTGCCGTTGGCATTTGTCGCATTTCTTCACATGTTCCTTGGCATCGTGCTGCATGGTTGGCCAATAATACCCTGCTCGGAGGGCCTTGCGGGCAAGGGACCTTCCTCCTAGGTGCTGGGCGTTAATGCCTTCATGGATTTCTCGTAATACGTGAGGGACAACTTCCTCCTCTATGCATTTGAGCAGTGGGATGGAGAAGCCTCGTCGATAGAGTTTGTTTTCAAGGATGACGTACGAGCAAGCTCTTCGTCTGATGGTGCTGGCTTCCTTGGGGTCATCCGGAAGCTCGTCCCTGGTGAGGTAGTTGTACACGGGTGTCATCCAGCAATCGCTGTCCCCGATCGCATGTACGTGCAGGGTCGAGGATCCCTTATCGATGCTGGACCGGGGAAGTATCTATTGGATGACTGACCTGTTTCCGCCTTTTCTCTTAGTGCTGGCTAGTTTGGACAAGATGTCTGCTTTCACGTTATGTTCGCGTGGAACATGTCTCACTTCTACCGTTCTGAACCTCGCCATTTTTCCCTTGACCAGGGTTAGGTATTCAGAGAGACTGTCATTTTTAGTCTGATATTCTCCTGATATCTGGAGGGCTACGAGCTGAGAGTCCATGTAGATGATGATTTCTTCAGCCCCTAGGTCTTCGGCTATGCGCAAACCGGCGAGGAAGCCTTCATACTCGGCATGGTTGTTCAACGTGGGAAAGGACAATGTGAGAGAAGCCTCGACTATGGTCCCTTCGTAGTTCTCCAAAATTACCCCTGCCCCGCTGCCGGTCGAGCTGGATGCTCCGTCTACATAGATGGTCCATCTGTTTGCTATGTGGACCAGGGAGTCTGAGAACGTCATTTCCGCTACAAAATCAGCCAGAGCTTGGGTCTTAAGAGCTTTCCTACTTTCATACTGGATGTCGAACTCAGACAGTTCCAATGACCATTTGAGCATTCTGCCTGCCATGTCTGGTCGTCCCAGTAATTGCTTTATGGGCTGATCCGTTCTTACCACGATCGTATGAGCCAAGAAATAGTGTCTCAGTCGTCTAGCAGCGTTGACGAGGGCCAATTCTACCTTCTCTATCTGTTGATATCGCAACTCTGGGTCCTACAATGCTTTTCTCGTGAAGTATATTGGCTTTTGTCCGCCAGGATTCTCGCGAATGAGAATGGCGCTAACGGCCTCGGCAGTGACGGTGAGGTATAGGAACAAGACTTCCCCAGTGTCTGGTCGTGATAATACGGGCGGTTTCGACAGAGCTTGCTTTAAGTGAAGGAGGGATGTTTCACATTCCTCGTTCCATTCAAACGCTGCTTCTTTCCACAAGAGCTTGAAGAAAGGAAGGGCGTGTTGGGCAGATTTTGCCACGAAGCGGGACAATGAAGTAAGCACCCCGTTGAGGGATTGGATGTTCTTCTTAGACGTGGGCGTTGGGAACTCAGAGAATGCCCGACACTTGTCGGGGTTAGCTTTGATTCCTCGTTCTGTTAGGTAGAAGCCAAGGAATTTATCTGCCCGTACACCAAACGTGCACTTCTCTGGGTTAAAATGCATTCGATACTTTCTTGCTTGCTCGAAGATTTTGCGAAGATGGGCGACATGATCTAGTTCCTCGTGGGACTTGACGATCATATCGTCCATGTATACTTCGAGCATGTTGCCTATTTGTCCTTGGAAGACTCTGTTCATCATTCGTTGGTACGTAGCGTCGGCGTTCTTCATCCCGAAGGGCATTACGTTGTAGTAATAGTTGCCCGATTTGGTCATGAAGGCCGTGTAAGTTTTATCGCTCGCGGCCATTGGGATTTGATTGTAGCCCGAGTAGGCGTCGAGGAAAGATAAAAGCTTAAAACCCGTTGAGTTATCTACGAGCTTATCGATATTGGGGAGGGGGTAGGTGTCCTTCGGACAGGCCCTATTAACATCGGTATAGTCAACACACATCCTCCATTTGCCATTATTTTTTCTTACAAGTACAACGTTTGAGAGCCATGTAGTGTATTTGGCCTCAGAAATAAACCTAGCTTCTAGAAGGTCTTTGACAGCTTTCTCCGTGGCTTCCATCTTTTCCGGGGATTGTTTCCTTCTGCGCAGGGCAACGAATTTGACGGTCGGATCAATTGTAAGCTGGTGGCAAACGACGGATGGGTCCAATCCTGGCATTTTAGCAGCGCTCCATGCGAACAAGTCTGCGTTCTCCCGGAGGCATGCTTTTAGTTGTCTCCTGGCCAGGTCGGGGAGGTCTGCTCCGATCTTTACTCCCCGTTAGGGGTCTTCTCCGAACGGAACGATCTCGAAGTTGCCATTTGGGACGGGGCGTAGGAGATGGCCGCTGTTGTTGTAGTGGCTGCCCGAAGTCGTTGGGTCCTTGGCGTGATCTTCCCCGCTGAAATGGCTATCCAAGTCGATAGATTCGACCTGGGGGAGCGGTTTTGGCTGCTCGGAGCTGCTGGGCAGGGGGAACGACCAGAAGTCCTTGGTCCTGCTGAGATGGTGCTTAGTCCTTTTGATGCTGCTTCAAAGCACCGACGGGCAGCTTCGACGTCGTCGTGGAGGGTGGCGACCATCCCTTTAGAAGTGTAGTACTTCATCTTGAGATGTACGGTGGAAGGTACAACAATCAACTCTGCCAGGGTTGGCCTTCCAAAAATGCACTGGTATAGTGACGGGCATTCAATTACCAGAAATTGTGCTTTAATTTCTCGGGTTGTCTCTCCCGAACCAAAGGTTACGATGAGCTCTACGTAACCCTGGGGCTTTGTCACCGCTCCGTTGAATCCTTGCAGGTCGGATCCAACGTATGGAGTAAGGTGAGAGTCACTCAGCTGCAGCGTTTTGAACAGGTGGTTGTACATTATATCAACCGAGCTACCCTGGTCCATGAGTATTCTGCGAACGTCGAAGTTCGCCATCTCTGCTCGGATGAGCAGCGGAATGCTTGAGTTCGGTGCTCCGCCGAGGAGCTCTTCCTTGTAGAAGGAAATAGGAATGGATCCTTTGTGAGTGGTGTCCAGCATAGTGACTTCATTGGAGCTTTTGCTGATCAATTTATCGAATCTCCTCTTGACTGAGCCGACCGTGATTTTGTTGAATCCACCACCAGAAATGACCATGGCTGACGGGAAGGCCTCCCACGGGCTGTGAGCAGCGAGGTACGTGGAGACGGACAGACTATCAGGGATGCGGAAGTCCTCTGGCCGAGTTATGGACATAGCGACCTGTACGTTGGTGTCATCAGAGGGCGGAGTCTCTTCTGCAACCTTTTGTTCTCCTGGGTTTCCTGTCGGGGAGCATCTTTCTTTTTCGCGAACTGCTTCAGGTGGCCGTCGCGAATAAGGATCTCTATTGCATCTCTGAGGTGGATGCATTCTTCCGTCGTATGACCGTGACTCTTGTGGAAGCGGCAATACTTGGATTTGTCTACACCCGGTTTGGCTGGCAGCTGTTTGGGGAAACGGACTCCCGCTTGCTTGAATTCCGAGTTAGCACACTCGGACTAGATTTTCTCCCTCGAGGCAGTGAGGGGGGTATAGTCATGGAACCGCCCAGAAGGTCCCTTCTATTCGCGTGCATCGCGAGGCCGATCGTCGCGTCTTTTATCTCCTCGGCGGGATGTCGAGGTTTCTTCAGCTCTGGACGAGCGGGCACCTTCATGGTGTCGAGAGGCCAGGACAGAGTGTACAGCAACCTTCTCTTCGTACTGTATATGCGACTGGGCTTGGAGGAGAAGGACGTTAAGGTTCCTTGGTGGATCGAGGCTGATGGCTTTCACGAAGTATGAGCCAGGACGTAATCCCTGCTCGAGCAGGAATTTCTTCATGTCGTCGGTCGTTGGCACTTGGACGGCCTCCTTGTTGAACCGTTCAATGTAAGCCCGAAGAGGCTCATCTCTTCCCTGTACGACAGCTCCGAGGGACGCCTCGGTCTTTGGATGGCGTCGCGATGCAATAAAGTGACGGGAGAAAATCCTCCCCAGCTGCCTTCAGGATGTAATGGATTCTTCTGGCAGTTGCTTATACCATGTCATTGCTCCCTTCCGGAGCGTGGTCGGGAACAGGCGGCATTTGATGGCTCCTCGTACCCCTCTGTAATCCAAAAGAGCATCTATGTTTTCTATGTGCTCGTCTAGGTTAGTGGTTCCATCGTAAGTCCCTAGAGACGGAGGCTTCTCTAGTCCTTTAGGGAGACGGGTGGCCAAGATCCTGCGGGACAACGGGACGCGAGGCTCGTCGTCACTGTCTGAACTTGGAGTTGATGGTGACCGTTGTCTGCGCTCGCGGCGGTGGTCTCTACGAGGCGATGGTGAACATAGCCGGTCACGAGGTCTGACCGGTGGAGAATGCCTATCCTGCCTCGTTCTCTTGTGTCTTGGTGATAATCGATCTCGCGGGGAGATCTGGTCGCGCTTGCGAATGTGTTGTGATTCAGGCTCATGCCTTGATCTATGGTCTTCCCCACGCCTAGGTGGCGGGCTTCTTTATTTTTGGTGCTTACTCTTTGGAGGAGAGGATCTTGGAAGAGATGCTTCCTCGAGAGCTCATATTCTCTCTCCTTGCTGCAAGATAAGGAGGTTTGTACGGTTGATAGCTTCCAAAAGAGCTGCAACGGCCAGGTCGGCGCTGGGAGGGCAAGGAATTGGTCGTTCACCCGATGGTAGCTGTTTTCCTCCTTGCTCGGTGGGAGGAGGAGTTGGAGACGCAGTAGCCCCGTCTCGAAGGAAACGGGGATCAGAAAGTAACAAAGATCTGCCGTCAGTGTCCATCTTGTTGACGGGAATGAGAACCGTAACGTCAGCACCTTTTGCGGAGTTCTGAGCGGCCATATGTGGGTGGATCAAAGAAAGTATGTTTTGATCTTTTAGTTTCCGAGGAGGAAAGAAAGAAGGGGAGAACAAGGAGTTTCCACAGACGGCGCAACTGATCCGGAGTATTCGAACAGGTCCACGTATGCTGGTCGACAGATGGGCAAGGTGCTCGGAATGTTAATGAGGAGAGGAGGGGGTGTACCTGCAAGGTACTCCGACGCTCAAGTAAGAAAGGGTCAGAGAAAAGGGGCAAGTACAAAGTGTATTCTTAGGATGAATATTTGATACCTGACCCTCTCGAATGAGAGGGTTTATATAATGTTCCTCAGCGCGTGGCCAACAGTCCTATTTTCAGGGCGAAATAACTGTTTTCCTGAAGAATAGGTAACTGTCCAAACTAGCCGTTATGATGGGCAGGATGCCCAAACTAGCCGTTATACCGGGCAGGAAGGTAGTTGCGGGCATCTGTTCGTCAGTTGTAGGGGAGTTGTAGTCCGTGTGTGACGGGCAATAATTTCGGGCAGGACTGAGCAGTCTGTGACCGGTTGTAGGGGCAAAAGGGTACTTTTGTCCCCTTAATGGACTGGATCCAAGCGTTTGGGCCGTTACTGTAGCAATCATGGATTGGGTCGCGCATGGCCGTTGGCCCAGTCCAGAACAGATATGTTTCCTCTTCCACCTGATGTGACATGTCTACCATCTGTAAACTTTATCACCTTCTTAACTGATTCATCAAGCTTCGTGAACTAGTTCTTATTACCAGTCATGTGGTTGCTGTAACCTGAATCAAGGTACCACAAATTTGTTTCATCATCATTCGACTGAGTGTCTGCCATTAGTAGCACACCTTCAGAATCACTATCTGCTGCCTGTGCATACTGCGCTTTGTCACTTTCTTTTGCTCGTGCTTCCCTCTTCTTTCGAAAGTCTCGAGCATAATGACCAAAACTTTGACAATTGTAACACTGCACGTCTTTCATGTCAACTTTCTTCCCAGAATACTTGTTGCCCATGCCTTTCTTTGTCGAATCATCATGATTCTCTGAACTCTTGCTTGACTTCTCATCACTAGCAAGATTCCTTCCCTGCTTCACCCTCCCAGATTTCTTTGTGAATTTCGCTTGTAGTGCTTGGTCCGATACCTTTTCTCTTTCTTAATCTCTTTGCTTCAATCTCATCTCATGAGCTTCTAACGAAGCCTGTAGCTCTTCAACCTTCATCTCAGCGAGATTCTTGGACTCTTCAATTGACACTACAATGTAATCAAAATTTGCAGTCAGAGATCTTAGTACCTTCTCAATCTTCTGCAAATCTGTGATTTTTTCTCCACAAGACTTCATCTGGTTCGTCAGCATCACCAATCTTGAAAAGAACTCTGAAACTGATTCATCTTCCTTCATTTGAATCATTTCGTATTGCTTTCTCAAGGTTTGCAGCTTCACCCTCTTCAGTTTCTCATCACCTCCATACAAGTTCTTTAACTTGTCCCACGCTCCTTTTGCAGATTCCTCTTCAATAATTTTCTCAAACACATTCGGATCCACACACTAGTGAATCAAGAACAACGCTTTACCATCTTTCTTCCTTTGATCCTTGTACGCAGCTTTTTGTTCATCAGTAGCATTTGCCCCCAATTCCGTTACACCATCATTCACGATTTCAACCACATCTTGAAATCTGAAGATAACCCTCATCTGCGCCACCCACCGTTGGTAGTTTTCCCCTTTGAAAACTGGTAGATTCGCTGGGAATTGTGTGGACGTTGTTGTT
This sequence comes from Lathyrus tuberosus, assembly GCA_022829125.1. Taxonomy (NCBI): domain Eukaryota; kingdom Viridiplantae; phylum Streptophyta; class Magnoliopsida; order Fabales; family Fabaceae; genus Lathyrus; species Lathyrus tuberosus. The sequence continues at coordinate 2,140,406 of JALAZF010000007.1, read as the reverse complement.
CCATTTGCCATTAGATTCTCTCTGAATCGCAACCGGGCTCGTTGATACCAATTGTTGGAACTGAGTTCCAAGAAAGATGAATGTTTGAGAGAAAGAAGAAGAAGAGAAAGAAAGAAAATAAGAAGAGATTAGGGTTTGAAACTTTGTAAAATTTTATTATGAAGTTGTTGCGTAAAAATACAAAGTAAAAGACCCTTTATATAGGCTATCAAAGCCCAGGCCCACAAACTAACATTTCGACTTCACCCAAACCTATATGTCCTTCGACTTCGACAAAACCTGAATTACATCTAACAGCCATAAGCAGGTAATATTTCACTCAAACTGTTTTTTAAATATGGATGTCTTGTTTAAAAAAATCAAGTGATTTTCCTATCACATTAGAGAAATTCAACAATGTGAGTAATTCCATTGTAACAGAGAAAACTTATAATTTAATAGCCAAATTGTCTTGTTTATACAATGAAGAAATTCTTCACCTCACAAATCACTTCATTAATGTTGGTTGAGATGCTTAGAAAGCTTCGGCTACACATATGCTTTGGGGATATGGTGAAAGTTTAGGTAAATTCATCCAAAATATTATTTAGGACATCTATACAAACTAGCTATATCATGTTGTTGTGGGGTGATACTTTTGCCACAGTTGTTTAAATGTGCAGCTCTAAAAATTAGGCAGATAACTCTAGCCCTATGTATATAATCAATCAGGAAAAAGTCAAATCATGGTTTTTTTATAGAAGAAGTTGCTCAAAAATGTCTCAAATATTTTAGTTTTGTCGGTGTGATACTTGTACGTATACATTATCCTCTAAAATTTCTCGAGGCTAATTTCATTGTTAACATTTTTACCAATCCTCTAAAATTTCTCGAGGCTAATTTCATTGTTAACATTTTTACCAATGTTATCTTACATAACAAAGAAACATGATTAATTGGTAGAGTAATTATGAAAATAAAGAGGAACTTGAGATCAAGGTGGATTAACTGAACTTGAGAAACTGTTAAAGCATAAGACTTCCACCAGGCATGTTTTGTATCTTGTGGGTAAGGAATCATTGTTGTTGGTTTTTTGTTAACATACTTCTCTTGAGCATTTGCTAATTTTATTTGACTCCAAGACCTCGTGGAAGATCTGTAATATATAGTATGGCACGTACACCGTATGCCAGAATTTATCCAACCTCTACTTTCAAGGTTTGCCTTTTCCTGACTGATTTTGTATCATAATGTTTATTGGGTCAAATTGATGATCTAGTTTATTTAATTCTACAGGGTGATGGGCATGCTGTTCTAGATGAGCCTTCATCTTCAACTCAGTCAGCAGTAGATCATGGCATGCTACCTGGATCTACACAAGGGGTATACGTACTTTTAGTTTTAAGTCATGTCTTCCATGTATAAGCACCCCAATGACGGAACGAGCGGCGCGGATGGGGTAGCTCGGGTAAGGTTCGTTTTTTACTCGTTTCGGATGGAGTCATAAGATTTTATTTCGATTCAGTTCCGATTAGGTTCTCGACTTATTTCTGGTTTCGATTTACTTTTATTCAATTCGGTGTTGTTCTGTTACTTTTTATGGAGCTGGCGTCCCCTCATACTGAAGAAGCTATCAAACTTGTTGATAAAGTTGGAAGATTTGAATGGTTGATTCAGAAATATGAAATGGATGGAGCTACTGCACTCAAAAAGTAAAGAGTAAGTGAATTCAGAAATATGAAAAACTTGATGACACACCGATTATCATTGTTCCAAGGAACTCAAAAAGTAAAGAGTACTCAGATGGAGGGTAAGTACTACTATGCTCTACTTTTGCTCTACTTTTGTTCTATTATATTATATATGTGAATTCTATGGGTGGACAACATCTACTGTTTGAAACTTCTTGATTTTGGTCCATAGATCGGAAAAAAGGCTTTTTTTTTATTCTCAGCTTACTGAGATAGCTCTTGGAAAAAAGAAAAAGTGATTATTTTTCATAAAAGAAAACTATTGCTTAAAATACACGTACTGCAAACTTGATATTCGACTTTTTTTACTATAATCATCAAACATGGGTTAAATTATATGTCTCAACTTAACAGTGCTATATTTGTTGAGTTATTCTTTGTTTTAGTTGTCTCAGTTTGATAGTGCTCTATTTGTTTTGAGTTATTCTTTGTTTTATTTTAACTTTTGGTTCTTTTTGAGAAAAAACTACGGCATACTGCTATGCAATAGATTTGATATACCAACTGTATATTTAAGCAATTTGGAATAATTGTTGTGAAATCAGCTTGTCATCAGATGGACAAGTTCATACGTCTCTTTAGTTACACAATCATCTCTCTTTTTAATTGTCACAGGCGGCCAGGAGGAGATAGGATATACAATGTCTTTGACAATCTGCTTCCTGCTGCTTTACGAAAGCTTCCGATTGACAAACATCTTTCTCTACAGAATGTGAAGAGAGTGGTGTCAGAGGAGGATGGTTACCAGCCTCATTTAATTGCCCTAGAGTAAGGTTACCGTCGACTAATTGAGGGGGCTCTCGGTTACTTTAGAGGCCCAGCCGAAGCCTCAGTTGATGCAGTAAGCAGTCTTAGTTGTTTTTTTCTGTGTTAAAGCTAAAATGAATGAAAATATTAAGCTGTATCTCTATGATTTGGATGTAGGTTCACTTTGTCTTAAAAGAACTTGTGAGAAAATCAATAGGTGAAACTGAGGTAAAGTTCGTGGATTCATTTTGTAGCAACCCTGTTTGAAAAGTATTAGAATAGTTGATAAAGCACAAATTTTTTCTATGAACAGGAATTGAGACGTTTCCCTACTCTTCAAGCTGAATTATCTGCAGCTACAAATAAGGCTCTAGAGAGATTCCGTGAAGCAAGTAAGAAGACAACTATTCGACTTGTGGATATGGAATCTTCGTATCTTACTGCTGATGTTAGAGACAGAATGATTAATTCTGGTATATTGATCATTAATAAAAATGGAAAAGACAGTGGTTCTATAGTTAGCCAGGATCCTGCAATATCTTATGTTTGGTCTGAGCAGAGTTTGAATGATGATCAACATAGAGCTATTCTCAAGGTTTCCAATGAAGCTGGAATTTCATCAACTCAATTCGTAATTAAACCTGGTCACGCAAGAGCTTTGAGGGAAGATCACTTGGCAACCAGGACCGATTCCCGGCTTTAACACAAAAATTGTTTTGTTCGTTGACCCAGATGGATGGAAAACTGTAAGTTAATTTCCCCCCTTTAATTATATTGTGTAGGAGGATGCAAAACTATTGCATACTTTACTGCCACAATAACTACAGCATATGATTATTTTTTTTATGTAGGTGTTGGAAGACAATGAAGATTTCCTGAAGGAGCTAGAGTGAAAGAGAGCTACGAAGAAATAATAAGTAACAGTCCTAGGTAGTGGCACTAGGCTAATGCTTTTGTATGAATAAATAGTACTTCGTTGGTGATCATTGTGTTTACTTTTCATACTGCTTGTTTGGATTGACGTTGAGTTTGGTGGAACCATTATTTATAATTAGTTGTGAGTTGACAACACCTAGATTGATCTTTGTTCTAGTAGCCTTTAATATTGCATCATGGTAATTTTAATTATTTGTATTGAATATTGTAATAAGATTACAATTTTTAATTTTCTTTTAAAAATAAAATAAAATTACAGCGGTTCTAAACTGTCACTATTTTAAATGAAATATATTATATAATTATGGCGGTTACAACCGTCGTTATTGTCATTTAAAATATATATATATATATATATATATATATATATATATTAATTGTGGCGGTTACAACCGTCATAATAATATATTAGAGGCTGTTTCAAAATTGTCTCGAAAAGTTACGGCAGTTGGAGCGACAGTTTTACAAACCGTCGTAAAACAGCTTCGCGACACATGTTTCTATGACAGAAGGGAAACCGTCTTGATTTGCAATTTACGTCGATTGTAACCTCCGTAATCTGCCAAAATTAACCGTCGTAATTTTCTAATTTTCTTGTAGTGGCATTTTCAGATGTAGAACTCATATTGCTATATGTAGTTAAGAAGAATAATTTTGAAGAAGTGGAAATTCATTATATGAAACTGTGACTTTATAGAAGAGGTTGAAGATGAAAGATCTGATGATTTAATGCTTGAAATGCTTACTTCCAATGATTGATATTCTTGAAAGACATTGTGACCGTCTTGAAAACTGAAGAAAAATTTCAATCATCATTATAATTGGGAAGAGCGTTTCTCTCTTTAGGGAAGTGCAAATGTTGTACAGATAATATTACAACGGTTAATAATTAAATCTGCGATTAAATAATCTTCAATTTTTTATTTATTTATGAGTTTAAGTGACACACGCTTTTTGTAATATGAAAAAATGGAAAAAATGTAGATGACAGGATTCAAACCATGTACCACTCACTCTATCATCACAGTTGTGTCTAACAACCGTGATAAAATAACTTTCAAAATAATAAGCCGCATCCAGTTTCATATATTACAACGATGGATGGAATGACTATGGTAATATAATGTTACCGAATGTGTATTTTGTAGTATTGTAACTAATTAAAATAATGACACTAACACCTTAAACGTTACATTTGTGACCCAAAATTCTAACTTTTTTTTTAATAAGCAAGATTAGTGGTATATATATTAGGGAATCTCAAGGGGAGATCCAACCCATATACAGGCAAGGCCTAATCCAAAAAAAAATCAAGGCCTACAAAAATCTAGAGGGGCATTTACCCATGAATAATAATTACAGTTAAGTGCATATTTGTATTTTTTACCAATCCACCACCAAGAATAAATGACTATACGATTGGTAATCGTATCTACATCCCAAAACTCGTCTCTGAACATGATGTTGTTCCTAGACGACCGTAAGACCCAACAAACTATTAACCAAAAACCCATAGCAGTACCTACACTAAGAGAATTTTGGATACACCCATTTATCCAACATAGAATATGGTTCAAAATATATCCTACGCAAAATTCCGCGACATCCAGCCAAAGAAATATGAATTTCCAAACACGGTTTGATTTGGAGCAGTGAAAGAGGAGATGTTCCGCATTTTCATCCATTAAGAAACAGAATGGGCAAACCTTTTCATTAGTATTCGTAATTATTCCTCTTCGAACCAAGTTGTCGCATGTAGGTAATCTATTGAGCATCAGTCTCCAGCCAAATACTTTCAATATCAGGGGAGCGACGACCATCCAATTCAATCTCAGCGCGGATTTAACATCCTCTGTAGCAGCCAGAGCTAAGCTACTCTCCTTTTCCTGCAATAAAGAATATAATGACAAAACAGAGAAAACAGAAGTGTGGCCGGGTGTCCAAATGACCGTATCTTGCATATCTTCATCCACCTTGTGTTCTTGCAGCACTTCAAGTAGTTTATCATATTGCAATGTGATATCTTCCTGCAAGATTTGTTGTGAAAATTTAATATTCCAATTCCATGAGCCATCCTCCCAGAAACCATTATCTATTATTCTACTATATTTGTTTTCTGCTAGAGACCACAGACCAGGAAACTCAGCAGCCAAGGTGCGGTTTGCGGCCCAACGAGATGTCCAGAATGGAGTAAGATCACCGTTTCCAGGTTTATGAGTAATCAATCCATCTTCTTGATTAATCCCGCAGAATGAAGATACTAGGACAAGATCTTTCCACCATGTTGACGGAGGAACACGGGTCTTGGATACAACAGAGCTATAAAGGTCTTGTAGGTAATTGGGGTACCTGCTATGGATTAGTCCTCTCCATAACCTATCCTCCTGAGATATAATCTTCCAAGTCCGTTTGAACATGAGAGCTGCATTAAACAATCTTAAATCCTTAACTCCTAACCCGCCTTCTTCAACAAGTTTGCACACAAAGTTCCACCGGACCCAAGAAATGCCCTTTTTCACCACAGAACCCTGCCACAGGAATTGCTTCTGAATAGAAGTTAATACCTTAATGACTTTGGTTGGAACTCTGAAGAACGACATATAGTGAATTGGAATATTTGCCAATACGGAGTTGATCAGTGTTATTCTGCCTCCCATAGAGAGAAACCTACCTTTCCACGAGTTTAACCTTGCACGAACCATATTAATCAAAGGTTTCCAAAAGGAAACCAATCTATGGTTGCCACCTATTAGAATGCCGAGGAACTTAAATGGGCAGGCTGAGACTTTGCAAGAAAGATAATTTTCGGCAGCCGATAGAACCATGTCATCCACACCAAAGCCAAATAAGGAACTTTTTCTAAAATTAATCTCAAGACCAGAAACAAGATGAAAGCCTTTAAGAATTGCCTTGATAGCCAAGATATTACTCATTGAACCATCTCCAAGGATTATGGAGTCATCTGCGTACTGTAGAAGATGGAAGGAGATGTTCGAATCCACCTTGAAACCTGAGAAGATGCCACTATCAACTGCTCTTTTCATTAGGACTGCCAGACCTTCAGCAGCAATAGTAAATAAAAGAGGGGCTAGGGGGTCACCTTGTTTGAGCCCTCTAGAAACTCTAAAGTCTTTCGTAGGGCTCCCGTTCACCAAGACGGATGTAAAATTGTTAAAACCCCCGTTATTCATCTACCGCATCCAATTATCTCCGAATCCCATGTATGTCATGACATCACGCAAGTATTTCCAATCCACACAATCATATACTTTACTAAAATCGACCGTTAACATTAGTAGCTCTTTCTTGGTACGTTTTGCGAAATCAATAACCTCATTCAAAGTCACCACCCCGTCAAGTAAATTTTGTCCCTCAATGAATGTCGTCTAAGATTGTAAGATTACACTTCCAATTTTGTTCCTGAGTCTGTTAGCAAGGATCTTAGCTACCACTTTATAAACCGAGCTAATCAGGGAGATAGGCCTATATTCATCAAGGTTCTGTGGGCTACCGTTTTTAGGAATGAGGACAAGAAATGAGGATGCGAGAACCTTGTGCAGACACTCACCTTCGAAGAACTCCAAAATGCATTTTACAAAATCATGACCAACTATGTTCCAGCATTTTTTGAAGAACTCAAAACTATATGCATTAGGGCCTGGGCTACGATCCCCTGCGCAATCAAAAATAGCCCTTCTAACCTCAGCTGCATCAATAGGTTGTTCAAGCTCTATTCTGTCCTGATCAGATAACCTTTTGAAACCAGAACTTCTAATAGGTGGGAAAGGTCTTCTTGCCTTGCTGAATCTTTTTTGGAAGTGGTGTCTAACCGCTGACTTAACACCTTCGACGTCCTCGACATAGGATCCATTAACCCAAACAGAAGGAATCGTTTTCTGAAAAATCCTTTTCTTTAACGCAGCATGAAAAAACTTTGTGTTGAGATCCCCTTCCTCACTCAATTTCAATCGAGACTTCTGCTTAATAATACTTTCTTTGATCCTTAAACTTTTCCATAAGGTATCTTCAGCATTATTCCTCTTATTTAATTGCTCTGTACCCACACTGCCAAGCTCTTTATCGAATAAGCCTTCAACTTCATTTATTACATCAGTATCTAGAGAAATTCTTGTATCTACCCATCCAAAAATGTTGGCGTTCCACCATCTGATTTTCTCTCTTAGGCATTGTAGTTTCCTGGACAGAATGAAAGAAGGTTTCCCAACAATATCAAGCTCAGCCCACTCTTTCTTAACAAATGGGATAAAATTCGGGTGTTCGAACCAGCAAGATAGAGTTTTGAAAGGTTTAGGTCCCCAGTTTGTATTTTTGACAGATATCCAAACTGGCCTATGATCAGAAACGTCTCGAACACCAATCTTCTAGCTTACCATATTCCATTCGTTAAGGAGACCGTGTGATACCAAGAATCTATCAAGCCTGCAGCACATCTTGCCTTTTGATCTAAACCAGGTATATTTTAAGTCTGATAGCGGCAAATCCACACAGCCACTCAAATTAATGAACTCAACAAACTCTTCCATATGTCTTCTATTATGGCTGGTACATCCTAGTTGTTCTCTTGAGTTTTTTATTGAGTTGAAGTCCCCACCAAATAACCATTCACCAGGGTCTAAACTTAGTTTTAAGTTTAAAAGTTTAGACCAAAGGTCTCTTTTCTCGGCGATGCTGCAAGGTGAGTAAATATTGAAAAGGTAACAATTTCTACCTCTCTAATTCTCCTGCAGACCAAGGAACCCTTTACCTCTATAAATACATATAGGTTCCAAAACACCTTCTTTCCAAATAGTTAGGATGCCTCCAGAGAGGCCCTCAGAATGTATAGCCGACCATTGACATGAACTACTGCCCCAAATGCTATGTACCAGGTCATCCACCATAGATGTGCATTTAGTTTCCTGAAGGAAGCAAATCTCCGCGCCTGCCTTATGTATAGTAGCTCTGATTTTCTTCCTTTTTAAGCTACTCCCGCAACCTCTAATGTTATATGTGATTATATTCATGAATGACCATTAGCAGCCACCAGCTTCACTTTTTTTTACTTTATATCCACGACTTCTAAATTTCATAAGACGGATTCGAAGACCTCATCATCTTCTTCGGCCTCTATCCCAAGTGAATTTATGGTACTCCAAACTCTGGCTGGAAGGCTTTCCAGTTTCTTCTTAATTCTAGTATTACTCTTCATAAAGCTAGAATCACCAATGGAATTGTCAATAGAGCCTGCTACCATAGATGCACCTTCAGCTGGACCTTTATGCTTATTTTGTGGAGAAAAAGATTTGGCGTATGAACTTTCCACCTGCAGTAATGTGCCGTAATATGAAGGATTAAAAGGAATTTTTGTCCTCTGGTAAATGTCAGCCATAAGCTTCTTTTTCTTAATGGCAGAAGTCTCTCCCACACAATTCAGCCCCAGAGATCCTTGTCCCTCGCCAAGCACAACACCTTGAGGCTCGCATATGTCTTCTTCTGAGTCTTTAGAGTTTCCAACAACATTTTTCTGTCCAGCCACCACAATAGACTTGTTTGCAGCTAAACTCTTATGTGTGTCGATAGTGCAAGGTACATAATCATGCGAAGAGCAATGTGGTTCCTGACTGCCTTGGCGACAAAGGGAACCCTCGACATTTGGATGGCAGCTCTGACTGGCATCATCTATAGATACTTCCACCTCGCCCTGATCACGCAAGAGATCTGTCTGTTGGACATCCCCGACTTCGCCCTCTACTGTATTGGAATCTGAGGTTTTGGATAAGCTGCTAAGCACTTTGGAGGAGTTGTCCCAGAACCCCAGATCTTCATCCGAATCAAAGTCAGACTCCACTATCTCAGAGTTATCTTCATTAGTTCTAGGGCCTTTGAAATGACGTTGGTCCCTTACGTAAGGGCCAAACGAATCCTCTACTATTTTGATTCTATAAGTATTGTCATTGACATCCACGTTGATTGCTTCATTTAAATTCAAGGCAAATTTCGTACTTATCAGTATTCGGGCAACGTCGAATCTCGCCGGTTTCTGAGTATCCTCATCCATCCTAATGAAAACGCCAGTAGTAGCAGCAAGGAATTTAAAAAATCTCTCACTCCAAACATGACACGGGAGCCCGTAGATTTTTACCCACGTTAGGCGTTCCTGGTCCACATCAGAAGGAGACCAGGGGTGAATATCAGAAAACCACCTAGAAATCCACTCTTTTTCTTCTTCTATCAACTTTTTGATGTCCCCAGGATTATCTTCTTCTAGCAAGACGAGATTGGTCCCCATTGGTGTAATCTTGATGTTAAAAAAACCTTCCATCTGAAAAGCCTCCTTAAGATCCAGTGCTGACCCTGGTCTATTCAAAACTCCAGCAAATGCTTGTTCAAATCTCTCCATTTCTTCACCTGATACATTGAAACTTAAGTGTGCGAAATTAGGTTTATCTGCAAGAAGAACTTGTTTATCAGTTGACTTTGTCCGACCATTGACGCCTTTGGCTATCTGAGCATAGGAGGACCCGTTACCAAACCACCATCTACCTGCTGATTTTTGATGGGGAATGTCAACAGTCTTCTTAAGAGGGCCATCGTTCAACTTGTTCACAACTCCATCGACCTTCTTCTCTTCTCTTTTAAATCTTGGTAAGTTTACAAACATCTTTTTACCATTAATGACAATATTGTCGAGTTTAATGGCGAGAAGATGTTCGTCGTCAACTTTTCTGAACCTAACGAAGCCGAACCTTTTACCCATAATATACGTCCTGCCCGGAATAAACACTTCTACAACCGATCCATATTCTTTGAAATTTTTGAATAACTGTTTAGCTTCAAATGAGACAGGGATTTCTGTAAAGAAAAATGAGGAAGCTTCTTTCTGGTCTTGTTCAATACCCTTGCCCTTACTACACCTCCAGATTGATCTTCTGGCGATCTTAGGTCGCCATTCTTTCTTTTTTCCGGCCACCTCCCAAGCTCCACTTTGACAGCCATAACCAGATATAGCAGCTATCTCAATACTGGGTAAGTCATTCCCTAAACACCAGATCTTGGTACGAATACGTCACGTCCTCAAAAGAAGACAGAAAATCCAGATCTTGGTATGAATACGAGAAAGATCACCTCCTCAAAAGAAGACAGAAAATGGATTTAGTTGCCACAAAGTTGCAGGGCCCCCTGAGGAAAATTGACCCTAAGGGAGGAAGGTCCCTAACCCAAAGGCTAGGACTTTAAACCAAACCCTTAGAAATCTAATCAGGACAACCCCAAAACCGGATGGAAACCGAAATCCAGAGGACGAAAAGAAAAAGAGAGAAAGCTGAGGATGGTGTTAATGAACCTGATACATGTCTGGCTCTCAGGTTAGGAAAGAGGAAAGGGTGAAATGGTGGAGAAGAAGGCGAGACGTTAGAGAGAAGACGGAGCGTCCAAAATGCACAAAAAAACAATTAGTTACAATGACTAGAATGATCTTTATTTTCTGAAACTACTAACACCATATCCATATTGCCTAACCATTCTAACATTTAAACTCTTCATTCTTCCACCACTATTTATATGCATGCAATTTCGCTCTATTCTCCATAAGTATTCAACATAAACATCTTTCTTTCTTTAAACCAAATGAATTCTTTTTCTCCCTTCTCACCTATATTTTTATACATTCATCTGTTTTTTCTATTTACTCTATATTTAATGTGCATTGGTCCAAACAAAATTATGGCAGTTCAATTAGGAAATCAAACTGATCATTTAGCATTGCTTAAATTCAAAGAATCAATATCCAATTATCCATATAGTACTCTTGAATCTTGGAATTCTTCCATTTACTTCTGCAAGTGGCATGGAATCACATGCAGCCCCATGCATGAAATAGTTATAGAGTTGAACTTAAAAGGATATGAGTTACATGGATCTTTTTCTCCTCATGTTGTAGATCTCACTTTTCTGTTATCTCTCAACCTTAGCAACAACAGCTTCTTCGGAGAAATTCCACAGGAGTTAGGCAAGTTGCTACAATTGCAACAACTTCGCCTCAACAATAACTCATTTGCAGGTGAAATTCCTACAAACCTGGCATATTGTTTCAATCTCACAGACTTATATTTGCATAAGAACAATCAAATTGGCAAAATACCAATTGAAATTGACTCTTTGAAAAAACTTCAATCATTTAGTGCCTGGCGAAACAATTTAACAGGAGGAATCTCTTCATTCATAGGGAATCTTTCAAGTTTAGTGTGTTTTCCATGTTGTGTTTAGGTTTGTTTCAAATAGGTCAACAAAGTAAACAAAACATTTGAAATAAACCTAAACACAACATGGACATCACAAGATACAAAAGACATGGATTTATCTTTTAAAATATCAAGCATCAAACATTAAATATTTGGAATAAACATGGACACCACAAGAACACCAATCAAACAAAGTTTACATTTTTAAATTAATCAAAAGTATTTAAAAGAAAATAAAAACTCTAATAAATAAATAAAAGAGAACAAATATTTTAGGTTTTTTTTAATATGAGAATAATAAAATAAATGACTAAATAAAAAGTTTTAAGCATTTTTTTTGTTTTTTTGATGAAGATATTAAATAATTCACATAAAAGAATAAAAATGTTTTTTTTTTAATTTGTTAAGGTTTTAATTGATAAAAATAATTAATGAGTGAGATAATAATATTTTTTTGAATTTTAAATAGGGAAAGATAAAATAAGAAAATAAATAATATTTTTTTCTCTTGGATTTTTTTATGAATTAAAAATAAAAGAAGAAAGATAAAATAAATAAATGAAAATATTTTGGTTTTAAAATTTTAAATAAAAAATAAATTAAATGAGAAAGAGATTGAAAATAAATAAAGATAAAAAAGAAGAAAAGAAAGAAATAAGGCAAGGAAGGAAGAAAGGAGAAGAAAAATGAAAAAAAAGAAGAAAAGAGCCAAAAAGTGGGAGCTGGGAGTTGAACCCACACCCTTTACATTGCACACACCAAGACCAACATAACAACATCTGAGCCAACACTCTCCTTCTGGTAACATAACGCACTCAACGTAATATATAAAAAAACAACTATTTTTAAAAGAAGAAAAATGGAGCCATGAATCATTTTCTTCATCGCAGTTACTGTAACTTTTTTAGTTAAAAAAATACAACTTTTCCATTTTTGAACCAAACAAGGACTGTGGATATAGCTTCTTGATCAGAATTTCGCAAGGATTGAAAATATGTCATTAGATTTTATTTATATTAAGTGTAGCTCACGAAATCAAGCAATAACCAGAAGAACCCTAAAACTTTAAAATGAAATTAAATTGCATACATGATCAACAAATGAACAACAATTTAGGGCTTTTATTCCTCACATCATGGCAAGCATTTTGGTATCAAGAAATGAATAAAATTATGCTCCTATCATAGAGTTCTAGAAATAAAAAAAATTACCTATTGGAGTGTGTCCAATGCCCCTTCAAATGTCCTTTCAAAAGTGATGTGATGATGTATGTATCTTCCTTGAGTTCCTAGGAGTGTAATGGTATGTCTAACTTGCTCTAAAACTGCCTGAATTGCTCTGCCTAAATCAAGTTGCAAATGGAAAAAGTGAAGTTTGGTTATGGAAGGTGATTGAGTGAAGAAGTTGAAGGTTTATTGGCTAAATAGTGAAATTCGAAATTCCACTTCAATGGAGGTTTGGAACTTTGCTCAATGTGATTCTGAAGTTCTTCCTGTTTTTTTGTTGTGTTTTTTATCTGAGATGAAGCCTCTATTTATAGTGGTTATGACATGATCTTAGAGGGAAGCTTGGATAAAGAGTTGACATTGTTCAATGGATAATGCATCAAAAGCAAAAAGTGGTTGAAAGTACAAGTAGCCTTGCTTTCTAGTGTGGCTAACAAGTTAACATTGCTTCTGATTGTACAAGTCTATTCTATTGTGTAGATCAACTTTTTTGCTCCGTGGACAAGTTTTGTGATCACAAGTAACTTTTCATTCAATGTCCAAACATAATTCAAGATGACACATTGGATCCATGTTTTGTCCCATGTATGAGGATCAATTCTGCAGAAATTTGGTATCAAAGTGAAGATCTTATATGATACTACAAGTTTCATGTTTTTTTTTATAAGCTAAAACTACAATATCATGTTGATCACAACCTGAAAAAGTGCTTGAAAAGTTCCCAAAAGTAACTCCAAATTCGTGTGAACCAAACTGACCCATAACTTAGAAAAATTATGGTCCATTTGTAATTGGTCACCATGAATGAAACCTCAACTTTGATCATCAATATCTCTCAATTGGTAAAAGGTTTTTGGACCAAATTTTTCGCTAAGATGAAGTATGAAATGTGATCTTTAATTGTAGCCCTCAAGCATAAAAAGTGGTGGCTTGGATTCTTCACAAAGAATCCAAAAAGTCATGCACTTGACAAGGTTTAAAACTTAGAAAACTTTCTAAGTGTTTTGGATTTTGTAACAACTTGGAACCCTAACTTTGATCATCAATATCTTTCACTTCAAGAAAGCTTTTGGCTTGTAATTTTCATCAACTTATAGTATCAAATACCATCTTTAAGTGGAGCACTCAAGTGTTTCCATTGGATGCTTGAATCAAAAGCCATGGCCTTCGAAAGTTGGTCATTTGATCATAGATTTTTATACTTAGAAAATTTCTAAGTTCTTCAATTTTGACAACTTTGATCCGTTTTGTGATTTTCTTGATTCAACTTGATTAGAGGCATTATTCCTCTTCATTCAAGTTGTTGAGATGTTGTTTGTTGCTCACTTATCCTCACTGCACTATTAGATTTCATTTTCACTTCGTTTTCACTATGTAATTGTGATTTTCATTTTTGAATGTGTCACAAGTTTTCATCAATTGCTCTTCACTCAGTATATATAAATTTCAATGGACCATATGGTTGAAATCGCACCAAGGAGACGCTCCTAATGGTGTTGGTTTTGTAGCCTGAATGTGCAAAAATCACACAGCTCCGGTGAGGTTAGTCGGAGAAAATGACCAGAAAGGATGATAATGGTGATCTGAGTTATTTTCAAAGAGAGAGAGCCACGTGAAATGTTTTGGTTGGCTACTTCTTTTTCAGATCTAGTGTGTTTTTTACACTAATTTCCACCATGAGCGCACATGTTTGGACCACTAGATCTGCCAAATTAGATTAATGAAGTGGATCCAACGCTTCTTATTTTTTTAGCTTTATTTCTTTTTCTATTTTTATTTTAAATTGTTTTTGACTTCAAAAATTCATATTTATTTCATTTTTATTTCAAAAAAAAAACGAAAATAATTTCTAAAATTCACTTTTATTTTTCTTCACCTAATTTTAATTTTTGAGATTTTATTTTTATTATTTGCTATTTTTCTTGGATTTTTCTCCTTTTTGCTTTGTTTTAATTAGTAAAAAATAGTTTTCTGACTTTAAAAATTCTGGAAAAAAATTTCATATGCTTTTTATTTTATTTATGACCTTCCATAATTTTCTTGGTTATTTATTTGATGATTTGAAGTATCTTATTGATTTTCTCTTTTATTTTCCTTTTAAAAATCTTTTTGATGCATTTTATTTAATCTTATATTTGTTTGACCTTTGTTGACTTCTGTTGGCCTTGGATCTTGGTTGATTTGATCATAAGTTTAGTCAAACTCAATGGATCTTGGGTGTTGATGGGGTGAAAACCCTAATCCACCAAAATAGATGATTGATCTTGATGATAACTTGATTAATGCCTTGATCCAATTTGGTTTGCTTTCTATCTTGCTCTCCTCCGTCTCCTCTTCTTTCTTTTTCTTTTTTTTTTTCATTTCTCTTGATCAATTGGATTATGTGTACTCCATCTTGTTCATGAGATTTGGATTGTTGCTTGATGAACTTTCATCATTTCAAATATATCATTTGATTGATCATTGATCATTGGAGGTACTTTGGATTGATGCTTAAGTTTGTCCTAAGTGTCATGAAGGATTGATTGATGTAATGGACCAATCTCCTTGCCTTAGTGCTTGATCCCTCCTTGGTTTTGACTTGTGCTACATGTTTTAGGAGTATGATCTCTATCATATCTCTAACAGATATGGTACATAAATTATTATTGACCGACCTCCCATAGTATGATCTTCCTTATAGATTGTGCTACAATTTCTTAACATAGCGCTAAATTTGTCCTTAATCGGATTATTAATTCTAACACTTGTACTAACCATATAATTATGCTAACATTTATTTTTATGTTATTTACTTTTATGCACCTTTATCTTTAAGTCATTTACTTTCTTGCACCTTATATAATTGCTTTATTGTTATCATTACATATTATATTTCTATTGTTTATGTTAATGCCTTTTTCCTTTGTCCACTTTGACCTTTCTTTTTTCTTTCTCAAGTCATTAATAAAGTCTAAACCATTAAAAGACTTAAGGTTTCCATTGGACTATTGGTTACTATCCCATGCTTGGATGTTGGACTTATGGACTTAGAATTAGGTTCTTGATCCTATGCTTTGGAGTTGTGACTTGAGACCTTGGGATTCATCTGGTACTTTTGCCTTGAGTTGACTTTTGGAAGACTTGGCTCTGTTACCTCCTCCTTGGCTTTGGCTTAAGTTCCTCTATAATTGATTCTTGGTTATTTCTCTGCTTATTTGGTTGCTTATTGCTTGATCCAAAGGATGGGAGTTTTGGCTTGACTTGTGTCAGAAGCTTGCTCTTGGTTAGATCTTTCCTTCCCTATATTTTATTTTGTGCATTAGGGTAGTCTCTTCATCTCCTCCCCTTCTTTAATTTTCAAAAGCTTCTCCCTTTTTCAAAACCTTATTGTTTTCAAACTTGAACCAATTTCATAATAAAACTTGACTTTGTCAAGTGATTTTCAAACTCTTTTTATTAAATAAATGCTAATCAATCTTAAGCATATCAAGACCATTTTCAAAAGACATAAAAGATATACAACTCATTCAAACCATTTTGTGCCCTTTATGCACTTTTACTTTTAAACTTTTACTTAAGGTTTAGACATGAGTCAATTTCATAGATGAGATGAAATTCTCTTATCCCTATAGTGATGTTTAATGATTGATTCTTTTCCACTTGAGAGAGCTAGTGGCATACTTGTTGATTTCAATCCAATTGGAGCCCTTCCCAATAGTGATGCAAAGGTCCATTTTCATACACTTGTGAGTGACTAGTTGAGTTTTTTCCTTAAAATGACAATTTGTCTTCCCATTTAAAATCAATCACAACAAATGTCTTTTGTTATTTATACTACGAACTACGAGATTTTGATCCTCCATTGCACTTTGTGGGTATATAGGCACGAGGCTAAGGAAGTTTTGTCAAACACAAAAATCCTAAAAAATATTTTTCTTCTCATCTCCACCATCTTTTACAAGCAACACCTTTTAAGCCAAACATAGATTTTCAAGAGGTTCATTTAGTGTACTATAGATGTTTTTGGTGCTAA
This sequence comes from Lathyrus tuberosus, assembly GCA_022829125.1. Lineage (NCBI taxonomy): Eukaryota > Viridiplantae > Streptophyta > Magnoliopsida > Fabales > Fabaceae > Lathyrus > Lathyrus tuberosus. The sequence continues at coordinate 2,123,512 of JALAZF010000007.1, read as the reverse complement.
AACCTTCACATTGTATAACCAACCCCCTTACCCTTGTCTCTGTTTTTATTAGTTTTATTTTATAACTTCTTTGGGTTTTGTTTGTTCTTTTCCCCATTCCTTTGGAAAAATAAAAGTGTAGTGGCGACTCTTGATTTATGAGTTAAGTTAATCAATAGCTTAATCTCAAATTTTCCCACAACAGAAAAGTGGTGACTCTGGTGGGGATTAGTCCCTAGTGGATTTAGCCTAACTTGTTTATCTGTGTTTGTATTATATCTGTTGTTTGCTTTTTTTTTGTGCTTGGTGATCTCTGAGTGGTGAGATAAGTCCTATACTCGGACTTGAGTGCACTTATGATATGAGGGTGGTATAGTCATGTTTGACTTACGTTGAGTTAATCCTTAATAAGCTGACTTGAGATCCCCCACTTAGTGGAGGCCTCCTTGAGGGTAAATATGTTGAACAAGTAGTTGTGAATGCATTTTACTTTCGACCTGAGATCCCAAGAAGTTGAGGACCTTAGAACTCTTTAAACCATCTTGGCCTTGTTAGGACGTAGTGCGGTGGCTATTCAAGTGTAGACTTGAATTAGTTGTTACACGATACTAATCTCAAACGAGTTTCTCTTGAGAATATTATTGGCTTACGAGTAGTCGTTTAAGCAGGTAATATCCAAAATATGGAATCACGACTCTGGGAACCTTTGTAGAACCTTGTTGTTGTTTACCTTGAAAATTGGTAAACAACCGCTGATCTTTTAAAACAACAAAGTTCTAGTAACTTACAAGATCGATCAGATTGATCCTAGGACATGTGCTATGGGTGTATTTAGAATACCTCACAATTAAGCAAAGTATACATTTCGACAATGCATATAAATAAAAGAACGTGTTTTGAAATGTAAATGAAAGTGACAGAAATCAAAGAAATGTTTAAGTCGAACAACACATCAAAAGGAAAAAAAATGAATGTAAAGGTTTGATAAAAGCTGGGGTTAAATGCTGGAGAAAAGTGCATAAAGATCTTAAACTGCAGGAATGCAAATGCTTGAAGGTAAAGGCTTTTTAATATAAAACTGCAAAGTAAAAAACTTTATAACGTAGAACGCTTAGAAATAAAAGACTCAATTAAAATATTTTAAAGTAAAGGATCTAAGATAGAAACTCCAAAGAAAATGACATTGCAATAAAAGATAAGGGTGATTACAATCACGTACATTCTCGCCTCACTCTTTTCTCTACACGCTGGATACTTTGAGTGATTTCAGAGTTACTTGTACAACACGGTTTTTTCACACATTCTAACTCTAGAACTAACCTATTTATAATACTCTAAAGTAACCACCATTTGACGGTTTACTCCTAGAACACGCCACTTGGCACTTTGCATGTCTTCAACTTCTGGATATTCGCCACTTGTCCTCTTTTCAAATTCAAATAGTGGAACTTCCCTCCATTATCCAGTTGTAACTGCAGCGCATTATCCATAGCCGTTTTACCCTATCGAATTGACGCTTTAAACTTGGAAATGTTTGAAGTCTTAAAATCATTCTCTTCGACTCAGGCTTTCAACCAATATGGTCGAATACATCTTGGTTGAAACCTTCCTCTCCTTTAGCTTATATTTTAAAGAATAACTTCTTTATAGCCAAATCCATTTGAAATCATGCAGCGTCGAAATTAGGAGCTAACAAATTGCCCCCCAAAAATGTCTTTTCGCCAGTGTGGGTAGGAAGGTCATTTTTTGATAAAACAATTTTCGACGCCTGCTCATTCGACTAAAAAACCTTAACTGACCAACCCAAGATCTAGAAACCATTCAGTTTCTTTCCACCATGCTTATGACGTCATGTCATGATGGTGAATCTTCAAACGTCTTTTAAGCCGTATTTGTGATCAGTTTTCATCATCACCTTTCTTGGAACTAGACATTTGCAGTCTGATCATAACCACCACCATCCAACAATTTCAAAGAGGACACACGTCTCACTACCGTATTTATTTTAACGGTGGATTCACAGTCCCTTTATCTTCCAAACACCTATAAATACCCTTTTTCTCCAACATACAAACTTTCGCATCCTCAGACTTTCTTGCAACTTATTTCCTCGTTCTTCAAACTCTCAAGAAAAACCCATAACGCATTCTTATTTTTCTTCAACTTCCTACAATGGCGTCTTCTCAAACCATTCCCCAAGCAACAAAAGGTCAAAAAGGTAGAGCCACACCGTTCAAGCAAACCCTTCCGCCATTTGCAAACATTCCAGGACCTAAGGTGGTGAAGAATCAACAGTTCATGCCAGAACCCCTTCTTGCGAAAGCGAGGAGCATTTACAAGTCTCAGGTAATGATCCCTCTCATTGTTTCTGATACACCTTATGCTTTAGGTGGCCCCTTAGCTGATGTTAAACCCACTGATGAGAAGCTTAGTGAGTTTTTCCCTTCTTACCGTAAATCAAGACGTTTAGGGCAAAAGAGCAACCCTAAAGAAGATGAAGCTTCCCCTGATACACCCAATTTGACTAAGATGGAACTTAGGTATCTTCATGATGGTACTAGATTTGTAAGAACTGTTAACCAGCTAAAGGATTTTGACCTCTGGGTGTCTAGAATGGAAAAGGTCAAAGCTGATCATTGGAAAACCATTGGAATTTATGATCTGCTTATGCTGTCGAAGACCAATATTCCTTATTGTTTGAACCTGCTGGCAGCATCACTCTACTTTTGGGATAGTACCCACTGTAGCGAGCGATTTTGGACGCGGTTCTTAAGCGATGGTCGCTCTCTGCGGTTGAGCTTAAAACTACAGGTCGATTCATTTTTTATCCTATTGTGAGCTGAATAAGGAAGGGAAATAGATGTCTCCAATTAACCCTGCTTTGCATACTGAGTTTAAACAACGGTCTGTTAGGTTACGGATGCTATCAATGTGGGGGGTCCTTTGTACTGGTTATTCGTATTTCGCCAATACGGTTCTGTCTTTCTTTTTTCTAGGCAAAGGGTTTCTGGCGGGGAATAAGGATTAGGATGTTAGGACTGACGCTTTTGAATTACTGCTTTTAATTGATAGAGATATGGGATTTGGGTTTTTTGTTGATTGCGCTCGCTAAGATCTTTTCTTTCGATCTTATGCCTACGTATTCCCGTTTACCGAAACAGGGAAATCAGAGCGTTCGTAGTTCCTCCTATTCTATGGGAGGAAATGGGTGTTTTTGGTGTCTTGTTCAAAGCCCAAGACGTGAAGCGAAAGGTGGTTTGTATCTTGTTCAAAGCCCAAGATGTGAAGCTGAAAGGTCTATTTGTGTCTTGTTCAAAGCCCAAGACGTGAAGCTGAAAGGACTCGGCTTTAGAGAGAATTTGTCATCTCTAAAGAGGGGGAGAGAGAATTACTTTAACTGGGATACGCGGATCCGAGCAATGCCATAATTTCCGAAGAAAGGGTTTTAACCTGAAGGAGAAGACTTTAACTCAGTGTAGAGCAATGCCATCTTTCCTTAGGAATTTCTCATGCTAAAAGAGGGACAGTGGCATAGATATAGATGATCCAGAGGCTTGCCGCTTACAACGATTAGATGAAGGGAAAGAAGTTGTTGATGTTTGTGTACTGTGAACGAGGCACAGCTTTGATGCTAAAAGGTTGATTGGGTCAACCAGTGGTTTTCTTATACAAAGCCTAAGAGGAGGCTAATTTCCGCTAGGAAAATCATTATACAAAGCCTAAGAGGAGGCTATTTTGTGTCTCGTACAAAGCCCGAGAGAGAGGCTAAAAGTTTTTAACCCAGTGGGGCATATCGTTATACAAAGCCTAAGAGGAGGCTAGCAAAGAGTTCGACTCTTGCTTAAGGGATTTATATCTCGTACGAGGCCCGAGATGGAGGCGAAAAAAGGGGTGATTGACTCAACGAGGGAATCTTTTGTGTCTCATACAAAGCCTGAGAGAGAGGCTAAAAGGTTGTTTTGACTCCACTGGGGAGAATTTTGGTATCTCGTACGAAGCCCGAGATGGAGGCCATTGTAACTGTTTCAGTTGAGTGACAGATCCAATATACTGATTTAAAAGAGAAAATCAGTTCTTATATGAGCAACACTGTACTCAGGGATTTAATTTGAAGATCAGGGATATTTCCTTTTCTTTGAGGAAACGGGAAATCCAAAGGGTATTGAGACTATCCGAGTCTGCGGGTTTCCTTCCTATTTAACGAAGGGTGCTTGAGAATGTCTTTGAGACTCAAGGAAGTTAGACTGTCCAAGTCTAGAGTTTTATCTTTGGTACTATGCTTTGAGAAACAGTAGTAGACTCTATGAAAGGACTGTTCTATGAGGATGACTAGGTTCTGTTCCTATACCTCTAGGAGGTCGTCGGGACAATTTGTACGAAGCCCAAGAGGAGGCTGGAATCTTTTAAGAAGCCGACGGGTCCTTGTACGAAGCCCAAGAGGAGGCTATCATTCCCGAAGGAAGAGATCATTATACGAAGCCTAAGAGGAGGCTGTGAATACTTCTAAGAAGCCGTAGGGTCCTTGAATAATGCCCAAGAGTAGGCCGGGTTGCTTTTAGGAAGCCTGTGGGTCCTTATATAATGCCCAAGAGTAGGCCGATGCTTTTAAGAAGCCCGTGGGTCCCAAACCAAAGAAAAGTTTAGGAAAACTCTTTTAGAGTTAAAACCACTGGTAAACGTGCGAGGTTTACTATCCAGTGACTTTAACTTTTAGAGAGAGTCCGAACCGTTCGGCGGTTTGAAGAAATTCAAGAGAAGTTTCACCGAGAATAATTCATCTCTGGGGGATAGAATTTCTTGACGATTCCTAAGGAGGACAGCCGAAGAAAAGACTGTATCTGGTGCTCCTATTGGGGATCTAGGCGTCTATTTCTACGAATAAATGAAACGGCGTCACTTAATTCTAGACGTAGTTGCCGGGGAAACTCGAAATATCTATACTATTATTACACAGTAGATATGAGTTTATGAAAGAAGACTTACAGTGAAACAGCCCCACAATACAGTTATATGCATATGAAAGCGGTAAATGAAAGCGGATAAACACTTACTCGGTTGTAGAGCTTCCATGCTGTTTGGTTAGTTGTTCAACAAAGAAAGATAAAAAACAATAGTATATTCAAAATCAAAGGAGAAAGTGCTTTGAAAAAGAAAGATTTGGGGCTTACAGCTCAAGGAGAGGCCCAGGGTTTTATCAGTGAGCGCACTGTTTGACTTTGTACATCGGGACTTATACAAGTGACTGGGGCCCAAAAAGGTTTTTTGTACAAAGGGATGGGTCTTACACTCTCTCAAGAGGCCCAAAGAGTTTTGAATAAAAAGAAATGGGTCTTACTACTCGAGGGTAGGCCCAGATGATTTTTTATTTTTAAACGGGCGACGATCGCGCCGTTTACTTGTACAGAGGGACTTATACAATGAGTGAGGCCCAAAAAGTTTTTGTACAAGGGGGGATGGGTCTTACACTCTCTCAAGAGGCCCAAAAAAGGTTTAAAGAAAAAGTGTGGGGCTTATAACACGAGGGTAGACCCAAATGATTTTTTCGTTTAAAATGGCGATCGCGCCGAGGTTTTCTTTTAACGCAGAGGGACTTATACAATAAGTGAGGCCCAAAATGTTTTGGTTAAAAGGGGGATTGGGTCTTACACTCTAATAGAGGCCCAAAGTGTTTTGAATGGGTCTTATAGCTCAAGGAGAGGCCCAGATGTTTTTTTGAAAAGGCGACGATCGCGCCGTTTGTTTTTCTGACGGTATCGGGACTTATACAATAAGTGAGGCCCAAAGATGATTTGGTCAAAAAAGGATTGGGTCTTACACTCTAATAGAGGCCCAAAGTGTTTTGAAAATGATTTATGAGGGTTGAATTAATCCAAAACCCTAATTAGTTTTCAAAAATGTATTTAATTGAATAAAAATTCAATTAAAATGATCAAAAAATTGTTTAACACATGGAAAACAAATTGTGATCTTGGATTAATGCTTCAAAAATTAAGTATTGACCTACAAAATAATTAGAAAGCATTAAAAGTTGCAAAATCAATGTAGAAAAAATATTTAAAATGCCAAAAACGATCAAAATATTAATTCTTTGCAAAAATATCAATTATACAAAATAAATAATATTTTTGGGATTTTTTGATAAAATAAAATATTTTAACATTTTTGTGAATTATTAAAAAAAGAATCAACTCAAAATCATTAAAACTCAGAGAGAAATTAATTTTTGAATCAATTAAACAAAATCACAAAATTCAAATATTCAAATATATGAAAATGGCGCCAAGAACAATCACCAAGAACACGCGCGTTTTTCAGTTTGCCCAGATTTGCATTTTCCATTCAATCTCACTGAATACGTAATTATAACATGCAATCCACATATCATTATGCTCGCCTCAACCTCACGATCATGTCTATGTACTTTAATTTCATTTAAATTAAACATACAACAAGAAATCACGAAGAAACCTCAAGAACCCTAATTTCTGCATGAAGGCTAGGATTTTTGATACACGATTCAAACAATGCAATTAATTGAGGGAAAACATTCCATGCATGATTATGAACATATGGCCAAATTATTGTGCGAGGAAATATGCATAGATTGAGAGATGACCAAGTTTAGGCTTACCTCCAAGTCGTGACAGCAAGTTCAAAGTGATTTTTGATTTGGAGGCGTTACAGATGAGTGGTGATGATCTGAACAGCTTCCCTACACCCTATGGATTGTGTTTGGATGGTTGGACTTGATTGAAATTGGCTGGATCATTTTGTGGTACCTCAGCTGCACCTTGTTTGAAAATTTGAGCAACCAGCTGGTGATTTTGTGAAATTGATGTTTCAGAAGTTATGTGAGTGTTTGATCAGCTCATATGTGATGTATGTGAGGTGTGTGAGTGATTGGTTTGTGCAGAATTGCTCTCAAACTCAAAACCCGATAGCTACCTTGCTAAGAAAGGCATTTTTGCCAAGAGAAAGAGATTTTGAGGAAAGCATCTGTTAGATGGCTTTGGTGTACTTAAACTGACCACAATTGAGCTCTATTTATAGTAGAGAAAGTTTGTTTTGCAAGGAATAGTACATGGCAGCTGGTAAGTAGGTTTCCTCAATGTTGGCCAATGGAAATGAAAGTCTCCTCTAGCCATTGACTAGAGGTTAGGGCACAGAGCTTTGGTCCCCTTGGTCTTGGATAAGTCTTGACTGATTTCAGATGAGAATGGCTCAGTCCATGCCACCTTGATGGTTCCATTGAATGCCTCATTCCAAATTTGAAGTCTTGTCCCTATTTTGGCCATTCTAGGTTCAACATGCTATTCTTTGTTCCTTGGAACTTGGAGGCTTGGCTCAGTGATTGTCCCCTTTGGATTCAATCCTCTGAGGTGTCCAAGTGGATTGGAGCAATTGCAATTGTCTGATTTTGGAAAATCGAGCCAAAATGCAAATTCTGCCTTGCCTTGACAGATTTCAGCAAGGCAACTTGCCAATGTTGTATCTCATGATGTAGGTTGAATTTGGCAATGTTCTTGTCCATTTTGGAAAGCCCTAACATGATACAACAACTGTTTGAACAAGTTTGGTTTTGATCTCTTTTGATTCCAAGTGAAAAATCCCCCTACATTTGGCAAAAAGTGAAGCAGAATTCTGACTTAGTGAAAATTTCACTAAGTGTTGGAAAAAGTGACTTTTTCACTTTTCAGCCACTTTGATCACTCCATAACTCAAAATCCTTAATGAATTGGAATGACTTGTAGTTGAAGTTTTTGTAGGTGATAATGAGGGCTACAAATCCATCTTTGGATGAGAAAAAATGGCCTTGTGGTTTAGGAGTTATGGTCCTCCAAAGTTGGTACCTTTGCCACTTTATTTTTAACTTAGAAAAATTTCTAAGTTTTATGGTTACCCCTTTTACAAGTTATTCAACTTTTCTTGATTTTTCTTGATGAATGATGATTCAAATCATACATAAACATCATTTTAGGGTTAAAAATCCATTTTGGTGAAAAATCTCAAAAAGTCAAAGTTGACTTTTGTGCACAGTTGACTTTTTATCAGATGAATTCCAAACTGTGCAATTCTTCAGGAAATCATGTCCTTGACCTAAATCAAACTTGATGTACATGTTCCATGGGTGTCATAGGGTATATTTAATCATGTATTAGGGTTTGGGAGCATGTCTTGGTCAAAAGTCAAAGTTACAGTTGACTTTTCCCTTAAAACCCTAATTGTGGTGCAGATGAAAATGAGACTTGTTGCTCAAGCTTCTTGGATCAATCCATTGTTCCAAATGGATCAACATGGTGTATTAGAGACCCTCAAATCATCTCTTGAGGTCTTGGCTCATGGTTTGTCCCAAAAGTCAACTTAGGGGTGAATTAGGTCAAGAAACCCTAATTCCTGATTTTTGATGAATGCATCCCCAGAGGCAAAATTGACTTGATGCATGGGTTCATGAGGTTCCATGAAGCATATTAGGTCATGTTTTGGATCATTGCCTTGTGCCCAGATGAAAATTTCCATCTGGAGGCCCTGGTCGACCAAAACCCTAATTTGGTGACACTGTCGATCTTGAGACTTGATCCACCTAGAAGGGAGCAGCCTTGTGCTTAATCCTTGAAGTGGGAGTCCTTTTTGATCCATTGTGGATGTTTGAGAGATTAGACAAGTTGAAGATCATGTCATTTCTTGATTGATCCTTTGTCTAAGCACTCAGAGAGGGCTTGAAACCCTAATTTTGATTGTATTGGATGCTCACCCATCTTTGGGGAGACTGATGAAGCATAAAGGTACATCCATATTGTGATGATGATTTTTACAATGATGGGAAATCTAAGTGGTCAAAATTTGGGGTATTACAGATGCCCCTATTTAATCTTCTTGGACCCGAAGGTATGAATGACGAAGGTATTCGAGCATTCGGGGTGCAAGAGGATTAAATATCGGAATATCCGAAATTTTGATGGTGGTTATGAATGGTAGCTTACACATTCATCTTCTTTAACTAAGCAATGATGCTTAGAAAAGGTAAACTTCCCCTCGATCCTAGTTTTCGGCCAAGGAACTGGTCTCGGTTTCCTTTTTTAAACTTCCCCTCGATCCTGGTTTCTTACCAAGGAACTGGTCTCGGTTTCCTTTTTTTAAACTTCCCCTCGATCCTGGTTTCTTACCAAGGAACTGGTCTTAATTTCTTTTGTCAATAAACTATACTGACAAGGGACGCTATTCGTAGCGGCTTTCCTTCAAACTTCTCGCCGAATTTTCGTGGGGAGATGCCATTTGAGTGGAAAAAGTTTTGAAGTCAGACTTGCTGGGGAACCCCTTCGTCTGAGTTGTAGAGGTACACAAACTTCTCTGTTTTGGAGATGCCATTTGTCGATTCTACTGGGGAAAGCGAGTCTCTTGAGAGACTGTTTTCGTTTAGGGTTACATCATACTTTTCTCGGGATCTTCCCGGAGAAATTCCATATGATGGGATCCAATTTTGAGGTGCCGATGACCTTTTCATCAACGGTTTTTTTCGGAGCAAAACTGGCGTGCTGCCGAATCTCTGATCACGAGGCTTTCTCTGTGGATTTTCCTTAATCCGGGAAAGCAATGATATCATCTTCAATGGCGAAGAGTGACATTTGTTGAAGTTTCTCTGATCTTTCAGAGGTTCAAGTTATCAAAGTGGCCAAGTGCCGACTCTGATCTAAAGATACACTGGTGGCGAGATTGTGCGGACGCAACACTTCCTACGAGGAAAGAACTAACAAACTCGATTGAGAAAACTGTTTATCACTAGGGTACCAGACCGACTCAAGTGATAGTGATGCAATACGAAATGTGAACGCAAATAAAATGCATGAAGTACGTATGTATATGCTGACAAAACTGACGCGACATACAGACTAATGGATGAACACAATTGCATACTCGGCCATCGCGGGGCGAAGAAGTACCGTTGGTTCAAAAATAGCAATTCCACCTTGCTTAGGAGAGATAGTCCACGCGGGGAGCTATGTTGATCGGGCTTAGGAGATGAGAACTCGACCGAGGGTGTCAGACGAAACAAGGTCTCTGACACAGTTGATCCCTTCATTCAGGCGAACTGGTTTAGAAGGAGTACTTTGATTCTGCACTTTGAGGTTCAAACACCTTTGGAGAAGCGATCGAGATTCTTCTGATGTCCAACAGTCAAAAGAAATGTCATCTTTAATTTAAAAGCAGAAAAAGTTTTAACAAGTAAATTCATTTTTGTTTTATTTCAAGAATCGCTGATTAAGTTTAAATAACGTCGTTCTGTAAAGCTAAAACAAGTAAAGAATTACAAACAAAAGCACAAGGGCTCAAATTTTATTGATAAGATGGAGATCAGCCAAACGCGTGATTCCAAAGAGTATATACAAAGTTAGAAAATGGTAATTTACAGGGAAAAGGGCTACGTTGAAACATAACGACCTCTATCCTTCTACCAACTTTGAGTTCGGGATATCCTGAGCTTCCGTCGAAGATGACCTTTGACTGGAGATTTCCTCCGATAGATGATGTTGTAACTGCTGCTGAGGGACTTGCCTCTGTTGAACATAGTTACTTGCCATTATCCCTAACTTTTGCCTGGATTGTACTATGAGATTTCCAATCCATCGGGATGATTCTTTTTTTCATGTCTCTAACTTTTGCCTGGACCGCCCTTTCGGGTTTTCAATCCACTGAGACATTTTATTTTTTTTAGTTTAGGCGAAGTATTCCTTGACTACATCAACATTCGTGGGGTAGGCAAATTCCTCTCCGTCCATGGTTGCAAGTCTCAAGGCGCCGCCTGAGAAAGCTTTCGTGACCACATATGGGCCATCATAATTCGGGGTCCATTTGCCCCGAGAGTCAGTGAGAAATGATTGTATCTTCTTGAGCACGAGGTCTCCTTTTCTGAAGACACGAGGTCGGACTTTTTTGTCGAACGCCCTTTTCATTCTCTGTTGATACAACTGACCGTGGCATAGTGCCGTGATTCTCTTTTCTTCGATCAGATTCAGTTCATCGTGTCGACTTTGACACCATTCAGCTTTGGTGAGCTGAGCTTCCATCAATACCCTGATTGACGGGATCTCTACTTCTATGGGAAGCACTGCCTCCATGCCATATACTAGAGAGAAAGGGGTTGCCCCTGTTGAAGTACGGACAGATGTGCGATAATCGTGGAGAGCAAAGGGTAGCATCTCGTGCCAATCTTTGTAGGTTACAACCATCTTTTGAACAATCTTCTTGATGTTCTTGTTAGCCGCTTCTACCGCACCATTCATCTTGGGTCGGTAGGGAGATGAGTTATGGTGTTTGATCCTGAACTCTGCACACAATTCTTTCATCATCTTATTGTTCAAGTTAGATCCATTATCAGTAATGATCTCGCTTGGAACACCATAACGGCAGATGATATTGTTTTTGATAAATCGGACCACCACTTGTCGGGTTACATTAGCATACGACGCTGCTTCGACCCACTTGGTGAAATAGTCAATGGCTACCAGGATGAACCGATGTCCGTTTGAAGCCTTGGGCTCAATCATACCAATCATATCGATTCCCCATATGGAAAATGGCCACGGGGAAGAAAGAACTTTGAGATGTGATGGCGGTACATGAATTTTGTCGGAGTATATCTGACACTTGTGACACCTCCTCATGTACTTGTAGCAGTCGGATTCCATTGTCAACCAATAGTACCCGGCCCTGAGAACTTTTCTCGCCATTGTGTGTCCGTTGGCATGAGTGCCAAAGGATCCTTCATGAATTTCTTTCATGAGCATGTCTGCTTCTGGTCTGTCGACACATCGAAGCAAAACCATGTCAAAATTTCTCTTATAAAGAGTGTCACCGCTCAGGAAGAAGTTTCCAGCCAATCTTCTGAGGGTTTTCCTGTCTTTTCTGAGTGCCCCTGATGGGTACTCTTGTTTCTGAAGGAAGCATTTGATATCGTGATACCAAGGTCTATCGTCTATGACTGCTTCAATCGCGAAGATGTAAGCGGGCCGTTCAAGGCGCATGATGTCGATCTTAGGTATGTAATTCCATCGACCTACACTAATCATGGAAGAGATAGTGGCTAATGCATCAGCCATGTGATTCTCATCACGAGGGATGTGATGAAAGTCGACTCTGTTGAAGAAAGGTAGCAACCTTCTTGCGTAGTCTTTGTAAGGAATCAATCCTGATTGGTATGTGTTCCAATCTCCTTTTATCTGATTGATAACCAGAGCTGAATCGCCGTATACGTCCAAGTTTTTGATCCTTAAATCAATCGCTTCTTCTAGACCCATAATACATGCTTCGTATTCGGCCTCGTTGTTCGTATATTTGAACGTAAGTCTGGCAGTGAAAGAAATGTGGGAACCCTGAGGGGTAACAATGATTGCCCCAATTCCGTTTCCATAATGATTGACTGCTCCGTCAAAGATAAGTCCCCACTGGGAACCTGATTTTGGCCCTTCACTGGGTAGCGGTTCATCGCAATCTTTCATCTTTAGATACATGACATCTTCGTCTGGGAAGTCAAACCCGATTGATTCTTGATCGTCAATCGGTTGATGAGCCAAATGATCGGCTAAAATACTTCCTTTAACGGCTTTCTGAGCATGGTACTCTATGTCATATTCTGATAGTAACATCTGCCAACGGGCAATCCTTCCCGTGAGAGCAGGTTTTTCGAAAACGTACTTGATTGGATCCATTTCGGAGACCAACCAAGTAGTATGATGAATCATGTACTGGCGAAGACGTTTGGCTGCCCAAGCCAAAGCGCAACAAGTTTTCTCGAGCATCGTGTACCGAGTTTCACAGTCGGTGAATTTCTTGCTTAAATAGTAAATGGCAGACTCTTTCCTTTTAGTTTCGTCTTGTTGGCCAAGTACACATCCCATTAAGTCCTCTAGGACTGTGAGGTAAATGATTAGTGGTCTTCCTTCCACTGGAGGTGATAGAATCGGAGGATTCAACAGATATTCCTTAATAATATCGAAGGCGGTTTGGCAATCTTCTGACCAAACGCAATCATGGTTCTTTTTCAATAACTTGAAAATCGGCGCACATGTCGCGGTCATAAGGAATATGAATCTGGAGATGTAGTTCAAACGTCCCAGGAATCCTCTGACTTGTTTTTCAGTTTTCGGAGAAGGCATTTCTTGAATGGCCTTGACCTTGTCAGGATCAACCTCAATCCCTTTCTGGCTGACGATGAACCCTAGTAGTTTCCCCGAACGGACACCGAAGGTGCACTTGTTAGGATTCAAGCGGAGCTTGAATTTCCTTAGACGTTCGAACAATTTTGACAGATGTTCAACGTGCTCATCCTCTGTTCTTGATTTTGCAATCAAATCATCGACATATACCTCGATTTCTTTGTGTATCATGTCATGAAACAGAGTAGTCATGGCCCTTTGATAGGTTGCCCCGGCGTTCTTCAAACCGAACGGCATTACCTTGTAACAAAAGGTACCCCATGGGGTAATGAACGAAGTTTTCTCCATGTCTTTCGGCGCCATTTTGATCTGGTTATAGCCCGAGAATCCATCCATGAAGGAGAAAACTTTGAACTTGGCTGTGTTGTCAATCAACATGTCAATGTGTGGTAAAGGAAAGTCGTCCTTTGGACTTGCCTTGTTCAAATCTCTGTAGTCGACACACATTCTGACCTTCCCGTCCTTTTTGGGAACAGGTACGATGTTGGCTAACCATTGAGGACATTCAGATGTAGCGAGGAAACCCGCGTCGATCTGTTTTTGTACCTCCTCTTTGATTTTGATGGCCATGTCCGGGTGAGTCCGTCTCAACCTTTGCTTTACTGGCGGACATTCCGATCTCAACGGTAGGTGATGTTCCACGATGCTGGTATCCAAACCTGGCATATCCTAATAGGACCAAGCGAATACATCGGGGAATTCTTTGAGAAGCTTTATCAAACCCTCTCTGGTAATTGGACTGAGCAATGCTCTGATCCTGATTTCTTTTCTCTCTTTTTCTGAACCCAAGTTTACCGTTTCCAACGGTTCTTTGTGAGGTTCAATGGACCTTTCCTCTTGTCTGAGTAGTCGGGAGATCTCTTCTGGAATTTCGTTGTCAACTTCTTCTTCAGCCTCGAATACCGGGAACTCACAGTTGGGAGAAGGCATCGGATCGTATGTTTCAACTGGGTATAATACAAGCAATCTGCATGACGTGATGATTCGTGTTTAGAAGAGATAGAGAAAATGTAAGTGTGTGCAGTGTTTTTATTTTACTGCTTATTTTTATTATTGAATGTTTTTTAGGATTACCATTTTCTGAAAAAGCAAAAAGAGAAAATAGCAATTAATGCGGAAATTACAGAACGACGTTATTTTATTAATGAACAAGTCGAATCTTGAAACTACAGCCCTATAAAGCAAAACTCTGTCGCTTCGGGCAAAGCGAAGAGGGAAATTTACAGAAAGCGAGCCCTATCAAAATATCCGTTTCACCTGGGCAGGGTGAAAGGTTAAAGATGACAATTACTTTGACTGGTGAACGACCTTCGGAACCTCGACCGCAACCCATTGGCGGCGAACTCCTCGGTGAATCACAAAGTCTAGAACCTTCCTTGATTTGTCTTCAGAAATGACGCTGATTTCTGGTGGAGTAGGATCGTTGGAATCTGTTTCCCAGGAAGAATTGTCGTAGGAGGATTCCTCTGTTGCATTTTGCATAGCATTGGTGCTCTCAGCTTTATCTCCCCATCCAGTTGACTGGATATCTTCGAACCTGATACGAGAGCTTTCGGGAGCGGTGTACTTGACCATAAAGTCGTATTTTCCACTTGGTTGTCCCAAAGTGTCCCAAACTTCTTTGGAACTGGAGGAGTCATCCCTCTCGATGACGTTGACCTCGGGAAAAGCATAGTTGATGAATTCTAGTCCTGCAAACATTGCAAATTCATCGTCATGTTGAGTAGTTTCAGGATGACCTGAGTGTTGATCCCATGACATGGCGGGGACACAGGTATTCTGTTCAATGACGCTCAGCTGAGTTTCATTACTCGGCTGACTTTCTTGCCCCAAGTTTCCTGGGTAAGGCTGCCACATTGGCAGACCATCCATCGGACCATAGTAATTGTGATCAAAGTTGTCTTTCATCGGAGTGTCTTCCTCTAATGAATTTGACGGAGCACGGCATCCTTCCGGATCACAATCTCCGTAGATCATTTCGACATCTGATCTTGGTATAAATCTCGGACTTTCTGTAGGAAAGCAAAAAGGCATAGGCACCTCTTCTTGAGACATATAACCGTCCTTGTTAAGGTAGGACTTCCATTCTTCATCCGTGTCAGAGGGATCTTCCTCATTGATAGCATGAACTGTCTGAGACACTAGGTGAAGAAAACCTCCACTGTGGAAGAAGTTTTGAAGGGGATGAAGACTTTCATCGTTGGCGGCTGTCTGGGTACAGGTTGAAGAAAAACCAAGACCCTTCTTTGTTTTATTGTCAATAGGGATGATAAGCCGTCC
This sequence comes from Lathyrus tuberosus, assembly GCA_022829125.1. Classification (NCBI taxonomy): domain Eukaryota; kingdom Viridiplantae; phylum Streptophyta; class Magnoliopsida; order Fabales; family Fabaceae; genus Lathyrus; species Lathyrus tuberosus. The sequence goes on along the minus strand of JALAZF010000007.1, from coordinate 2,108,042 downwards.
CCATCCGGTTGTATCGGTACTCTCGACCGCTTTGATAGCATCTTTGTATGAAGAAATTGAAGTTCCTTCTTCGGATTGATCATTCTTGCTCACCGATAGCGCTTGGAACTGAGTTCTAATAACCTCCTCGGGTTCCACACAAGTAGATGATGATAAGTTGCTTACGAGCAAGGCTTGTTCCCCACAAACCGTGACAAGTTGGTCGTTCCCAATGAACTTTAGCTTTTGGTGGAGGGTTGAAGTAACCGCTCCAGCCTGATGTATCCAAGGTCTTCCTAATAAACAACTGTATGTTGCCCGGATGTCCATGACCTGGAAAGTGATTTGGAAAGTGTGAGGACCAATAGTTATGGGAAGATCAACTTCGCCGACAACTATTTTTCTGGATCCGTCGAATGCTTTGACGACGACCTCGCTGACTCTCATCGGAGGGCCCTTAAATGATAATTGCATCAAAGTGGACTTCGGCATAACATTCAGGGCTGAACCTGTGTCTACCAGCACGTTGGCTAAAGCATCGCCCTGGCAGTTAACTGTAATGTTGAGCGCCATGTTATGACGGCGACCCTCTTCAGGTAATTCCTCATCACTAAATCCCAAATTATTGCAGGAAGTGATGTTGGAGACAATGTTATCAAATTGTCTGATTGTTACATCCTGTTCCACAAAGGCTTGCTCCAAGACTTTCTGTAGAGCCTCCCTGTGGGCTTCTGAACTGAGTAACAGTGATAATACTGAGATCTTTGAAGGAGTCTGTGACAGTTAATCAACAATGTTATATTCACTCCTTTGGATGAGCTTTAGCATCTCATTTTTGTCTTTTGAAAAGTCGGGATTACTAGATTGACCGACTGGTGGATCAGGAATTTCTGCCTGAAGTTCCTTTTCTTTGTTGGATTCTCCAACCCCTCGGTTGAAGATTCGACCACTCCGTGTTACACGACTGATGTCTGCAATATTCACGACGGAGGGTAATGGAATTTCCTTTCCATTCTCGATTATTGTTGCACCGTATTTGTAAGGGATTGCCTTAGCTGATTCATACGGTAATGGCCCCGGTAGATAGATGACTATGGGAACCTTCTGATTTTTCTGACCATCATAAGTAATCTCGATCCGTTCCCGGTTGGGAACTCTAGATTTGTCAAGTAGAGGGATGATGGCAAAAACATCCCTGGTCCTGTGATGACCAAAGATCGTGACAACATCCTCAACCTGATCGGCAAGGTAGTTCGGCGACCAAATGATGGGTGCTGAACCTGGATATGGACGCATTTCTCCGTGATCGATCTGACGCTGAAGAGCTTCTCTCACAAGGTAACACCCTTGGTTACTTTCTGCACAGACGCTACAACTGTCATAGTTGTGTGGTGGCACCTGGCCACGCCCACTTTGAATGCAATGTAACCTCACTAGGTTATCTTCCATTGATCGGACATCCTGACTTTGACGACGAGTAGGATTCCTGTTATTGATACTAATCTGCTGAGTATCTTCGTCCATATAGATTGGCATCCACCAGTGATTTAACAAGTGCTGAAGTGCCTCCTGGACAAGGGTACAACCTCGATTGTTTTCACAACCTGCTTTACAGTTTTGATAATCATGTGATATTAAGAATCCAAGTCGGACCTGCTCAGCATGTAACTCTACCAGGTTGGTATTCATCACGCGGATATCGAAGATCTGAACCATGTTGATTTGATAGGAGTTCCTATCATGGTAGTCTTGGATCCATCCAAGATCCATCTGACGCTGGAGGGCCTCTTGTATGAAAGAGCATCCCTGTTTGTTTACCGAGCAAATCAGACAGGAACTGTAATCGTGCCGCAGAAGATTATGATACTGGCTTTGCCTTGAGTGCATCGCCACCAAGTTGACATTCATCGCACGAATGTCGTGGTTTTGAATGACGTTGGAATTCGTGTAAACCATGTTAACTCCACGAACTCGGTGCTCTTGGATCCATCCGAGATCCATTTGTTCCTGTAGAGCTGCTTGCACTACAGAACATCCTTGGTTATCTTTAGAGCAGATATCACACTGGTGATAATTATGAGGTGGCACATGGCCATATCCACTCTGTCTACAATGCATCTTGACCAGATTGGTCCCCAATAAGAGTACATCGTGAATTTGATAGACATTGTTAGTCTCTTTCTCAATCAGATTGACGGCAGCTTTCTCGTGTTGAGGCAGCGGGTTCGTGAGAACATTAGGATTCGTATCTTTGAAAGATAAGAGCCCGCTCCTAACAAGCTTTTGCACGTCGGATTTGAAATTGAGGCAAGTCTCAATGTTATGCCCTGAACCTCCTTGATGATAAGGGCATGTTTGATCTGCTTTAAACCAAAAAGGCGGATTTTCCGGAACTGAAAGGGGAGACTTAGTCTGAATGTGCCCCTTAGCCAGCAGTAACGGAAATAGTTCTGCGTACAACATGGGTATAGGATCAAATCCTGATGGCCGTGTTGTACGGTTGTTGTTATATGGAGGACGAGCCTGCTGAAGAGGTTGTTGTGTCCTTTACTGGTCAGGTTGGCTCTGCGCAACCTGAGGTTGATACATAGGAACAGGCGTGGGGCCGATAGCAGGAGTAACAGCTGCTACTGGCTAATAACGTCGCCTTTGCTTTCCGAGAGAGATATTCCCAATATCTTGCTCTTTTTTCTTAGGGAGAGCACTACCGTATTTTTTAGTACCACTCGTCGATCCAGTGTCTTTTACCAAACGTCCTTCTCGGACGGCTTCCTCAAGACGTACACCCATACCGACCATCTCGGTGAAATCACTGGGCGCACTGGCGACCATTCAGTCATAGTAAAATGAGCTTAAGGTCTTTAAGAAGATCTTTGTCATCTCTTTTTCCTCAAGAGGTGGACAAATTTGAGCGGCAATTTCACGCCACCTTTGAGCATACTCCTTAAAGGTTTCCTTGTCCTTTTGTGACATTGATCTGAGTTGATCTCTGTCGGGTGCCATGTCCAAATTGTACTTGTATTGTTGGATGAAGGCAGTACCAAGATCTCTGAATGTACTGATCGTAGTACGGTTTAAACCCATGTACCATTTGAGTGCGGCACCGGTTAAACTATCCTGGAAGTAGTGAATCAGCAGGTCCTGATTCTCCGTCTGAGCTGACATCCGCCGAGCGTACATCACCAGATGGCTCTGAGGGCAAGAGTTACCCTTGTATTTTTCAAAGTCGGGCACTTGGAACTTGTGCGGGACTTTCACATTTGGGACCAAGCAGAGCTCTGCGGCGTCCTTTCCAAATAGATCCTGACCGCGAATGGCTTGCAGCTCTTTCTGTATTTCCAGGAACTACTTCTGGAATTCATCCATTCTGTCAAACATAGTTTCCTTCTTACCAGAAGGTGTCTGTGGAATCTGTCCTTCCGGGAGAGTGTGCACCACAGGGGGTGGTACCGTGACTACGGCAGTAAGTCTTGGTCCCTCCCGAAGTTTGTAACCTTCAAGAGTCTTCAGTATGCCCCTGGCATCTTCGCTTTCCCGAAGTTTGTAACCTTCAGGCCCAGCGGCTTCTGTTGCGATTCCCTGATCTTCAGTGATCGGCGGAACATATCCTTCCGGGATATAGTTAACAGGCATGCCCCAAGGACGATCTTTCGGTATCTGATACCTAGGATCATACTTTTCTATGATGGGCGTTGAGGTGATCTCTGAGATCACAGTTCTTTGTAGCTAAGCTTCTGCCATGGCTTGCATGTCGTTACGAAGCTTTCTCATATCCTCTCTCAGAGCGTCGATCTCTTCTTTCAACTCTCTGTTTTCTTCCTCAAGATCATCCATCTTTTTCTGACGATTGGCCCGAGTATTATACGAATGAGACAGTTTGACTCTAGAATCGAGACACAAACGTGAGATTCGTAGGGAAGAAGAATACGCGATGTGAGAATGATGAATGCAATGATTATATTAATTGTTGTTTTTTGGTTTAATCAAAATAAACTTCGACAATTAGATTGCAAATATCAAACAGTGGGGAAACCCCTCTTTATTGAATTCCAAAGGATTACAGAAATGGAAATACAGTAGATTACAAAGTGCAGAAACCTAAACTAATGGGTCCCTAGTCCTCTCTGAAGAGAAATCGGGTGCTGATTCTGGTATCTTCCTTTTCTTTGACCGGGGCGCTTGGGCCGTTGTCGGGCTGTCATTCCTTTGCCAAGTGAAAGGAGTGAGCAAATTCCTTTGGTCATCTTGATTCTCTATAGCATGCTGCTCTAAAATTTCAATCAGAGCATTTTTCTCTCTCAGTAGTTGCTGTATTTGGATACACTCTACGTCGAGGGTGCGGTACTTGTTCTTCCAATACCTTCTTTCCTTTTGAACTTTGTTGAGAGTAACCTGAAGCCTTTCAGTTTCTGTCATGAAGTACATGACAATTTCCCTCGGTGGAAGAATTCCGTAACGAGGATAAGGCATCTTTAGCTTGAGAGCTCTGGTTTGTACCCAATGGAGATAAGGCTCCACCGAGACACAGTCCGGTTTTCCCAGAGACTCTCGTCCTTTCTTATGAACCTGTTTCCAAGCTTGCACTATTTCCATCTTTAGTGCTCTGTCACTTTCTCCTTCTTTGAAGAAAAGACCTTCCAGATGAACACCCAGTGGGATGTGTCGCATCGGGTATCCAAATTGACGAAGAACTAATATCGGATGATAGTTGATTCCTCCTTTAGTTCCTATGAGGGGTACGCTGGGGAAGTTTCCACAACGTTCAATGATTATGATTCCCTCATAAATCCTATTACACCATTCTATATCGGAATTGGTGAGAGACATGATCTTCTGCGACCAACGTAAGACACTCTTGCAATCCCAAAAAGCAGCAGACTTGGGCAAATGAGAGATAAACCATTTATAGAGCAAAGGTACACAACATGTGATCTCCCCTCCGCTGTACAAATTTCCCAAGTGTACAGAATGATACGCATCTGCGAGCAAAGTTGGCACAGGGTTTCCAATGAGAAAAACCTTAATAGCGTTGATATCGACAAAGTTATTGATGTTGGGAAACAAAAATAACCCGTAGGTGAGCAAGACAAAGATGCTTTCAAAAGCAGTCCCGTTCCCTATACTAGCGAAGTACAGAGCTTTCTTTGTCAAGAACTGGGCTGGCAAACCTTGGATGCCACCCTTAGTAATCATGTGAGTCCTGACCTCAGACTCGTCCAAATAAATTGCTCTTGCAATAGTCTGACTCTTTGGAATTTCTTCCAGTCCAGAAAATGGAGTTCGATCAGTGATATGTAAATCAGTCAGATGAGAATACTCCTCCAGCGTTGGTGCCAGCTGGTAATCCGGGAATGTGAAACAATGATAAACCGGATCGTAGAACTGAATGAGCGCATCCATGATTCCCTTAATCACATGGACTCTTAACAGTGGTAGCAAACCACCGTGCTTGGCTCTGAAAGCCTCTGGGTTAACGATCATCCTCGCTAACTTTCTCAAATCCCCTAATTTTGGAACCTTGAAGGTATACTGGTGAGTTCTCCTTCTACCGAAATCCATTAATGCAATCCTTTTCTCTGATATTTGCAATCACAGTCTTAGTTTAATTTGAAAAACAGAGAGACTAGAAGAGAAAGTTTTTTGAATGTTTTAATGTTTTATTGAATGAATGCATGAATGCAGCACACAAAAACATAGAAAAAACATGGGGTCAAAGGGTCGTTGTCATGAAGTCAAGGCTCTACCCATCCCCAAAGGTTTATACTAGGGTGATTTTTGTACCTGTACTCATTATCATCAGCTCCTCCCAGGAAGGCAGACAACAAGCGGATCGCCAGCGAGTTGTGTGCAATCTTAGAGTAAGTGCCATTCACCGAGAATAGATCACCAGCCTCAAATGAGGGTAGTATCGCGTAACAGCTATTTCCGATAGCTTCCGCACTACGAAAAAGGTTGGCTTTTCTTAAGTGTATACTCAATCTCACCACATGCGGCATCACACGCATTCCCAGTAGCAGAAAAATAAACACGTATAGCAATTAGGAAAAGCAGTATATTTATTTGTCCTAATCATCCTAGACTTATAAAGCTACGATTCTTAAGTTCCTGACAGAAATGGGTTCCCCGGCGGAAGCCCCAATCTGTGGTTCCCTGCCTAAGAGATGGACCAGCATAGGTCAATCTTTCTCTTCGGTAGAGTTCCCATTTTCCGTAGAAAACGGGGATGACGCCCTAAGGCAGAAAAGGAGACTCCCCAGCAGAGTCGCCATTTTACAAGGAAAACAGATAGAAATAAAAACTGGCCCCACGGTGGGCGCCACTTTTCTGTAGCGAGCGATTTTGGTCGCGGTTCTTAAGCGCTGGTCGCTCTCTGCGGTTGAGCTTAAAACTACAGGTCGATTCATTTTTTATCCTATTGTGAGCTGAATAAGGAAGGGAAATAGATGTCTCCAATTAACCCTGCTTTGCATACTGAGTTTAAACAGCGGTCTGTTAGGTTACGGATGCTATCAATGTCGGGGGGCCTTTGTACTGGTTATTCGTATTTCGCCAATACGGTTATGTCTTTCTTTTTTCTAGGCAAAGGGTTTCTGGTGGGGAATAAGGATTAGGATGTTAGGACTGACGCTTTTGAATTACTGCTTTTAATTGATAGAGATATGGGATTTGGGTTTTTTGTTGATTGCGCTCGCTAAGATCTTTTCTTTCGATCTTATGCCTACGTATTCCCGTTTACCGAAAAAGGGGAATCAGAGCGTTCGTAGTTCCTCCTATTCTATGGGAGGAAATGGGTGTTTTTGGTGTCTTGTTCAAAGCCCAAGACGTGAAGCGAATGGTGGTTTGTATCTTGTTCAAAGCCCAAGATGTGAAGCTGAAAGGTCTATTTGTGTCTTGTTCAAAGCCCAAGACGTGAAGCTGAAAGGTCTCGGCTTTAAAGAGAATTTGTCATCTCTAAAGAGGGGGAAGGAGAATTACTTTAACTGGGATACGCGGATCCGAGCAATGCCATAATTTCCGAAGAAAGGGTTTTAACCTGAAGGAGAAGACTTTAACTCAGTGTAGAGCAATGCCATCTTTCCTTAGGAATTTCTCATGCTAAAAGAGGGACAGTGGCATGGATATAGATGATCCAGAGGCTTGCCGCTTACAACGATTAGATGAAGGGAAAGAAGTTGTTGATGTTTGTGTACTGTGAACGAGGCACAGCTTTGATGCTAAAAGGTTGATTGGGTCAACCAGTGGTTTTCTTATACAAAGCCTAAGAGGAGGCTAATTTCCGCTAGGAAAATCATTATACAAAGCCTAAGAGGAGGCTATTTTGTGTCTCGTACAAAGCCCGAGAGAGAGGCTAAAAGTTTTTGACCCAGTGGGGCATATCGTTATACAAAGCCTAAGAAGAGGCTAGCAAAGAGTTTGACTCTTGCTTAAGGGATTTATATCTCGTACGAGGCCCGAGATGGAGGCGAAAAAAGGGGTGATTGACTCAACGAGGGAATCTTTTGTGTCTCATACAAAGCCTGAGAGAGAGGCTAAAAGGTTGTTTTGACTCCACTGGGGAGAATTTTGGTATCTCGTACGAAGCCCGAGATGGAGGCCATTGTAACTGTTTCAGTTTAGTGACAGATCCAATATACTGATTTAAAAGAGAAAATCAGTTCTTATATGAGCAACACTGTACTCAGGGATTTAATTTGAATATCAGGGATATTTCCTTTTCTTTGAGGAAACGGGAAATCCAAAGGGTATTGAGACTATCCGAGTCTGCGAGTTTCCTTCCTATTTAACGAAGGGTGCTTGAGAATGTCTTTGAGACTCAAGGAAGTTAGACTGTCCAAGTCTAGAGTTTTATCTTTGGTACTATGCTTTGAGAAACAGTAGTAGACTCTATGAAAGGACTGTTCTATGAGGATGACTAGGTTCTGTTCCTATACCTTTAGGAGGTCGTCGGGACAATTTGTACGAAGCCCAAGAGGAGGCTGGAATCTTTTAAGAAGCCGACGGGTCCTTGTACAAAGCCCAAGAGGAGGCTATCATTCCCGAAGGAAGAGATCATTATACGAAGCCTAAGAGGAGGCTGTGAATACTTCTAAGAAGCCGTAGGGTCCTTGAATAATGCCCAAGAGTAGGCCGGGTTGCTTTTAGGAAGCCTGTGGGTCCTTATATAATGCCCAAGAGTAGGCCGATGCTTTTAAGAAGCACGTGGGTCCCAAACCAAAGAAAAGTTCAGGAAAACTCTTTTAGAGTTAAAACCACTGGTAAACGTGCGAGGTTTACTATCCAGTGACTTTAACTTTTAGAGAGAGTCCGAACCGTTCGGCGGTTTGAAGAAATTCAAGAGAAGTTTCACCGAGAATAATTCATCTCTGGGGGATAGAATTTCTTGACGATTCCTAAGGAGGACAGCCGAAGAGAAGACTGTATCTGGTGCTCCTATTGGGGATCTAGGCGTCTATTTCTACGAATAAATGAAACGGCGTCACTTAGTTCTAGACGTAGTTGCCGGGGAAACTCGAAATATCTATACTATTATTACACAGTAGATATGAGTTTATGAAAGAAGACTTACAGTGAAACAGCCCCACAATACAGTTATATGCATATGAAAGCGGTAAATGAAAGCGGATAAACACTTACTCGGTTGTAGAGCTTCCATGCTGTTTGGTTAGTTGTTCAACAAAGAAAGATAAAAAACAACAGTATATTCAAAATCAAAGGAGAAAGTGCTTTGAAAAAGAAAGATTTGGGGCTTACAGCTCAAGGAGAGGCCCAGGGTTTTATCAGTGAGCGCACTGTTTGACTTTGTACATCGGGACTTATACAAGTGACTAGGGCCCAAAAAGGTTTTCTGTACAAAGGGATGGGTCTTACACTCTCTCAAGAGGCCCAAAGAGTTTTGAATAAAAAGAAATGGGTCTTACTACTCGAGGGTAGGCCCAGATGATTTTTTCGTTTAAAATGGCGATCGCGCCGAGGTTTTCTTTTAACGCAGAGGGACTTATACAATAAGTGAGGCCCAAAATGTTTTGGTTAAAAGGGGGATTGGGTCTTACACTCTAATAGAGGCCCAAAGTGTTTTGAATGGGTCTTATAGCTCAAGGAGAGGCCCGGATGTTTTTTTGAAAAGGCGACGATCGCGCAGTTTGTTTTTCTGACGGTATCGGGACTTATACAATAAGTGAGGCCCAAAGATGATTTAGTCAAAGAAGGATTGGGTCTTACACTCTAATAGAGGCCCAAAGTGTTTTGAAAATGATTTATGAGGGTTGAATTAATCCAAAACCTTAATTTGTTTTCAAAAATGTATTTAATTGAATAAAAATTCAATTAAAATGATCAAAAATTGTTTAACACATGGAAAACAAATTGTGATCTTGGATTAATGCTTCAAAAATTAAGTATTGACCTACAAAATAATTAGAAAGCATTAAAAGTTGCAAAATCAATGTAGAAAAAATATTTAAAATGCCAAAAACAATCAAAATATTAATTCTTTGCAAAAATATCAATTATACAAAATAAATAATATTTTTGGGATTTTTTGATAAAATAAAATATTTTAACATTTTTGTGAATTATTAAAAAAAGAATCAACTCAAAATCATTAAAACTCAGAGAGATTTTAATTTTTGAATCAATTAAACAAAATCACAAAATTCAAATATTCAAATATATGAAAATGGCGCCAAGAACAATCACCAAGAACACGCGCGTTTTTCAGTTTGCCCAGATTTTCATTTTCCATTCAATCTCACTGAATACGTAATTATAACATGCAATCCACATATCATTATGCTCGCCTCAACCTCACGATCATGTCTATGTACTTTAATTTCATTTAAATTAAACATACAACAAGAAATCACGAAGAAACCTCAAGAACCCTAATTTCTGCATGAAGGCTAGGATTTTTGATACACGATTCAAACAATGCAATTAATTGAGGGAAAACATTCCATGCATGATTATGAACATATGGCCAAATTATTGTGCGAGGAAATATGCATAGATTGAGAGATGACCAAGTTTAGGCTTACCTCCAAGTCGTGACAGCAAGTTCAAAGTGATTTTTGATTTGGAGGCGTTACAAATGAGTGGTGATGATCTGAACAGCTTCCCTACACCCTATGGATTGTGTTTGGATGGTTGGACTTGATTGAAATTGGCTGGATCATTTTGTGGTACCTCAGCTGCACCTTGTTTGAAAATTTGAGCAACCAGCTGGTAATTTTGTGAAATTGATGTTTCAGAAGTTATGTGAGTGTTTGATCAGCTCATATGTGATGTATGTGAGGTGTGTGAGTGATTGGTTTGTGCAGAATTGCTCTCAAACTCAAAACCCGATAGCTACCTTGCTAAGAAAGGCATTTTTGCCAAGAGAAAGAGATTTTGAGGAAAGCATCTCTTAGATGGCTTTGGTGTACTTAAACTGACCACAATTGAGCTCTATTTATAGTAGAGCAAGCTTTTTTTGCAAGGAATAGTACATGGCAGCTGGTAAGTAGGTTTCCTCAATGTTGGCCAATGGAAATGAAAGTCTCCTCTAGCCATTGACTAGAGGTTAGGGCACAGAGCTTTGGTCCCCTTGGTCTTGGATAAGTCTTGACTGATTTCAGATAAGAATGGCTCAGTTCATGCCACCTTGATGGTTCCATTGAATGCCTCATTCCAAATTTGAAGTCTTGTCCCTATTTTGGCCATTCTAGGTTCAACATGCTATTCTTTGTTCCTTGGACCTTAGAGGCTTGGCTCAGTGATTGTCCCCTTTGGATTCAATCCTCTGAGGTGTCCAAGTGGATTGGAGCAATTGCAATTGGCTGATTTTGGCAAATTGAGCCAAAATGCAAATTCTGCCTTGCCTTGACAGATTTCAGCAAGGCAACTTGCCAATGTTGTATCTCATGATGTAGGTTGAATTTGGCAATGTTCTTGGCCATTTTAGAAAGCCCTAACATGATACAGCAACTGTTTGAACAAGTTTGGTTTTGATCTCTTTTGATTCCAAGTGAAAAATCCCCCTACATTTGGCAAAAAGTGAAGCAGAATTCTGACTTAGTGAAAATTTCACTAAGTGTTGGAAAAAGTGACTTTTTCACTTTTCAGCCACTTTGATCACTCCATAACTCAAAATCCTTAATGAATTGGAATGACTTGTAGTTGAAGTTTTTGTAGGTGATAATGAGGGCTACAAATCCATATTTGGATGAGAAAAAATGGCCTTGTGGTTTAGGAGTTATGGTCCTCCAAAGTTGGTACCTTTGCCACTTTATTTTTAACTTAGAAAATTTTTTAAGTTTTATGGTTACCCCTTTTACAAGTTACCCAACTTTTCTTGATTTTTCTTGATGAATGATGATTCAAATCATACATAAACATCATTTTAGGGTTAAAAATCCATTTTGGTGAAAAATCTCAAAAAGTCAAAGTTGACTTTTGTGCACAGTTGACTTTTTATCAGATGAATTCCAAACTGTGCAATTCTTCAGAAAATCATGTCCTTGACCTAAATCAAACTTGATGGACATGTACCATGGGTGTCATAGGGTATATTTAATCATGTATTAGGGTTTAGGAGCATGTCTTGGTCAAAAGTCAAAGTTACAGTTGACTTTTCCCTTAAAACCCTAATTGTGGTGCAGATGAAAATGAGACTTGTTGCTCAAGCTTCTTGGATCAATCCATTGTTCCAAATGGATCAACATGGTGTATTAGAGACCCTCAAATCATCTCTTGAGGTCTTGGCTCATGGTTTGTCCCAAAAGTCAACTTAGGGGTGAATTAGGTCAAGAAACCCTAATTCCTGATTTTTGATGAATGCATCCCCAGAGGCAAAATTGACTTGATGCATGGGTTCATGAGGTTCCATGAAGCATATTAGGTCATGTTTTGGATCATTGCCTTGTGCCCAGATGAAAATTTCCATCTGGAGGCCCTGGTCGACCAAAACCCTAATTTGGTGACACTGTCGATCTTGAGACTTGATCCACCTAGAAGGGAGCAGCCTTGTGCTTAATCCTTGAAGTGGGAGTCCTTTTTGATCCATTGTGGATGTTTGAGAGATTAGACAAGTTGAAGATCATGTCATTTCTTGATTGATCCTTTGTCTAAGCACTCAGAGAGGGCTTGAAACCCTAATTTTGATTGTATTGGATGCTCACCCATCTTTGGGGAGACTGATGAAGCATAAAGGTACATCCATATTGTGATGATGATTTTCACAATGATGGGAAATCTAAGTGGTCAAAATTTGGGGTATTACACCCACTACACTTTCCATCTTCCTTATGGGATGGTTACCCCCACACTCTTCGACTTGGCTGCCATTGCAGGGCTTCGACCAGATGGCATTTCATATGATCCTGAAACTGATGCAGAGGATACCATAGGGATCTCTGACTCCAAGCTTACATACACCCACTTCATAAACTACCACAAACGTGACACTGAAGAAATAACTGACAAGGAACACATTGCATTCCTAACCGTATGGTTGTCGAGGTATGTATTTTGCTCAAAATCCCTGCAGGTGGCCAAGAAATATCTCACTCTGGCCAACCAACTTCACAACAACAGAGGAGTTTGCCTTAGTGGGTGGATTTTGGCAAACCTCTATGAGTCTCTCAGCGAAGGGGAGGCTCGACTCAAAGACTTGGAGGCCCAGGGTACTGTTCACTTGAATGGCCCTCTGTGGCTGCTTCAATTGTGGCTTAATGCAACTTTCGAAGCTAGCCTTCCCAGAAAAGGGCAAGTCGATGAGGACTCTGCTGAAATCAAAGAAAGGAGGGTCGAAGGTACTCGCCTGGTGAAGCTCACACCCAATGATGATGGGGAAACTCTTAAAGGAGCCTTCTCCAGTTACATTATGATGTTTGCCAAGCGGTATGATTTCACACCCAGTATGGCCCCTTTTGCTGAAAGAAAATATGGACCTGAGTGGTTTACAAGGCCATTCCCTGATTCATCCAAAAAACTCGATGCCGAATCTGTTTCAATCTGGGAAGCCTTTTTTATTCCTAGATTTATAATTCAGAGGCTGAATCTTGGAAGAGATGTGGCAGCCTTGATTGCTTACCAACCAAATCTTGTCTCTCGACAGTTTGGGTTGGCTCAAATTTTCCCCAAGTGTCTGTATGGGAAGAAAGGCCATGTAGTCCTTCATACTGCCAGTTTTGATGAGGGAAGTGCTGCAGTCGCTTTCGACCGGTGGAACGTGAGAAAAACAACTCTTTCCCCTGTGCACTTTCGACCCACATTTTTGTGCACTAAACTATTTCACAACTGGTGGTCGAAGTACTATAGTGAACAATTTCTTGATGTTGCTGCCTTCTCTTCATTAATTGACCAAGCTTTTCTTGATGTGCAGGAGAAGACCAAGAAGAGTAAGTTCATTCATGTCAAAGAAATCCAGGCCTTCCAAAAGTACTTTGAAACTGTCTATCGACCAAATGATATTAGTCGAACCGTTCATGAGGCTGCTGTCACTTTGAAGGAGAAATTTCTACAAAAAATGGATCAGTTGAAAATCCCTTCAAACGCTCCTCTTGAGAAACGTTATGAGGTGGCTTTTGAACTCTTTCCTCCAAAGTTCCCTCGACTGCCTAACGCTGATTTTGGAGTGGCACTTCCACCCCCCCCCCCCATTTCCAGACTGGTTTGTCTGTGGTGAGCACATTAAACTCCTTCGACAGCAGTCCCAACCGAAAGCCCAACAGGTGGTTGCGACTAAACATACGCTGGACAGTTTCAAAGGACACCTTCATATAGGGGTCGAGGATGTTCGTGTCGAATCCGAAATATATGAAGGTTTGAGGCCCTCGATTTGTGATTTTTAACCAACCACACAATTATTAATCTTGTAATAATCATCTGCCTTTCAGCTATGGCCAGGAAGACTAGCTCATCGAAGGGTGATGCAGGAGTCGAAAAAGAGACTGAAGGCAGAAAGGTATTTTATATCCCTTGCCTACATCTTCTTCTGTAACCAACTTCTAATATTTGCATCACCTTTTAGACTGCTCGAAAACCTCCAACGCCTTCAAAAAAGGGCAAGAAAGGTGCTCAAATAGTTGTCCCTTCAGATGCTGATGATGAATCCCCTGAGGAGGTAGTGGTTAAAAAGAAAAGGAAGCTTACCAAAGCTTCTGGAGCTACCACCCAATCCTCCTCAAAGGCCTCCAGAATTCTTGATAAAACACCTGTTGATAGTGGTGTCAAGAAACAACTCTCCGAGATTGCATCGAAAACGACTGCTGTTGATCCTGAGAGTGCAAACTCAAGTCCTGATGCCGCAACTGTACAGGTATGCATACTATCTTTACTCAGTATTTACATTCCTTATTCAGATTTCTTTCAATCTTATTCTCTTTACTTGTGATCTTCAGGCTGATGTAGGTGGTTCCAACCCACCACAAACTTCATTCAGCTTTGCAACAACTATCCTGAATAGCCAAGGTGAGCTAACTTATCACCCTACCTCTGACCTTGGTTTGGGATATAGTTCACTGAGAGAAATTAACCAACCTATTCCTCTTACAGTTCCTCCTCCTGAGGCAGATGAAACCAATAAAAACTTGCCCACCAGGACCAACACTCAACAATCCCAAACCGATGGCTCTAAACATGAAGAGGATGATGTTTCTAATCAACAACCTCTTGACCATACAGAGACCATTGCCATGGACGTGGAAGGACAGCCAACTGAAGAGGAAGACGAGGAGGTCGAAAATGAAGAAGATTAAGAAGAAGAGAGAGAAAGGACTGAGCAGTATCAAACCCATTCACCTGTGGTTGAAACAGGTCCTGTCAACAATCCAACTCCTGGGCCTACAGTCACTTCGAATGCTGGAGGATCCCCCACTAGAGACCCATTGGCTGCCCTCAAATGGTCAAATCCTCGAGAGTATGCCAGAATGATACTTGGGAAGAAGTACAGCTCTTCAGGTACTAGCCTTAGTACTTCGACCAGTTCTGGGGGTCCAGCTCCAGATGACTTTGCCAGCCCTATCCTTCAAAAGATCAAAGACAAATTCTTCAAGGGAGACATCCACAATGTCTTACTTTCAGATCGAACTGCTCCTCTCTTCCTGAAAGATAGCCTCCAAAAACTGGACCTTTCGACTCTTAGTAAAGATGTGTCTGAATTCCTTGTGGAGTTAACTGCTTTAATAAATCAGATGTCTGAGGACTTCAAACTTCTTCCCAAGATTCTACACAACATTGAAGTTACAACTAGACTGGAACATTTAGCTTGGGATGAAGCACATGCATCAGAAGCTAAGGTCAAAAGTCTGGAGATTGACCAAAACAAAAGGCAGGCAGAGATAGAGTCGAACCAAAAGGACATTGATACCTGGAAGCAGCAAATTGAAGAACTGCAAAACAAGATTTCTAACGCTGAAAAGTGCAATCTTGAGCTGAAAGACTTCGACGATACTGAAATGGCCAGAGAGTTAAAGCGCACTATAAACTTCCTTGATAAGGCCCAAACGCTTGAAAAGGAACTTTCAGCAGCTAAGCTCAACAAAGCTCTGTGTGAGAAACGCCTTCAGAATCACAAGGTCAACTTTCTTGAGTTGAAGTCGAAGCTCCCTTTTTGATTGTCCTATGATTTCTTATTTGTAGTTTCTTTTTTATCATCATGTTTGCTGGCCCTTTTGAGGCCCTATGTAAAGACAATCTCAATGCCCCCTGGCGTTTATCTAAATACTTCTGTTTGCTATTAACTTTTCGACTTGCAAATTTTTTGATAAAATCATGGCGCATTTTCTCTTAAAATTTTCTAATCTTTGTAATTAAAGTACTCTGCCTCTTTTCTTGGAAATCATGAAAATAACGCAGCTTTTAACAGCTTAGTGTTCCAACGGCCCAAGTTCCTATTCCATAAAGGAATATTAATAGCATAACCCTAAGGTATATTCCCAAGAGCAATTTCACGTTTCTCCATTGTTGACTGGCCAATCGTTACAAGACTTTGCCTCTATAAAATCCTCTTCACATGAGCCATATTTTTCACCCACTGAAGCAAGCATGAGTACTTCCTCAAAGAAGGCAGTGATCCAGAAGGTGGCTGAGGAGACAAAGAAAGCTGAGGCAACAACTACTGCCTACAATGATACTTCAACTGGAGCAACCTCTCGCCCCAAGAAGCAAGAAACTAAGATGAAGGTCCCCAAGAAAGGGCATTCCAAAGCACAAAACTCTGATGATGAAGCTGACGAAGATTATGTCGCCTTCCTCAACTCTATTAATTGGAGAGACTATGAATGATCTTTCTCCTGGGTTTCATGTTGTTGTGCTCTATTTTCTTTCCTTTGTATGCCATTTTGGCCTCACATGGCCTATTTTGGCTTTTATAATCTGAATAAAACTTATGTCTTAATATGAATCTCTTGCAAAATAGGCTTATATTTTTTCAAATATTTCCCATTTACCCTCAAGACTCTTATATCACCCTCAATCTCCTGAACCTCGTAAGCATTATTACTGAATGCCTCAATAATTTGAAAAGGACCTTCCCACTTAGAAGACCACTTCCCTAAAGATCTGGTCTTTCGATCCATAGGCAAGATCACTTTCCACACCAGTTGCCCAGCTGAAAAAGTTTTACTCTTGACCTTTTTATTATAAGACTTCTCCACCCTTTTCTTTTGCCTTTTCAGCAACTCTAATGCATGGAGTCTTTCTTCATCTAAATCCACTAACTCATCAAGCATCATATTCCAATAAGATTCAGATGGAATCTCATGATGCCTTTGAATCCTTATGGACTGAAGATAAATTTCTATAGGAAAAACTACATCATGACCGAAAGTCAGTCGAAATGGGGTAGTATTAGTTGCCTCTTTGGGGGACGTTCGACATGCCCAAAGTATTTGGTCCAATGTCTTATGCCAATTTCTTGGCCTTTTTCCCACATGCTTTTTTATCAACCCAATAACTACTTTATTTGCCGCTTCGACTTGGCCATTAGCTTGAGCATAATAAGGTGTGGATGTTAGAAGCTTGAATCCCATTTCTTTAGAAAACTCTTGCATTTTTTGACCAGTGAAGACTGATCCTTGGTCTGTTGTAATTGTCTCTGGGATTCCGAACCTATAGATGATGTGTTTCTGGATAAATTCAATCACATCTTCTTGATCAACATTTGGTAAAGGGATAGCTTTGACCCATTTGGTAAAATAATCAATACCCACCAAAATGTACTTATGATTTTTAGATGATGCTGGTCGAATTTCTCCAACCAAATCCAAAGCCCATCCTCTAAAAGGCCAAGGTTTCATTATAGAGTGTAATTCACTTGCAGGGACATGTTGAATGTCATCATGAACTTGACATTCCTGACAACCCTTAGCAAATTCAATACAATCTTTTAACATGGTAGGCCAATACATGCCTTGTCGAAACAACAACCATTTCATTTTATGGCCTACCTGATGTGCCCCACATGCCCCACTATGGACAGTTGAAAGGGCCAAGTATGCTTCTGCCTCACTGAGGCACTTAAGCAATACTCCTTCAGGAGTCTTTTTGAATAATTCATTACCCAACAAGACATAACTCAAAGCTTGATACTTGATTTTCCTTTCTGTCGAAGATATTGGATTTTTTAGATAATCTACTATAGGTTTTCTCCAATCCTTGTCAGTTATGCTATCAACTGCCAGAATTGCAAAATTATCTTCATCAGCGTATCCAAGCTTAGTTTCTTCCAAATCTGATGGGGCTAATCCTACTGACACCACCCTTCCTCTGACTTCAACTTCGATTGCATCTTGTAATTTGCCTTTCGAAACTTTATACCCTGATGCAATCTGAGCCAAGTCATTAGCTACTTGGTTTTCCAGTCTAGGGATGTGTCGAAAACTAACTGCGTCGAACGTTTTCAACAGTCGATTCACAACTACAAAGTACATAATCAAGTTTTCTTTTATGTACTTGTACTCCTTGGTAACTTGTTTTATGACCAGTTCTGAATCTCCCATGATTTCGACATGAGTTACCCCCAATTCCAGCAATACTTTAAGTCCAGCAATTAAAGCTTCATATTCAGCTTCGTTGTTAGAACAATGGCCTTCAATTTTATACTTAAGTGTTGTTGGAATTTTATTAGGAGAAATAACAAGCACTCATATGCCTGTCCCATCTTTGTGGCTCGACCCGTCGAAATATAACTTCCAAGGTTCCACATCAAGATAGTTCATAGGGGTCTCATTTGTAGAATGGTCAACTATAAAGTTTGCCACTACTTGTCCTTTAACAGCTTTTAAAGGCTTATAAGTTAAAGAATATTCAGTTAATGCTAATGCCCATTTTCCAATTCGACTATGTAAATTAGGTTTGGACAACATATGTTTAATAACGTCATAACGAGAAGAAACATAAACATCAACTGGTTTTATATAATGCTTCAATTTTGTACAAGAGTAATACAAACATAAACATAATTTTTCAATCATGCTATATCTAGTTTCTGCATCATTTAAAACTCTACTAAGGTAATAGACGGCCCTTTCGACACCATCATCATCCTCTTGAGCTAACATGCTCCCTAAAGTTCTATCTGACGCAGCTATGTACAATCTCATACACTTATTGCCACAAGGTGGTGAGAGAATCGGGGGGTGACTCAGGTACTCTTTGATCTTGTCGAAGGCTTCCTGTTGAGCTTTTCCCCAGTCGAACCCATCCTTGCTAGCTCGAAGCAATGGCGAAAAGGCTTGCGTTTTCCCACTCAAGTTGGATATAAACCTCCTCAAGAAATTTATTTTGCCCAAGAGAGACTGCAATTCCTTCTTTGTTGATGGCGTTTTTGCTTCCATAATGGCTTTAGTTTTATTCTGGTTAATTTCGATCCCCTTCTTGTGGACCACAAAGCCTAAAAAATCCCCTTCCTTCACACAAAAAGCACATTTGAGAGGATTCATTTTAAGACCATGTTTTCTCATCCTTTCAAAGGAATGTCGAAGATGGCTTAAATGATCTTTTCCTTAAAAAGACTTAACAACAATATCATCAATATAGATTTGCATAAAAGTCTCAATAAAATCATGAAATATCAAATTCATTGCTCTCTGGTAAGTTACCCCAGCATTTTTTAGACCAAAAGGCATTACTACCCATTCATAAGTGCCTAATGCCCCTGGACATCGAAAAGCAGTTTTTGGGACATCTTCCTCGGCAATGAATATTTGGTTATAACCAGAATAACCATCCAACATACTCAAGTATTCATGTCCTGCTGCAGAATCAATCAACATTTCTGCCACAGGCATAGAATATTCGTCCTTAGGGGTTGCAGAATTTAGATCTCTAAAATCTATACAGACCCTTAAAGAACTATTCTTTTTAATGACTGGTACAATATTAGCTAGCCATTCGACATACCTAGCTGTACGGATGAACTTGCATCTAAGTAACCTCTCAATTTCCTCTTTGATCTTTGAAATGATTATTGGGGCAAACCGTCTTGGATTTTGCTTGACTGGTTTTTTCCCAGGTATGATTGGCAACTTATGTTCAACAAGCTCTCTCCTCAAACCAGGCATTTCGTCATAGTCCCAAGCGAAGCAATCCTTGAATTCCTTCAATAGTTGGACCATTTCGACTTTGAGTTGTGGGTCGAGATTAGTACTAACATAAGTAGGCCTTTTTACTCCCCCTTCACCCAAGTCAATTTCTTCCAAAAGATCTTGCGCCAACATTTTAATGTTGTCTAACAATGGATCCTTTTCGAAACACAAAGGCTCATTATCATAAATAGCATCAAGCCTTTGATTTTGGTCATCGATTTGAGACCCGTCAGGTGGTTCAGGCTCAAAGTCCTTACCAGGGCCTGTAACACCCCTTTTCTATACCCCCAAATAATCACATAATCATTTAGGCACATATTAAAAATTTCTTCAGAGTATAATTATAAACATAGTATAAAAAAAGGTTTGTCACATTATACATGAAATTAAAACATTCAACACCTGCTCAACAATTGATATGCAACAGTGGGGTAACTTTGCAACAGAGGAACTTAGTCCTTACACCCACATCTCAATATTTAGAATAAAAGCGGAAAATCTAAACATTGAATAACATCCAACATATATACATATATATATCATCAAGTATTATCCACCAACATAATTCATGTTTACATAAACATTCAACAACAAGATACATGTACAAATGTATCACAAAAGAATCATATACATCCTAGCTACCCGGTGCTACATATCAGAGCCGGCCGATCAAAAGAATGAAGACACGCTTCACAAAAAGACCACCAACATACCTACTCTGCAATGCCTCATAGAGCATCATAAAACGGCAGAAGGGTGAGAAATATTATCATAATAACAATGCATATAATTATATATCTTAGCATAAAAATACACATATTCCACATTCTCACCACAATCCATCACGACACACTCATATACATTACAATGTATATATATATATATATATATATATATATATATATATATATATATATACAAAACCAAGCATATTCATCATGCATACTTTCACAATTCTTATCATTCCACATAAACATACATATTCATGTGTATTCATCAATGCACCATTATAAAGATGATAAATGCAAATCATAGAGACCGACTCACGACTCTATGCAAATGCAATGCGGTACCAACTCAATCATCTCAAGTTCACTCAGGAACTTATTGGAACCATCGCTCGTTACCAATGTAACTCCCCGTCGGGCATACGATGTTCCTCGTCGCTCACACCCCACATGGGCACACGACGTTTATGGATCGCTCACACCCCACACGGGCACACGACCCGATCGCTCACACCCCACATGGGCACACGATCGTCAATAATCATCGCTCACACTCCACATGGGCACACGACGTTATAGCGGATTCCCTCTGGAACCAATCCGTCGCTCACACCCCACATGGGCACACGACGTTATAGCGGATTCTCATTAGAATCCCACAACACAAGAATGTACATCATTATGCTTCACATACAAAATGACTCAAGACATTCTTGAAATGCATACATATTTGCAATATATTCATGCATTCATCTCATACCATCACATACAATCTATATACATTCACATCAATGCACTATTGTATGGTTCACATTCAAAATACACATTCAAAATGGTAAAAGTCGCTAAATAACACTATTCCCGACTTTTCGACATAATTAAATCGGCTAACTATTTCCAAATCGTCATAATAAGAAAGTACAGCTCAATAGCTTCACAACGATACCAAGAATGTAAAAATCGGATAAACGGAACAAAAGTTACGGACGAAAACGAAAACACATTTTTGAAAAATCTCATTTTTACACTTGTCCTGACCATCCGCGTATGGACCTATTCCGTACGCGTATGGCCCAAAATTCGTACGCGTATCATACGTAAATCACCAGATGGCCGGGAAAACATGCATCCCATACGCGTATTGGCCCTGAAATGCGCCATCCATACGCGTATTGCCCAAGTCAATACGCGTATGGCCTGCCCCAATACGCGTATGGCCAGGCGAAATGCAGAATTTTCCTGCAGAATTCTGTTCTGCGCTTTTCCCCCAAACCACACCCAAATTCATCATCTAATTCCAGAAAAATACCAATTTGATGTACAACAACATGTATCATTCGTGTATCAACAACAAGAGACACGAAAACATCATTTCCAACACGATTAAATCGATTTCTACCATTTTCTACACAAATGGGTTTATACCAAAACTCATAAAAATCAACAACAACAACAACAACACAATCATACATAATGATATACATTGATAAGATAATAAGATTTCACACCCTTACCCGGATAATTCGATTCCTAGAAGTTGTTTTTGAAGATTTCCAAGCTTTTCCTCTCTTTTCTTCTCTTTTCTCCTCTTCCTCTTTCTTTCTCTCCTTTTTCTCTCTATCTTTCTTTTCTTTCTCTTTCTTTCCTATTTCCTCTCCTTATCTCTTTTTCTTTTCTATTTTCTTATTTTCTACTCAAATTAAATTAATTCATTTTTCACAAAATTCTATTTCCACTAAATTTCTAACTTATCATTAATTGAGAAATGTCTAGAATACCCTCCATTCTAATTTCCCCGCAAACTCTCAAACACGATAAAATATCACAACACGTTCAACATAGCATATTAACATACCAATTTCACAAATAAAATAATTTATCACTCAATTAAATAAAAGACTCAACAAAATGGGAAATAATCGAAATCGGGGCGTTACAACTCTCCCCCACTTTAGAAATTTTCGTCCTCGAAAATATTACCTGATTCAAACAACTCCGGATTCGACTCTCGCATCCTAGTCTCTAGCTCCCAAGTCATATTGCCTTCCGCAGCGCCTCCCCACGCCACTTTCACAAGCGCAATATCCTTGCCTCTTAGCTTCTTAACTTCATGGTCCAAAATCCTAATCGGTAAAGCTTCAATCGTAAGGTTATCTCTCACTTCAACCTCGTCCATAGGAATAACATGTGACGGATCCGGAACATACTTCCGAAGTTGCAAAACATGTAATACGTCATGCAAAGTCGAAAGATTCTGAGGCAACGCCACACGGTAAGCCACAGCACCAACTCGCGCAGAAATCTGATACGGACGAATAAAACGAGAAGTCAACTTCTTCGACTTCAAAGCACGACCCACACCCGTAACCGGCGTAACTCTCAAAAACACATGGTCGCCTTCTTGAAACTCAAGATCTTTCCTTCTCTTGTCATGATAGCTCTTTTGTCTACTTTGAGAAGCTTTCATCTTCTCACGAATAAACTTCACTTTCTCCGTCGTTTGTTGTACCATCTCCGGTCCAACTATCGTCCTCTCACTGGTTTCATGCCAACACAAAAGTGTTCGACATCTCCGACCATACAAAGCCTCAAATGGTGCCATACTTATACTTGAATGAAAACTATTATTGTAGGTGAACTCAATCAACGCCAAATAACTATCCCAAGCACCACCTTGCTCGAGCACACAAGCACGCAATAAATCCTCCAACGATTGAACTGTCCTCTCGGTTTGACCATCCGTTTGCGGATGATACGCCGAACTCAATCTTAGCTTAGAACCCAAAGCCTTTTGTAAACTCTCCCAAAACCTCGATGTGAATCTAGGATCTCTATCCGATACAATACTCTTAGGAAGTCCATGTAACTTCACAACCACAAGAACATAAATCTCGGCTAACTTCTCCAAAGGATAACTAATATCAATTGGAATGAAGTGAGCAAATTTAGTAAGCCTATCAACGATTACCCAAATAGCATTATGACCTCTTTGCGTATTTGGCAATCCCGTAACAAAATCCAACGATATACTATCCCATTTCCACTCCGGAATGTCCAACGGTTGCATCAATCCACTAGGTTTTTGATGTTCCACCTTAGACTTTTGACAAGTTAAGCATGCATACACAAATTGAGCCACATCCCTCTTTAATCCGGACCACCAAAAGATTTTTTTCAAATCTTGATACATCTTATTCGCTCCCAGATGAATACTTAAGTTACTTCGGTGTCCTTCTTCCAATATCATATTTTTCAACTCCGCATCATCGGGAATACAAATACGACCACGGAATCTCAAAACTCCAAAATTATCAACCTTGAAATCCTCATTCTCGTTCATCATCAAATCAACGAACTTCAAATCCAACTTTTGCTTTTCACATACGGTTGTAAGAAAATCATTCGTAACATTTAACATACCAAGTCTCACACTTCTCGGCGTCATTTCACAAACTAAACTCAAGTCTCTAAAATTCTCCAAAAGTTCCCATTCTCTCATCATCAATGCGGACATATGTAACGACTTCCGACTCAAAGCATCGGCCACCACGTTTGCCTTACCCAGATGGTAATTCAAACCAAAATCATAATCCTTCAAAAGTTCTAACCGCCTTCTTTGTCTCATGTTCAATTCTTTTTTATCAAATAAATATTTCAAGCTCTTGTGATCACTAAAAACTTCAAACCTTGCACCATAAAGATAGTGCCTCCAAATTTTCAAAACAAACACCACGGCCACTAACTCCAAGTCATGTGTAGGATAATTCTTTTCATGCACTCTCAATTGTCTTGAAGCATATGCCACAACTTTTCCATCTTGCATCAAAACACCACCTAAACCAACCAATGAAGCATCACAATACACAACAAATGGTTCCGTCGGATTTGGCAAAATCAAGATCGGAACCGTTTTCAACCTTCTTTTTAGCTCATTGAAACTCTCTTCACAATGAATATCCCAAATGAAAGCCTTTCCTTTACAAGTCAATTGCGTTAATGGAAGTGCCAACTTCGAAAATCCCTCAATAAACCTCCGATAATAACCCGCCATGCCTAAAAAGCTTCGAATTTCCGTAACCGATCTAGGAGCCTCCCATTGCATCATCGCATCAATCTTGGATGGATCAACACTAATACCACTACCAGAAATAACATGTCCAAGAAAACTTACTTCCGACAACCAAAATTCACATTTCGACAACTTAGCATACAATTGTTTCTCTTTCAAAATTTGTAACACGATTCTCAAATGCTATTCATGCTACTCTTGAGACTTAGAGTAAATCAAAATATCGTCGATGAACACAACCACAAAACGATCTAACTGTTCATGAAAAATACGATTCATGTATTCCATAAACACACCCGGCGCATTAGAAACCCCGAATGGCATCACGGAATATTCGTAATGGCCATACCGTGTCCTAAAGGCCGCCTTTTGAACATCCTCTTCTTTCACACGAATCTGGTGATATCCCGATCTCAAATCAATCTTGCTAAAAACACGCGCATCAACCAATTGGTCCATCAAATCATCGATCCTTGGAAGCGGATACTTATTCTTAATTGTCACCTTGTTTAATTGTCTATAATCAATGCATAACCGCATACTCCCATCCTTCTTCTTTACCAAAAATACCGGAGCACCCCAAGGAGAAACACTTGGCCTTACAAATCTCTTGTCCAACAAGTCATTCAATTGCTTCTTCAATTCTACCAACTCCAATGCCGACATACGATACGGTGCCATCGAAACCGGTGTAGTACCCGGAACTAGATCAATAGAAAACTCAACTTCTCTTTCCGGCGGTACATCCGTAATATCCTCCGAAAACACTTCTGTAAAATCACACACCACTGGGAACACATCGAGCTCAACTTTACTCTCCACCGACAATGATGCAAACAAACCGAACAATTAAGCTTCGTCCGCTAAAAGTTTCTTCAACTCTTTAGTGGATAGGAAACTCTCATCTTCATCATCTTCCAAAGAAGGAAACCTTACTAACTTGTCATAGCAATCTATATGAACTCGATTAAATTGCAACTAGTTCATACCCAAGATTACGTCCAATCCCTCCAACGGCAAACACACTAAATCCATAAGGAAGTCTTTACCATACATGGTCAAAGGACAACTTACACACACCAAAGACGTAGTTACCGACCCTGAAGCAGGAGTCTCAAAAACCATCTCACCACCCCAAGAAGTCATAAACAAATTCAAACGCTTAGCGCACTCACGATAAATGAATGAATGAGTCGCCCGCGTATCAATAATAGCAACTAAAGGCATACTATTAATAAAGCATGTACCTTTAATCAAACGGTCTGCACTAGTAGTGTCTGTCCCCGCAAATGCAAACACCTTTCCGCCCACTTGAGCTTGTTTCTGCTTAGTACACTTAGTACTAATGTGACCCACTTCTCCACAATTATAGCACTTCACTATATTCCTTCTACAATCAGTAGTAGCATGCCCAAGGCCTCCACAGTTAGAACATTTCACCACAGTCTTCCCACACTCAAATGATTTATGACCCATTCCACCACACTTGTAACACTTAACGGAACCGGAACCTCCTCCTCCAGATCTCTTATCAAAGTTTCCCCTATGCTTGCCCTTATCAATGGATGTGACATAAGGTCCACTTCTAGCTTGTTGATTTCCCTTCCTCTCATTCAAACTTTTGTAATGTGTAGAACGAGCCTTGCTATCTTCCTCGAAGATTCTACAACATTCCGTCAAATTCGTAAACCTTCTTATCCTTTGATATCCCACAGCTTGTTTAATCTCAGGATGCAAACCATTCTCATACTTAATACACTTTGAGAACTCAGCAGTAATTGCAGCATAGTGAGGATGGAATTGAACCAACTCCACAACCTTAGCAGTATAGTCCACCACAGACATACTTCCTTGTTTCAGTTCAAGGAACTCCATCTCCTTCTTCCCCTTCACACTTTCAGGGTAATACTTCCTCAAGAACTCGGTACGAAATAAATTCCAAGTTATTTCTTCATCATCCACCTCAAGAATTTGACGCATACCGACCCACCAATCATCGGCTTCTTCCTTCAGCATGTGAGACCCAAGCCTCACCTTATTCTCCTCTGCACAGCCCATGACTCTGAAGATCCTTTCTATCTCCTTCAACCAAATTTGAGCACCATCGGGTTCAAATCTTCCTTTGAAGACCGGTGGTTGATTCTTCCTGAACTCGTCATTAGCATTCACGTTCGGCGCACCTTGCACCGCCCTAGCCATTGCTTCCAAAGAAGCAGCCATCGCATTGTCGTTTCTACCTGCCATATTCTGATTATTCCCAAAAATGACAACAAGGTTAAACAACAGTTTAACCATCACAACAACAAGACAGACACAACTGACTCAACACTGGCTTTGATACCACTTAATGTAACACCCTGTTTCTATACCCCCAAATAATCACATAATCATTTAGGCACATATTAAAAATTTCGTCAGAGTATAATTATAAATATAGTATAAAAAAAGGTTTGTCACATTATACATGAAATTAAAACATTCAACACCTGCTCAACAATTGATATGCAACAGTGGGGTAACTTTGCAACAGAGGAACTTAGTCCTTACACCCACATCTCAATATTTAGAATAAAAGCGGAAAATCTAAACATTGAATAACATCCAACATATATACATATATATATCATCAAGTATTATCCACCAACATAATTCATGTTTACATAAACATTCAACAACAAGATACATGTACAAATGTATCACAAAAGAATCATATACATCCTAGCTACCCGGTGCTACATATCAGAGCCGACCGATCAAAAGAATGAAGACACGCTTCACAAAAAGATCACCAGCATACCTACTCTGCAATGCCTCATAGAGCATCATAAAACGGCAGAAGGGTGAGAAATATTATCATAATAACAATGCATATAATTATATATCTTAGCATAAAAATACACATATTCCACATTCTCACCACAATCCATCACGACACACTCATATACAGTACAATGTATATATATATACAAAACCAAGCATATTCATCATGCATACTTTCACAATTCTTATCATTCCACATAAACATACATATTCATGTTTATTCATCAATGCACCATTATAAAGATGATAAATGCAAATCATAGAGACCGACTCACGACTCTATGCAAATGCAATGCGGTATCGACTCAATCATCTCAAGTTCACTCAGGAACTTATTGGAACCATCGTTCGTTACCAATGTAACTCCCCGTCGGGCATACGATGTTCCCCGTCGCTCACACCCAACATGGGCACACGACGTTTATGGATCGCTCACACCCCACACGTGCACACGACCCGATCGCTCACACCCCACATGGGCACATGATCATCTATAATCATCGCTCACACCCCACATGGGCACACGACGTTATAGCGGATTCCCTCTGGAACCAATCCGTCGCTCACACCCCACATGGGCACACGACGTTATAGCGGATTCTCATTAGAATCCCACAACACAAGAATGTACATCATTATGCTTCACATACAAAATGACTCAAGACATTCTTGAAATGCATACATATTCGCAATATATTCATGCATTCATCTCATACCATCACATACAATCTATATACATTCACATCAATGCACTATTGTATGGTTCACATTCAAAATACACATTCAAAACGGTAAAAGTCGCTAAATAACACTATTCCCGACTTTCTGACATAATTAAATCGGCTAACAATTTCCAAATCATCATAATAAGAAAGTACAGCTCAATAGCTTCACAACGATACCAAGAATGTAAAAATTGGATAAACGGAACAAAAGTTACGGACGAAAACGAAAACACATTTTTGAAAAATCTCATTTTTACACTTGTCCTGACCATCCGCGTATGGACCTATTCCGCACGCGTATGGCCCAAAATTCGTACGCGTATCATACACAAATCACCAGATGGCCGGGAAAACATGCATCCCATACGCGTATTGGCCCTGAAATGCGCCATCCATACGCGTATTGCCCAAGTCAATACGCGTATGGCCTGCCCCAATACGGGTATGGCCAGGCGAAATGCAGAATTTTCCTGCAGAATCTGTTCTACGCTTTTCCCCCAAACCACACCAAAATTCATCATCTAATTCCAGAAAAATACCAATTTGATGTACAACAACATGTATCATTCGTGTATCAACAACAAGAGATACGAAAACATCATTTCCAGCATGATTAAATCGATTTCTACCATTTTCTACACAAATGGGTTTATACCAAAACTCATAAAAATCAACAACAACAACAACACAATCATACATAATGATATACATTGATAAGATAATAAGATTTCACACCCTTACCCGGATAATTCGATTCCTAGAAGTTGTTTTTGAAGATTTCCAAGCTTTTCCTCTCTTTTCTTCTCTTTTCTCCTCTTCCTCTTTCTTTCTCTCCTTTTTCTCTCTATCTTTCTTTTCTTTCTCTTTCTTTCCTATTTCCTCTCCTTATCTCTTTTTCTTTTCTATTTTCTTATTTTCTACTCAAATTAAATTAATTCATTTTCTCACAAAATTCTATTTCCACTAAATTTCTAACTTATCATTAATTGAAAAATGTCTAGAATACCCTCCATTCTAATTTCCCCGCAAACTCTCAAACACGATAAAATATCACAACACGTTCAACATAGCATATTAACATACCAATTTCACAAATAAAATAATTTATCACTCAATTAAATAAAAGACTCAACAAAATGGGAAATAATCGAAATCGGGGCGTTACAGGGCCTACTTCACAAATTTGAGTTGTGGCTTCGACAGCCATGTGGTTGTGTGCAGCCTCCAAGGCTGCTTGTAGTTTAGATTCGGCCACATAGGCTGAAATTCTTTGTAGTGCGTCGAATTCAGTTATTGTTACTGAATTCACTTCCCCAGCCTGTGGGGTTTATAGGCTCCCCACAGTATGGGACATTGCCTTCTTCCCTTATGACCTCTCTGTCTCATCGAAATCCCTTCACTGGGTGCAAGTGTAATGAGCAGAATGCATGGTCATCTGGGGTGAAATCAAATTCTGCTGGAGTACAAGGCGCAATGTGCGCCAAGTTTTTCTCAAACTCGACACCATCAACATGATTAACAGGCACCTTAAAGTACCCTTGATCACCTTCAATGTTTTCTACTATACCATCAGGCCTCCAGATTGTGATTCGCTGGTGCATTGACGAAGGTACTGCTCCAACACCATGGATCCATTCTCTCCCCGACAAAAGGTTATAGTTAGCTTTGCTTTCGACTACCATAAACAAGGTAGGCCTTGTCATCATTCCCACAGTTAAATCAACCTGCAGAACACTAAGAGTGGTCCCAATTTTCCCTTCATAGTTGGAAAGGACCATGTTGTGGGGCTTAAGATCAGTGTCGAATTTACCGATCTTGCTTAGTCGGAAATGTGGCATTAAATTGACTGTAGCCCCACAATCCACCAAGATTTTATTCACAGCCACGTTCTCTACTTTCCCTGTAATGTACAGAGGTTTCAAGTGCCCTTTCATGGCCTCAGTTGGTCGTTCAAAGAAAGCATTTTGTTCTTCGACACAGCCATTATTCATCACATAGTAGCACACATGTTGGTGCGCTGCCATTTCAGCCTCAGCGTTGGCATCCAAGTTTTCCACTTCAGTTATCCTATCATATTCTCTTGGCATTACTGAGACCATATTAACAATGATGTTTAAAGAGGCATCAGATTCGGAATCAAAGTTGTGGGTCGAATCTCCGTCCTCAGCTACTTCGACTGCAAACCTCTCAGCTTCTTCCTTCTTAGAAGTAAATAACCTACGCCCCACAGGCATCTTATTTGCTATTTTTGTCCCAACGTCTTTATTGCTAGCAGGCAGGATGTTGGTACTAGTTTCAGTTTGATCTTTGGCCTGAGCTTCCCTCAAAGCCTTCCTTCGTCTTTGTTCCCTTCTCCACTGGGACCTCGACATAGGATTTTTGCCTTTGTAATTCTCATAAATATAGGCAGCTTTATTGGAGGACTTAAATTCCTTCCGGTATTCCATTGAAGAACCTCTAGCCACGTCGAAATTCTTCCATCTCTGCTTCCCTTTCCCGGCTGCCTCAACTGGTTTGACCCACTTTCCGGTTGGTACATCACTGCTAGGCTTGAAAGTAGCCTGCTTAGCCCTTGGCATTTGTGGCCTTTGGCCATATTGTTTTTGAGTAGCTTTCCTTGGGTCGAAACGCCCTGGCCCTTGAGCATCTCTTTTCTCACATCCAGATTTGGCTTCTCTCCCCACTTAAAGGCTATGAGCAGCTTCTCTGTCGAAGATAGCGATGCATCGAGGGCACAACATGACTTCAGAGTTCTTTCCTTGGCACCTGTGGAGAAAATCAACAATGGTTTCATCTTCTCTGGGATAAGTCAGCTTGTTGTAGTCTTCTTAACGAACCTGTTCATCAATATCCATGGCTTGTCCATTAGTCACTTCGACCATGTTTATGTTAACTTCATCTTTTAAGCGTATTTTGGAGAATTTAACATCAAGGCCCTCAGTAGCCTCGTCCATCTGTCTGAAACGGTCAGCAGTCTCTTTTGTCACCATCTGCAATTTTGATGCTTCAGCTTTAGCATGGATCTCGACTGTAGCCTCAGCGTCGAACCTTTGAACTTCAAAAGATGTCCTAAAATAGTGTTCAGCAGCCATACATATCAAATGCTCAAGATGGCAGCCATCCACTTCCTCGACTTCTCTAATAAACACAACATCCTTGGTAAGGTCTTCAGTAACCTCCACCACTGTGGCATTTCTGCCAAGAGCTTCATTGGTGTTAACACTATCTGAGCTACTGTCAGATTCCTCAACTAGTTCGACCATGTTAACCTCTTCGGGCTCTGTGTAATTTGCTTCAGCTACTTCAAGAGGGTTGGTATCAATTTTCATCTGGGTCTTAGTTTTCTCCCCAAATTTGAGTCTGCCTTCCTGAATAGTATTCTGCAAAAGAAAACATTGAGAATTTTTATGACCTAAATAATTATGGTATTAAGGTATTTACAAAAGCCTCTCTTTTTTCTTTGCTCTAAAGGTTGTACTTTAGCACCAGGAGGCACTAGTATTTGACCATCCTTAACTAACAAATCAAAAATTTCGTCACGTTTAGTGATGTCGAAAGTGTATGTTTTCTTTGGGAACCTATCATTCTTTTCGGTTTCGACAGGGTTTTTCCCATTTGAAGGGACTAATAATTTACAAGAATAAGGAGGGCCTTGCTTAAGTTCAGCAAGATCTATTTCACTTTCGTCGAACCTAACAAGCTCGTCATACAATTCTTCGATGCCCTCCTGATATTCGACGTAAGCTACCTTCTTGTTATTGTTCACCCTAGCTTTCTCATCTTTGAGACGCTCTAGCTGTCGAACTCTGTCAGCTAACTAGGCCATATCCCTCAAATACTGGGTGTCCAATTTTTTCCTGATAGAGTAATCAAGGCCACTAGCGGCCATTTCGACAAGTTCATGTTCAGGCACTTGTGTAAAGCACCTAGCCTTGAGTAGTTGAAACCTATTCAAGTAATCATCTATTGGCTCATTGAACTTTCGTTTCACACTAGCCAATTCTTTCAAACTGATTTTAGTCTGCCCCATGTAAAATTGCTCATGGAACAAACGTTCTAACTGGGTCCAATTACAAATCGAACCAGATGGTAACGTAGTGAACCACGTAAATGCATTTTTAGTGAGGGAACTAGGGAAATACTTCACCCTTAGACTCTCATCATTTGCAATCTTGCCAGCTTCGATCAGGTAGCACGCCACATGTTCGACGATAGATTCTGTAGTATCTCCTGAAAACTTAGTACATTTTGGTACTTTTGTCCTGGGGGCAATTCAGCTTGGAGTATATAGTCTACTATAGGCGAAGTGAAGTTTGGCCTAGAAAAACCCATATTCAGGCCATTTCGAGCCATTATTCTCTCGACCATGGCTGCCAAATTGTTCTCTGCTGCTACATTATTGCGTCGAACCTGATTCACCACATGATCGGCGTTTTGATTTCTGTTTACTAACACCATCCTTGGTTCCTCCTCTTCAAGTATAGGTATTTGATTCCTAGGAGGCTCCTCCCTAGGTGCTTCGACCAACTCTGGATTCACCGGATTCACTTGTTGAGCGTTTTCCCTCCTCTCGACTCCTTGATTTTGGTGTTGAACAGGAGCGGGCATTCCCATGAATTTTGCTATACGCGTCATCTGGGCTGTCATCATTTGATTGGTTTGAGTAGTATTTTGGATCAATGGCTAGAAAATTTCTCCCATTGTCTGAGACAAAGTATGTACCATTTGCATGTTGCTCTCATCCATCTGTTGCCTCAAATATGCTGCAGATTCATTTGTTAAGTTGGGTCCTTGAGCAGAAAATCCCAAACCTATGGACTGGATGTTTCGACCCATGTTAATTCCAGAGCCTGACTCCTACAAAGGGGAAGATATCACATTCTCTGAAAATATTGGGGGTGCAGTACGCAAGTTCTGCATCATTGCTGTTGGCATGCCATAGATTGGGTTCCTAGGCAAAGGCTGTGAAAATCCAGGGGGAGGAAATTGCCTATACGTCGAACCTCCTCCTGGCGGAGTCTGAGGATTTGTCACTGATGGGCCAATGTACTCCAAGATTGGCTGAGTGTATGGCCTCACATATGTCGCCCCTTGCCCTGCTGTCGAAGGCGCTGGCTCTGTCACCATGGTTAACACTGTTGACCCTCCTGTCGAAGGAACTGGAGTTGGCACCACAGTACTTCTTGGTAATTCTTAAGGATTGATGGTGCTGTTCTGAATGCTTGAACTGCTTGGTTGAGGATTAGTCCCAGCAGAACTAGGATTTGAATTCCCTTGGCCAGATTCCATTTTCCTCGGGTTTCTTCTCTTTGGTCTATATTCGTTTGAACTGGCTATCTTTCCACTTCTCAAGTGCATACAATAAAGTTTGCCAAAATCTCGACCAATGAAACGAAAAAATTCAAAAAGGGGCAGTTATAAAACTTCCTTTTGACAGTTATTTAAAAGTTATAAACTTCCAAATACACGTTTAGCACTGTCCCACTGGGCGTACCAATTTGTTTACCTTGAAAATTGGTAAACAACCGCTGATCTTCTAAAACAACAAAGTTCTAGTAACTTACATGATCGATCAGATTGATCCTAGGACATGTGCTATGGGTGTATTTAGAATACCTCACAATTAAGCAAAGTATACATTTCGACAGTGCATATAAATAAAAGAACGTGTTTTGAAATGTAAATGAAAGTGACAGAAATCAAAGAAATGTTTAAGTCGAACAACACATCAAAAGAAAAAAAAAACTGAATGTAAAGGTTTGATAAAAGCTGGGGTTAAATGCTGGAGAAAAGTGCATATAGATCTTAAACTGCAGGAATGTAAATGCTTGAAGGTAAAGGCTTTTTAATGTAAAACTGCAAAGTAAAAAACTTTATAACGTAGAACGCTTAGAAGTAAAAGACTGAATTAAAAGATTTTAAAGTAAAGGATCTAAGATAGAAACTTCAAAGAAAATGACATTGCAATAAAATATAAGGGTGATTACAATCACGTACATTCTCGCCTCACTCTTTTCTCTACACACTAGATACTTTGAGTGATTTCAGAGTTACTTGTACAACACGATTTTTTCACACATTCTAACTCTAGAACTAACCTATTTATAATACTCTAAAGTAACCACCATTTCACTGTTTACTCCTAGAACACGCCACTTGGAACTTTGCATGTCTTCAACTTCTGGATATTCGCCACTTGTCCTCTTTTCAAATTCAAATAGTGGAACTTCCCTCCACTATCCAGTTGTAACTGCAGCGCATTATCCATAGCCGTTTTACCCTGTCGAATTGACGCTTTAAACTTGGAAATGTTTGAAGTCTTAAAATCATTATCTTCGGCTCAGGCTTTCAACCAATATGGTCGAATACATCTTGGTCGAAACCTTCCTCTCCTTTAGCTTATATTTCAAAAGAATAACTTCTTTAAAGCCAAATCCATTTGAAATCATGCAGCGTCGAAATTAGGAGCTAACAGTTGTATAGGTGATTTTTAACCCCTAGTACATACCTTGTGGGTTGTTCTTACCCTTGGCTCCATGCTCGTGACTCTGAACCCTTGAACCCTTGTTGTGATCTTTTTTGTGGTTGTTGCATAATCATGTACTCATGCATTCATGAACATCTTATCTCATTCAGTTTTCAAGGAACTCAAAGATTCTCTTTGAAAACACCGCAGATATTGAGATTACGGAAATTGGAAGGAGAAACACTCATAAGTACAGTTTCAGAGCTTCTGATCTTAAAGATTTGAGAAAACTAGCATCCTTTGTGTCTGATCCTATGGATTTCAAATCTCGTCATGGAAGACTTTTTTCTATTCTTTCTACCAACGTTGAAGACGAAATTCTTAATACTCTTATGCAGTTCTATGATCCTATCTACCGATGTTTTACCTTTCCGGATTATCAGTTGTTGCCTACCTTAGAGGAGTATGCTTATCTTGTGGGTATACCAATTTCTGACAGAGTTCCTTTTACTCTTTTGGAGGAGGTTCCCAAGTCACAAGTTATTGCTGCAGCTATTCATTTGAGGAAATTTAATATAGATGTCAATCTTACTATTAAGGGAGGCATTCAAGGGTTGACTTATAAGTTTCTGATTGAGAGAGCTTCTACTTTTGCTAGTGCTGGTAGTATGATGGCTTTTGAGGCTATTTTGGCTTTACACATCTATGGACTAGTCTTGTTCCCTAACATTGACAACTTTGTTGATGTTAACGCTATTAGGATCTTCTTGATTGGAACCCCTATTCCGACTTTGCTTGGTGATACTTATTTCTCTATCCACCATAGGACTTCTAAGGGAAATGGTACTATTGTTTGTTGTGAACCTTTGCTGTACAAGTGGTTTATTTTGCACTTGCCACAATCATCTATCTTCAAGGAGAACAAGTGTTGTTTAAGGTGGTCTCAGAGGATCATGTCCCTTACCAACGCTGATATTACTTGGTATTCATATGTGTTTTATAATGTCAAGATCATTGATAGTTATGGAGAATTCTCCAATGTGCCTTTTCTTGGTACACAAGGTGGAATTAACTACATCCTTAGTTTAACGAGACGTCAACTTGGATACACTTTGAAGGATAAGCTTAATAATGTTCTGTTAGAGGGTTTGTTTTTCCAAGAGGTAAAAGATACTCATCATTTAAAAGAGAGAATAGCTCATGCTTGGCACAGCATTCATAGGAAAGGAAAAGGAGAGCTTGGAAAACTAAATTGTGTTGCTTTGGAACCATATGCTCTTTGGGTGAAGAAGAGAGGAAGGGAGCTCAGAATGCCTTATGCTTTTGAGAAGCCTATGTCTATAGTGGTTGCCACACCACTCACCATTACTACTTATGATGTGAAGGAACTTCAAGATGCTTTAGCCAAGATAAAGCAAGAGAAAGATATATGGGAAGCCAAATTCCACACTTCAAACCTTGAGAAGATAGCGTTGCAGAACCAGATGAAGGAGAAAGATGGCTTGATAGAGTTGCTTGAGCAACATGCTGTGAAGAGACAGAGAGAGGATTTATTTTCCTTTAGTACTTCATCATCTCATCCTCCTACCTCGGGTGCTTGGAAGGGTGTTATGGACCAGATTGTGTTGGAGAAGGCCACCATGAAGGACACTTATGAGAAGGAAATCAAGAGACTCGAAAGGAAGTATCAGCTTGGAGTTGGAGCTTCCTCAGACATGACTCCTGGGATCTAGCTTTTACTTATTGTAT
The DNA here is from genome assembly GCA_022829125.1 of Lathyrus tuberosus. Classification (NCBI taxonomy): domain Eukaryota; kingdom Viridiplantae; phylum Streptophyta; class Magnoliopsida; order Fabales; family Fabaceae; genus Lathyrus; species Lathyrus tuberosus. The sequence continues at coordinate 2,071,941 of JALAZF010000007.1, read as the reverse complement.
TTTGATCCTTTGTAACTTTTATTTCCAAATGTAACTCTTTCCAATTATTAATAAAATGAGATTTTTAGTATTTCAAGTGTTATTCCTTTATGATGTTTGCTATATCTTAAAGTTCCTTGAAAACTAATTGAAAACATTTGCATTGCATGCATCATTCTGCATCTGGTTTTTTTTAGAGTTCAACATGTGTCTTATTTCTTTTCTCTTGGAATTCTTAAAAGTCAAGTTGTCTCACTCATACAACACTCGGGCTAACTCTCAAAGAAAGATGGATCACTTAGAGAAAGAGAATCGCGAACTCCGTGAAGAGGTTACAACCCTCAGAGCTGGAATTGAGAAGCTTAATGCTCTGGTAGAGTCTCTGGTTTCTCTACAGAATCAGTCTCCTCATCCTCCTACTCCTCAGGAAACTTAGCCTCAGCCCACTATGATTTCAAAAGTTGTTCATCTGCTCGTCTCTATGGCCACGATCAGTGCTCCATCACACTCCATGCCTCCTGGTTTTCCATTGGGCATGCCTTTGAACTTTATTTCTGAAGGATACAAGCTTGTTGCTAAAATTCCCACTGTTCAACCTGTAATGACAATTCCTCCACCTGTGGTGCATGCTGTCCCACAGACTGATGGACCTATCTTCCATGCTGAGCCAAGCGAAAGCTTGGGCGTTTATGAATGAATGGATGAATTTCAAGATCAATTTCAAGAGATGTAAAAAGAGATCGAAGCTTTAAGGGGGAAATAGTTGTTTGGCAAGAATGCTCATGAGCTATGTCTTATTCTGAACGTGAAGATTCCCGCCAAGTTCAAAGTTCCTGATTTCGAAAAGTATAAGGGAAACACCTGTCCACAAAGCTACCTTGTCATGTATGCGAGAAAGATGTCCACTCACACTGAAAACCATCAGCTTTTAATCCATTACTTCCGAGACAGTCTCATTGGTGATGCTTTGAAATGGTATATAGGTCTAGACAGTTCTCAAATCCATACTTTTAATGATCTGGGAGAAGCTTTTATCCGTCAATATAAGTACAACTTAGATATGGCGCCGGATCGTGATCAACTTTGCGCTATGTCATAGAAAGAGAAAGAAAATTTTAAGGAATACGCCCAAAGGTGGCGTGAAATTGTTGTGTAGATCAGTCCTCCATTGGAAGAAAAGGAGATGACTAAGATTTTTTTGAAGACTTTGAGTTCATTTTATTATGAGCGAATGGTGGCCAGTGCGCCCAGTGATTTTACTGAAATGGTAAATATGGATATACGTTTAGAAGAATGAGTCTGTGAAGGACGTTTGACCAAAGAAGGTAATTCTGCTGGAAATGCTAAGAAGTATGGTGTTGGGTTTTCTAAGAAAAAGGATGGAGAAGCCAATGCCATTTCCCAAGAGAGGTCCAGAAGACACAGAGGAAGAAATAACAATCATCATCATCAGTAACAAGTAGCTTCAGTGATACCTATCATCAACGCTGCTCCAGCTGCTCAAGCTACTTCAAACTATCAACCACAGTTTCAAAAAAGAACACATCAAAATTTTCAACAGAATGGTCCTCAAAGGAAAGCTCAGTTCGATCCTATTCTGATGCCTTATGCAGAACTGTACCCTGCCTTGGTACAAAAGAACCTTGTACAAATAAGAGACCCACCGGCCGTTCCAAAAGAACTCCTATAGTGGTACAAAGCTGATCATTCGTGTGCCTATCATCAAGGGGCATTGTGCCATGACATTGAAAATTGTTTTGCTTTGAAAGCTGAAGTTCAAAGATTGATCCGAAGTGGAATTCTGTCGTTTAAAGATCTTGGGCCTAATGTTCAAACCAATCCTTTACCTAAACATGGTAATGCTAACATAAATATGGTAGAAGGATGCCCTGGTACCTATCATATTTTTTATGTGAATTTGATCAGAGGTTATCTAGTGGATATGCATGCTAGTCTGTGTAGATTGAGCTATTACGAGCATGATCATGTTGCGTGTCGTATTTGTTCCAGAAGTCCCAGAGGATGCTCTGTAGTGAAAAGAAACCTTCAAGAAATGTTAGATCAAAGGTTGATTCAGATTACTCGTCCGAGAAATATTGCTGATCATGAAGTGAATTCCATTGGCCCACACTTCAATATACCTAAGCCAGTCGAGATTTCTTATAATAGCCGGAAGTCATCTGTCACTTCGTTGGTTATTTGTTTACATGGTCCTACTTCTTATGAATCTGATAAAGATGTTTCGTATTGATATAACACTACAATGCTTGAGTATGGAAAAGAGGTGCTTATTCCCTCTCTTTCTTCTGTTGTGAATATTGCTAACGTTAGCAGGGTGACCCGGAGTGGTCGAATATTTGCTGTTTCACCTCCTAAGAAGGATGATAATATCCTTGTTAACAAGTCGATTGTGTTTGAAACGCCTGTGGTACAATCCAAATCTGGATTTGTTACTGGAAATCTTGTGGTACAAGCCAAGATGCTGACGATGAGGTGTTAAAATTGATTAAGAAGAGCGAGTACAAACTTGTGGATCAGTTGTTGCAAAATCCCTCTAAGATTTATGTATATCATTGTTAATGAACTCTGAGGTTCATAAGGAGACCCTGAGGAAAGTATTAGAACAAGCATATGTGGGCCACGATGTGATCGTTGATCAATTCGACGTTATTGTCGATAATATAACTACTTGTAATAACCTGAGCTTTAGTGATGAAGAGTTGCCAGAAGAAGGAAGGAATCATAACATGGCTTTACATATTTCGATGAATTGTCAAGAGGACGCATTGTCTAATGTTCTAGTTGATACTGGTTCATCTCTTAATGTAATGCCTAAATCTACTTTGTCAAGACTTTCGTACCAAGGCACTCCTATAAGGTTCAGTGGTGTGGTTGTTAAAGCTTTCGATGGTTTAAGGAAAACGATGATAGGGGAAGTGGATCTTCTTATCAAAATAGGCCCGCAACCTTTCATGATTACCTTTTAGGTTATGAACATTCATCCTGCATACAGTTGCTTGCTGGGCAGACCATTGATTCATAAGGCTGGAGCTGTCACTTCGACACTCCACCAAAAGCTAAAATTTGTGAAAAATGGGAAGCTTGTTGTGGTAGAAGGTGAACAAGCTATGTTGGTAAGCCATTTGTCATCTTTCTCCTATATTGACGTTAACGAGGCTGTGGAAACTCTGTTCCAAACCCTATCCATTGTTGAAAATGCTGGAAAGAAGAGTGGGATATCCATTTCTTCTCTGAAAGATGCGTAACATGTTGTTGAGAACGGTCAGTCTGTGGGCTGGGGCAGAGTCGTTGAGCTTGCTGATAACAAGAATAGAGCCAGTCTGGGTTTCTCTCCTGGTATGACTAGAAGGGAATTGAAGTGCTATAAAAATATATTTCACAGTTCCTGGTTTATCCATGCTAGAGAACAAATTGTTGCCCCAATCATTGAAGATGACTCAGAAGATGACATGCCGAACTTCGTGACTCATAGAGTGGTCTACCAAAATTGGACATCTGTTGACATTCCTTATATTGTTCAGGCTTCAAAGTAATTTGTTTTTGTGTTTTTCAAACATTCTTTCACTCTGCATGTCATACCCTAATTTTTTACTCTAAGATTATGTTTTTCGTTTCGCATCGTCTGCATGGGATATCACGCATCTCATCTGTCATACCCCAAATTTGTCCTATCTTTCTAAGTTTTCTCTCCGAAAGATTATCTGGCCTTTGCCCACGATCTTCGGAGATTTAGGTCATAGGATCTTGTGTGCATTTTTATCATGACTAACTAGCTTGTGCATGTGCAGTAATTTCAAGTGTAGATTCTCATAATCAAGCATTTCAGGGCATGACCAATTGAGCCTGATTCAAAGTGATCCTAGGATTTCTATTTGATTCAGGGGTCCCACTTTTAGAACTCTTTCTCATTTTTTGGACCATTCGTGAACCAATGCTTTAAAGGTGTCTCGAGTGGGTTTTGTGGCCATATCTCATTAAAGTCAGGACCGAGCTGTGATCTTTAAGGTTCATGATATCGGTTTAAGTCTGTGCATTGATCTCAAATTTGAGTTTGTTGGACTTTAGTGTGTTATGATCTGGGGCCATGGTTTATGGTATTTCAAAAATTGGTTGCAATGTGATGTTTCAAGAGGTCTTAGACGCATTATTCTTCGAAGAAGTTTGGCCATTGATAAGAGCTTCACGGTTTCATCAAAGTGTTCAAATCAATTCCAAATTCAAAATTAAGATTCATTCAAAGTTCCAACACTTTTTCCATATTTAAAAATTCAAGTTGGACTTCACATGCTAAGCTCAAGTCACTTTCATTGCAAAATTTCATTTTAAGGTGCAAAGTGTACAAGCGTTAAATTTCTTCACAAAATACAAGAATTGAAAGTTCGCATGATTTCAAGATTTAAGGCTTCTTACAAAATTCAAACTTAAATAAGTTCCACGAAGGTCAAGTCCTATCAAAATCAAGATACAATTCTAAGTACAAATCCTAGTCTTGAGAGAGGATTGTCCAAAATAAAAACAAACCAAGATTTCAAGTTTACTTCTATGAATGGAAAAAGAAGGAAAGAATTAGAAAATAATTGTTTCTTATTCTAAATTTCAAGCGTTAGTACAAATTCAAAGGAACACCATGCACACACCAACCTTCTTCTTCATTACCTACACCATAATCCTCACTTCAAATGACCCATCAACCTATTCAATGTCATCACAAAAGTCCTCAAGTTCCTCTGTCACAATAGCATTCATTACAAAAATACATGAAAACACTAATACTTTCAAGCTAATACAACAAAAACAAAAACAAAAGATGAGGTTGGGAAAGCTTCGATAAGTTCCTCTACTATTGTACATGTATTAAAAATTGAGCAAAGGCTTGGAAAATGAGACTTGAGGAGATGTTGAGCAGCTTCGGGCATTCCCAAAATTGATATGTGTGATGCATTGGAAGTAGCTATATGTCCAAAAGTGCTCAAAAGCTCTGCACGCAGAAAAATGAAGACAATCAAATGGTCATCATACATGTTTATCACAAGAGAGCAATTGGAAACCGTGAGAAAATGTGACGAAATCAGGAAGTTCACCAAATATGCAAACACAATCACACAACAAGATCAGAAGAGCATTAATTTCCAAAAAAAAATGCACAAATCCACGAAGACACACATACATGATTCATAATTCACCACGCATTCACACAAAAACCTCAAAGTCAGTTCACAATTGGTAGAAAGCGGAGGTGGAAGAGGGAGTTTTCAAAATCAATACAACAGCGAACACTAGCGAAAGTACAGAACGTAAAGCAAGGATTTGAATTCACAAACCTTCATTACGCACGGAGATCGCTACAAGGCCGCTGGTAATCCGTCGTCGCCGCTACGACACCCTACGATCGATAGTTCCTTTTTCCATTCTTTCATGCTGGTTGTTATTCGTATTTAGCTTGTGTGATTCGCGAGCCGAGAGGGAAAGCAAAGCGAGAAGCTAAAAATGAACAGGAACGGAGATTCGCGAAATCGAAATAGGAACGAGCATGGTGTGGTGGTTTCTTTCGTCATTGCTACCACGCGAAGGTGATGATGATGCGAGAAAGGGCATGGCGGCGCGAGAGAGAAAGAATTGTCATAGAGAAGATGAAGCCGAGAGAGAAAGGAACAGCGAGAGTGAGGTGAAGAGAGGAAAGTAAATAATGAAGGGAAAACGAGTAATGCTGAGTGTTTCTTGTTTTTTCCATTTTTGCTGGCAATGTTGTGGGTTCGCGTGGGCCTAGTCCCCACCGGCCCCAACTTGTTTATTTATTTATTTATTTATTTTGAATTCCTTTGTGCTTTTGAGATGAGCCCACCATATTTGAAAAATATATATAATAATTTTATACTTATATTTCTATTTTCACTTTTTTAATTTAACTTATTTTATTTTTTATTAAAGTGGGGATTTGATCAGTTTTTTAGTAATAAAGTAGGTTGATAATTTGGTGTTTCTGACAGATTCAAATTTGTGCTCGTATCTTTGTTTATATTATTCATGATCTGAGATCTCGATTTGTTATCAAAGCTTGAAAATAATAGTTGATGCGTCCAGGGGTAATGAATTCTCGCTATGAGTTTGAGACATCGCCTAATGATATTTTGTGATATTCATTGCATATCAGTGTCTGCTTACTTGTGTATTTTCCATGCTCCATTAGCTTCATGATCCAACTCTATCTCTGATAAATGGAATCAGATTAGGCCTTATGATAAACTTTCGCATTATAACATTAGGTTTAGTTCCCTTAGGTTGTTAACTTAGACAACCTACAATTAGGTTCCCTTTTCTCCTATGAGAATTACACACGAGTCATCCCTAGTCGAGATATAATTCTCCTACCCCATGACATTGTTGCGAAAGATGTTGATTTCTTTTCCACTTGAGAGAGGTATGTGGCATACTCGTCGATTCTATATCCGAGTCAGAGCCCTTCTCTTAATGTGAAGCAAAGATCCTTTTTCCACGTGTTTGTGGTGGTTTTAGTTGAGTATTCTCCTTAAGATGATAACTTGTCTCTTCTCCTAAAACCAACCAACAAACATTGCTTTTACCCGTAGTCGTCCGAACTAAAGACGCTCTGATTTCTCAAAGTTCTCTTTGAGAATATGTAGGCACAAGGTCAATCCTTGGCGAGCAACCTTTTCTTTTTACTTTGTTTACCCTTATTGAGGAGAACTACGAATGCTCTGATTCTTTTAGTCAAGATACGTAGGCACGAGATGCGATGTCTTGGCGAGCATACTTAGGACTAACACCTTAGGTCTCTCCCCCTTTACCTTTTCACCCTTTAGCAGACAAAACAACAAATAACAAAATAAAACAAGAGGTTCTTGTAGAGTACTACAAATACTTAGGATGCTAACACCTTCCCTAGGTATAACCAACCCTCGAACCTTAGATTCTCTTTTGCTTTGCATTGCAATGCATATTTACGGCTTATTCGTTCTTTTTCCCTTCCCTTGGACAAATTAAAGATCGATGGTGAATTAAGATTTGTGATTCAAGTTAATTCAATAGCTTGATATCCGATTCTCACTGCGACATTGCCCAAGGTGAAAGTGAATTTGTGAGGGCTTTGTTTCAAAATTTAATATCATAAATAAAATATTATTTTGCTTATCCATGTGTGTTTTTTTATCTTTTTTCCTTTTTCTGGAAAATGGTAACAAAAAAAACCAAAATAAAAATAAAATAATTTCAATATCTACATAATTCTTGCACATTTATTTGTTTCCTAAATTCAAGCATATATCATTGTGCAGATTGATTGTTAAACCAATTGAAAACAGTGTCCCAATGCCCTCTCTCAACTTTGAAATCCCCGTGTTAGAAGATGAAGAAGAGGATGTTGAGGAAATTCCAAATGAGATTTCTCAGTTGCTTGAGCACGAGGAAAAAACCATTCAGCCTCACAAAGAGCCGATGGAGGTAATTAATTTGGGTTAAGAAGAGGATAGAAAAGAAGTCAAGATTGGGGCACTGCTTCAGTCAGATATTAAGAAAATGATGGTAGAGCTTCTTAAAGAGTATGTGGACATATTTGCTTGGTCTTATCAAGATATGTCTGGTCTTGATACTGATATTGCAGAGCACAGATTTCCGTTGAAGCCAGAATGTCCGCCAGTTAAATAGAAGTTAAGAAGAACTCAGCCCGACATGGCTGTTAAGATCAATGAGAAGGTTCAGAAGCAGATTGATGTGTGGTTTTCTTGTTACTGCTGAGTATCCTCAATGGGTGGCCAATATAGTGCCAGTTCCAAAGGAAGAAGGTAAAGTTCGGATGTGCGTTAACTATAGAGATTTTAATAAGGCTAGTTTGAAAGATCATTTTCCACTGCCACACATTGATATGTTGGTAGATAATACTGCTAAATTCAATATATTCTCCTTTATGGATGGTTTTTCCGGCTATAACCAAATTAAGATGGCGCCCGAGGATATGAAAATTTTGGGTGATGCCCGTCGGTTTGAAAAATATTGGTGCAACGTACCAAAGAGCCATGACCACTCTGTTCCATGATATGATGCATAAAGAAATTGAGGTTTATGTGGATGATATGATTTATAAGTCAAATACTGAAGATGATCATATTGAATATTTGTTGAAGTTGTTTCAACGTTTGAGGAAATTTAAACTCTGTCTAAATCCTAATAAATGAACTTTGGTGTTTGTTCAGAAAAATTGTTGGACTTCATTGTTAGCCAAAAAGGTATTGAGGTAGACGCTAATAAAGTCAGGGCTTTTCAAGAAATGTTGGCGCCCAAAACTGAAAAACAAGTCATAGGATTTCTCGGACGTTTGAATTACATCTCCCGATTTATATCAAATATGACTGCCACTTGTGGGCCGATCTTCAAGCTTCTCTGCAAAGATCAAGGTTGTGTATGGACAGAGGATTGTCAGAAGGCGTTTGATAGTATCAAAGAATATTTGCTCGAACCTCCTATTTTGTCTCCTCCCGTGGAAGGAAGACCATTGATTATGTATTTGACTGTGCTAGAAGAGTCTATGGGTTGTGTTCTCGGTCAACAAGATGAAACTGGTAGAAAATAATATGCCATATACTATTTGAGCAAAAATTTTACAGATTGCGAGTCTCGGTACTTAATGCTTGAAAAGACATGTTGTGCTTTGGCATGAGCCTCTAAATGTTTGTGCCAATACATAATTAATCATACCACTTGGTTGATATCCAAAATGGATCCAATCAAGTATATTTTTGAAAATCCTGTTTTAACTGGGAGGATTGCCCGCTAGAAAATGATGTTATCTGAATACAAAATTGAGTGTCGTGCTCAAAAGGAGATCAAAGGAAGTGTATTGGCTGATCATTTGGCTCACTAACCAATTGATGATTATCAACCTATCAGGTTTGAATTCCCTGATGATGATGTTATGTATCTAAAAGCCAAGGATTATGATGAGCCGTTACTTTATGCGAGGCTTGCCTCTAAATCTCATTATGGTTTTGGTGTTTGATGGAGTTGTCAATGCTTATGACAACAAAATTGGGGAAATTATTATCATTCCTTATGGTTCTTATATATCATTTACTGCAAGGTTAATGTTCGAGTGCACAAACAATATGGTAGAGTATGAAGCCTGTATTATGGCTCTTAAAGAGGCAATTGATTTGAGGATTAAAACTCTTAATGTGTATGGGGATTCATCCCTAATGATTAATCAGATTAAAGATGAATGGGAGACTCGTCAGGCTGTCATAATTCCTTATAAAGATTATTCAAGGAGGCTGCTCACCTTCTTTAACAAGGTTGAATTGCATCATATTCCCCGTGAAGAGAATCAGATGGCAGATGCTCTGGCCACTTTGTCCTCTATGATTAAAGTGAATCGTTGGAATGATGTGCCCAATATTAATGGTATGCGTCTTGATAGACCCGCTCATGTATTTGCGACAGAACAAGTTAAAGATGATAAGTCGTGGTATCATGACATCAAATGTTTCATCCAAAGTCAAGAGTACCCACTTGGGGCATCCAAGAAGTATAAGAAGACTTTGAGAAGGCTGGCTGGAAATTTCATTTTGAATGGAGATGTGCTATACAAGAGAAATTATGACATGATCTTGCTTAGATGTGTGGATAGACACAAAGAAGACGTGTTAATGAAAGAAATTCATGAAGGATCCTTTGGTACCCATGCCAATGGACATGTTATGGCTAAGAAAATGTTGAGAGCATGTTACTATTGGCTGATAATGGAACTGATTGTTGCAAATATGTAAAGAAGTGCCATAAGTGCCAAATTTATGCTGATAAAATTCATGTGCCTCTGACTCTTCTCAATGTTATCTCATCTTCATTGCCTTTCTCTATGTGGGGAATTGACATGATTGGTATGATTGAGCCCAAGGCTTCGAACGGATACCGTTTCATTTTAGTGGCTATTGATTATTTTACCAAGTGGGTGGAAGCGGCGTCATATGATAATGTGACCAAGCAAGTGGTGGCAACTTTATCACGAACCAAATTATCTGTCGGTATGGCATTCCTAGCAAGATTATCACTGATAATGGGTCGAATTTGAACAACAAAATGATGAAAAAGTTGTGTGATGATTTCAATATTGAGCATCATAATTCTTATCCATACAAACCAAAGATGAATGGGGCTGTTGAAGCTGCTAATAAGAACATTAAGAAGATTATTCAAAAGATGGTTGTAACATACAAGGACTGGCATGAGATGCTCATTTTTGCTTTACACAGGTATCGTACATTTATCCGTACTTCAACAGGAGAAACCTGTTTCTCTCTTATATACGGTATGGAAGCAGTGCTCCTTGTAGAGGTTAAGATCCCATCAATGCGAATCTTGTTGGAAGCTAAACTATCTAAGGCTGAATTGTGTCAAAGTAAATATGATCAATTAAATCTGATTGAAGAAAAGAGAATGACGACCTTGTGTCTTGGCCATTTATATCAATAGGGAATGAAAAAAGCTTTTAATAAAAAGGTCAGATCTCATCTTTTACTACTTAGTCTAGGGGCAAGTGGACTCCTAATTATGAAGGCACGTATGTTGTTAAGAAAGCCTTCTCTGGTGGCTCATTAACTCTTGCAATAATGGATGGTGAAGAGTTCACTCGTCTTGTAAATGTCGATGTAGTCAAGAAATACTTCGCCTAAAAATAAAAGAACAGCTCGCTAAGTTGAAAACTCGAGAGGGCGGCTTAGGCAAAAATGAGCATCTTGGTGGGTTGAAAACCCGAAAGGGTGGTCCAGGCAAAAGTTAGAGACATAAACAGAAATAATTATCCTGTTAGATTGAAAACCCGAGAGGACAATCTAGGTAAAAGTTAGGGATTATGGCAAGTAACTGCATCAGGCCAGACTTGATTACTTGAAGCAACATTGTTCATCAAGGATTATCATACTCGTCATTCTCAACAGAAGTGTAAAGCATGGTGAAATTCAAAGTTGTTAGGGAGAATAGTAGACATTGTATTTCAATGTAGCCCTTTCGATGTATTTATCGTTTTCCAACTTTGTAACGACCCATGGAGTCACACCATTTGCGGACTATCATTCTATCAATAAAATTTGGGCCTTAGTCCCCTTGTTTGCAATTCTTATATTTGTTTCTGTTTTGCAAAATTTCATTTATTTTTTATAATAATTTTTTTTTAAAAAAGTAATAATAATGATACTTTTGAAAACTACAAAAATGTTTTCCTTTGATTTGTGAACGTTAAAAGGAATGCCCATAGTTACTCCAAGGAATGGTAAGATCTCGAAGTGCAACCTCAATATTCTCCCAAGTAGAGTGTGTTCTTGTTAGTAGTATTCCCAGCTAAGCGCTACTTCAAGTGTTCTCCAGTTGAGTATTGAGTTTAGCACCCCCGTTTGAACCATAGATTTGGGTTCCCCCAGCGAATTATTGATCCTGATTTCCCCAGCCAAGTGTGATTTTCTTCTTTAGCCAGGTTATAATCAAGCAAGCATTTATATGTTGAAGAATCCTCATCATGTTTTATCCCCTTGGTTTGGTCTCAACAAAATTTCCCATTAAGAAGTTTTGAGATAGCAATCAACTGTTGGGTTTTCTCTCACCCTGTGTTGAGTTTTAAATTCCCCTGCAGGTTGATTTTTTCTATGATGTTAACTTCTTAATTTTTCCCTGGCAAGTCCAGAATGTTGCTCTTGAGATTGTTGATCCCTAGAGAGTTGCCTTTGGTAATCTTCAGAAGATCCATACTATCCTAGAGAAGAGTTATTGCAAAGGTTGTCTTTTGGAAGATTCACTTTTCCATCCCCTTAGCAAAGTTCACGCAAATGCTATCCCTTACGGAGGTTGATATCCCCATAAGAGCTTTGCTTTGCATGCTTCTCTGGCGAGTATTCATCCTTATGCAATAGATTCTATGAGGGTTCTTCTCATTCCCCAATCAGAGTTATGGAAATCTGTGTTGCATGACTTCCCAGTGGAGTTCATATTATTATTCCCCTCTGTGGATTATTGATAATAGAAGATTCAACATTGGGTTTCTCCCTGAGAAATATCTTTTTCTCCCCAAAGATATGAGCCTTGTAGTAAGATTTTATTCTTTCAGTGGCTCATGTTTATCTCCGGCTAAAATCCCTAGCAAATCATCTTTCAATAATGTTAATATTTAGTCGAGTATCCGGTTGTAATGTGGTGATTGGTTGTCCCCAGTTTATCTTTGTGTTTGTTTTGTCAGCATATACATGCATGTATGCATTCATTCATTCACACACGCATCACGCAGATTCATATTCATCTTGTATTTCTTAGTGCTTTTACCCACTCTCCTTGGTTCTGTTATCCCCACAGAGTGTGTATTTTCTCTCCACTAGAGTATCTACCTTTAAGCAGAAAGTGTATATCCTTTCTAATTCCCCAGTGGGTTAATTCCTCATGGGAGGGTTTTGCTTTAGGTTTCCTTTCCAGCCCATTATCTGGATGGAATTACTCCCCAGTTGAGTTATTTTCTCATTGGGTAAAGTCTTGTTTAACCGTTTCTCTCCAGTTTGTTCCTGGATTGAACATTTGTCTCCTGAAGCAGTTATTTTGAATCTCTATGGGCTATGAAACCTGGAGGATGAGAAAGCATTTGTCTCTCTAAGAAGATTGTTTTGATTTTTCAACCTTTTGTGTGACTTCAAGTGGCGATCTCTTTATATGAGAAGCTTGTATGTCCCTAGCAGGGTGAACCACACCTAGTAACAAGTGGCAATCTCATTGAGAAGCTTGTTCATTATTTCAACCTTTACAACGATAAGTGGTAGTCTCTTTTGAGAAGCTTATCCGTTCTCGTTGGTTCTTCAACCTTTTTGCAATTACAAGTGGCAATTTCTTCGAGAAGCTTGTTTACTATATTCAACTTTTGTGTGACCACAAGTAGCAGTCTCTTTATTTGAGAAGCTTGTACGTCCCCAAATTTCAGTTTGTATCTTCACATTAAATGGTATTTCTCTAGTTTATCCTCAGTAGTGAAGTTTATTGTGAATGAAATTCTGGCAAGCAAATCACAGATGTCCTAATAGATGTCGAGACATTGATCTCTGCTAAAACTGAACAAGGACAAAACATAAACATTTTGTTCTCTAAAAACCAAGAACATTCTGATATCACAAAATCATAACACTATCATGACATATGTTATGACATCTTAAGTCTGACAGAACAATATTATAAATCTATAATTATGCAGAAATAGTAAATAGCAGATAGATAAATAACACCAAAGTTGTTAACCCAGTTCGGTGCAACTCACCTACAATTGGGGGCTACCAAGCCAGGAAGGAAATCCACTATTAGTAGTATCAATTCAGATCTAAACTCCCCCGTTTACAACCCCTCACTTAATCCGTACCCAATGCAACTCACTACTACGAAAAACCCATTTAACAACGGTTGGAAATGACATATAATGACGCAGGTGAAGGCGTTGTTATGTAGAGTGTTGTTGTATATGTTGTATGTACAATGACGGTCCTGGGACCGTTGTTGTATTCCAGAAAGCGCGCACCATTTCACAACGGTTTCTTTACACAACCGTTGTGATATAACTAAAGGTAATCTGGTTCGATTCTCAGCAACAACATTTTTTATTTATATTATTCTGGTCAGCGTTTGACATACAACTACGGTTAGGTTTTTAACCATTGTCAAAACAGCCTTGTTTTAAATATAAAAATTCATTTCTTATCAAATTCTTTCTATATTTTATCCTGTTAAAACAGCTTCTGTTTACATCAAACACAATATGTGCATCAAACATAATTCTCCTATAAATGAATCAGAGAATTTACATCAAAAGCTAACAGCTAACATTGTTTAAATCAAATACAATACGTGCATCAAAAGCCAATATTATTGATTTCATTATGTGAATCAAACACAATATCCTCTACATCAAACACAATATGTGCATCAAAAGCCAAAATTATTGTTCACATTATGTGCATCAAAAGCCAAAAATATGTGCATCAAAAAATATGCTGAGGAATGTTGCTGATATATCAAACAGCAGGAGGACCCTTAAGCGCATTGTGGATATACGCCCAACGTTTACAAAGATCTAGAAAGTCCTCAACAGGGAATGGGGTTTGGTCGTTAAATGTCAACATAAGAAAGAGCAAAAAATTGAATATCATGCATGTTAATAATTCAATAGTCAACTTATATATTAATATATGTAAACATTTTAAGACATATATACCTTATCCCAAGAATCAGCAATGCCGACAAGGACAATGTTTAACATGTGTTTCATGACATAATACCCACACTCGTAACTCCCGGGTTGTTTCCTCGTCTACATATTACATGAATATAACCACACATGAATGTAAATGAAAGAAACAGGTAATCGGGCCACTTACTTTAGGAGCAATCCATGTGAGCTTTTTCTAACATTCCTCATTATATTAACTTGCTCCACAAGACTGCACATTGAAAATTGAATTAAACATATTACATGATAAACTAATTACAATTAATGTCAATGAAAATGATATTAAACATAGACAATTACGTTAGAATAATATCTTTCATTGGTTTGTGGAGTGGGGCGTGCAAGGAACACAATAATGTCACCGTATTTGTCCTAAATGATATTATGATCAATTGCCAATGACCACTGAATGAACACGAGAATATATATATATATATATATATATATATATATATATAATTAGTTTTTACTAAAACAAAACTAAATATAGAATATATAAATAAATTACAACAATACTTACCTACAGAGGAATGGTGCAAGGTAACATTCTTTTCCTCCCTCATTTAGCCATTCTTTCAAGTACTTTTCCATGATACTTTTTTCATTATACGCCCAACTTATAAAAGTTGGCTCCAAGATTCCATAAGTACTTGATTTATTTAACTCTATACAAAGGCGGTGAATGTACCTAAATGGTCAAAGAAAATGAATAAATTAAGGGAGAAAATACAAAAAATTATAATGTTCTATAATGACATGTATATTCGAGTATATACTTACATGCACCAAACTTGCAAAATCGCTATGTCAAGACACTTAAATCCTGCGAGAAAATCCGTTTTGTCTTCAGGAGTGTAATACATTACATCCAATTTCGGGCAATGTTCTAGAGGGAGAGGTTGCGCAAGGTTTGTTGTTTCAATGGACAAGTATAAATTGGTTATTTCATTTGGACTAGGGTCCAATATCCCATTGCGGTATCTAAAGGGGGGGGGGGGAGGTTGTACAATTACTTCCTTTTGTAGAAGCGCGATTTACAACACTTCTACTTGGAGTTTGATCATCACCATCAACGTAACGTTGATCTTAATTTGTTCGTTGTTCAAGGTTTTCACTTAATCTCTACATCATAACATTCAATTAGAACATAAAACAAAAATAAGCACAATATATATCATACATTTCCGATAAAACACTAACATCTCAAGTAAAGCACATACCGAATATAACTCTTGTAACTTTTCCACGTCTTTCTCCCTTTTTCCCTCTCCTCTTCAAGCATCCTCCTTTGTTCTTCCAATTGCTTCTCAACGTTCTCAATATTTTGTCGTTGATCAAGAAATTCAGTGGTTTTGGTGCTTCTTCTATGAGATCCAAAGTATGACCTCAAGCCGACACCTTCTCTAACACCACTGACACGACCTCCATGCTCAGTTATTTCGATAGCTTCCACTAATATGTCATGTCGTGCTTCCGGAACAAATGTGCCTTCACGGGCCGCCACGACCAAATTATCCTACACAACATGAGCAACTTACATTAGCAAACGCATTTAAATAACATAATTAAGCAAAACAAAACATATACTTACAATTTTCTCAGCAACTACTCTTGAAGCCTCAGAGGTGTACTCTCCATTAGGTCTTAATCGAGCCCTCTTCCATTTCTCATGTCTTGACGGTGGAGATGGGATGTCACCATCTCCTCCTTCTTGTTGTTTTTCCTGCATGATTCTCTTCTCAAGTTTCCTGTAACCCCCACGAGACAATCTATGGGGGTACATGTTTTTCACCTTATTTTGAATTCCTACTTCGCTTTTAGCCTGTTATTAACATAGTGAAAAATGTGTATGATTAGTATCTATAACTCATTAGCATAACATTATAGGTTACATAAGACTAGTACTAACCTTAAATTCCTCAGAGCGGTGTTTCTTCGCAAACTTGTGTCACACCTTCTTCGATAAAAAACTATACCGAATCCATGGACGTTGAAGACCTCTCTTAGGCTTCGTAATGTAGTCAGTCGTGAGTTGTGACTTAAATCCCCTCCAACGAACACCGACATAAGTTATCCACTTTTTTTTTTTTCAATTTTGAGTCATCGGTAAACTCAAAATTCAATTACATTAAATCAATATATAAGTATGAATTAGAAACTATAGGTAGTGATATCAAATATATGAAAATTATAGTATGTAATATCTTAACGTCTGTCAATATGTTGTCTTTGATATTAACATCCACTTCTCTCCAATCATCTATCAGTATACTCACTTTGCTACGTGCAACGAACGAAACATAACTCTTAAAAGTAGAGTAATGTGGACAATCCCCTAGTATGTAGTGTGAATCAAACTCGATCGGAATTTTTACACCAGATGAGTTGCGGACTGATGTGAATTGGGGCATCATTGTGACACCTCTTTGTGATCTTTTCAATTGAGTATCAATCGTTTGAGTTGTATTCGCAGAACACTCAATTGTTTAAGTATCTTCGCTACTTCCTGATGTAGAACTCGACAAGGTCGACATCTATGTTCAAAAACAACAACAACAACATGAACAACAAGAACATAAACAACAATGGCAAATGAGTTTACTGTAGATGCATGGGGAAAATATTTTACGTACCCTAAACGTAATGACTAAGTAAACGATGTTGGTGTTGGTGTTGTTGTCTTCCTTCCTTAAGACAACGACAGTGTTGTTGTTATCCTCCTTCTCGACGGTGACGATGATGACGACCGTGTTGGTTTGTGCGTAATCTTCCTTCTGTAATGATCGTGATGATGATGACGAAAATGACAACAACACGGTGAATAATGGATACTGATGATGTAAGCTTTGGATGAAATCGTGTATTATTTCACAGTATAGAACGTTAGGGTTTAGGGTTGAAATTGTGTATCGTTTCGTCTACTTTCTATTTTCAATGGAAAAAAGGATACTGAAGAGACAATGAAACTAGCTAGCTTGGAGTATATTGAAAAGCTACTACAACGGTCAACACCTAAGACCGTAATGATATATTTTATATTAATGCGCCAGAGTTATATTTAGAATTAAAAATTAAAAAAAAAAACAAAATGTATCACAACGGTGTAAATAAACAACCGTAGTCATAACTTTTAATTTTTTTTATTTAAAAGTAAATAAAAAAGAAAAGGCGCGCCTTAACATAAAAGGAATAATATATTGATGGTGTTGAGGTTCGAACACATGAAAGCTTGATGGTATCACCACGGTTGGATTATCAACCGTTGTTATATAAGGATAATTTTTATTCAAAAAACAAATAAAATACAACCGCGCCTTAGTTTAGATATGTCACAATGGTGTAGGGATGAACCGTTGTGACCATGGCGTCGTTGTTTACGCGTTTTGTAGTAGTGACTTCTACCTAGGAACTCTTAGATATGAGAAATCACTATCTCACTCCCAATCACCGCAGTGATAAACAAACACTCCCAGTCCCAGGGAATGCCACAAGAAACCAAAAAGAAAGATGTACCCTCTATCTTTTATGAACAATACTAGGTCAAGACTCTTGACCACAAACACTACTCAGTTTTTCTTAAAAGCTTCAACCAAGAACAATATACAATTCATTACCTACGGGTTTATGAATATGTAAAACTATGGCTACCAGAGTGTATCAAACTGATACAAAGGGTGACTTACAATACAAGAAACCACACGACTCTAAAAACCTTAAACCTTGATTCTTGCACACACGGTTTCTTCAATGATAACCTTCTCTGCTTTTATTAGGTTTGGTAAGTCTCTTTATATAGACTCTTACAGTATGGGCTTGGACTCTTCAAATTAAATCAAATCTTTTAGGAGATATAAAACAGCAGCGCCTGCTGTACCAGACCAAGATGTCACGATATTTGTCTTCGACATTTGTCTGAACCTCATGACAGTAGTATGTCATGACAGTTGATGAAGATGTTATAAAATCTTGCTCAACATCAGTATAGAACCATGTTTTACCAAAATTTAGCCAATCATAAACCATGGAACTAACAATCTCCCCCTTTGGAAAATTTTGGCTAAAACAACCAATGCATGATAAACCTGAAGATATAAACTGCAACAAAAATAGGACCTTTACTCCCCTTATTGTATGCAATCATTTCTCCCCCTTAAGAGAAAAACCCAAATCACCAGAAAATCCAAAACATAAAACCAATATGAACTACACATGTTCACACACCAGAAGCACATGCAGCAGAAGATAAATAAACTTCACATATAGATTTTCTTCATCATGCAAAATGTTATACCAGCTTTGTTTGACATCTTTTGCACACAACTTATCAGAGCAGCAAATTCCTCCAGTACATCCAGCCTCACAGACTATCATGCTCCCCCTTAATAGTTGCATTCAGCAAGCAAAAACAAAACACTACTCTTCCCTTAGCAGTAGCGAAGTCCTATCACAATGTTGGTCATCATGTCAAGACATGTGACATAACACACTTTACTCCCCCTTTTTAGCCAAAAATTGACAAAAATTGGAGTAAATGTACACACATCAAAACACAGATATAGCAGTGGAAGCACACAAAACTCAGATGCACATAACACACAGGTGGAAACACAAATATTGCACATAATTTTCATGCCTTCCAAGTCGTAATGTACATATCTCCAAGCCTACTCCTTTCAGCCAAAATTAGAGAAACCTGACCATGATTCCAAGACATTATATGTGCCATCATTCATTCATCAACAAAGACTCCCATGAAACTTATATTAATCTGCAGAGGAAAATAAATTCTCCAAGAAAAACTCATTGTCTCTCAGGACACCCCTAAGAAGAATGTAAAAAACTGATTCAATCCACTGACTTCCAAAGACAGAGCCATAAGCAAACTACCAAGTCTAACACGATCAAAACCAGTAACACAATGTCACGACATCTTGTCTGACATCACAACCTCCCAAGAGATACAAAAACTGCTTGACCCCTAAGCAATCAATATAAATATTGCACCACTGCAGCAACAATCCATGGACAAGGACTTAACTCCCCCGGTCATAGATAAACAGTGCTCCTTCGATCATCAGATGAAATCACTTGAGTAACTTCATATTTACACGGAGGAGAGCAGCGACTTTAAACTTTTGGTTCAGCATATCTGCTAAGCTAATCAAACACTGTAAAATCAATCCTGATTCTTACAGATTCAGATACCCTAGCTCCTTGAGAATGCATCCAGACACCTTGAACTATTCACCCAATCAGAACATATCTGACAAATGGCCTTACACATCCACACAAGTTATCATAACTCCTTGGATATGCAAGATGTCATGCACACTCGGCTTGACATTACTAACATACTCTAGAAAAAAATTCTCAATTTGCTTGCTTCACAAGATCCAGATTGACATAATCTTTTCCAAAGACACTTCCAGGAGAAGAAACCACCTCCCCACAAGCATTCTGATCCCAGCATAAATTAGAGCACTGGGTGTTATATCCAACTTATGCATATAAACTAGCACACCCACTACTTCACACCATGATCCAGAGCATTCTTGACCACTACCTCCACATCATGCCCCAGCATGATTAGATAAAACACTTCTAAATCAAATTGTGAGTATCAAGCTTCATAATCCTGATTCCAAGCCATCATGTATGACATCAGCTCCTTTACCACTCACTTTGGTTCTTGAGACACCAACCACATGACTTACTATTTCCATAGTAATCTATACATTTCATTAAGTTACACATGAATATCTCAGTAGGACACATCAGTAGCAGCTTAACAGATCATCACAAACGCCAAAATACCATAGAGAGAAATAAACTCTCATGTAGCTTCCTTAGAGACATAATGTTTAGACATTCTGTCTGACATTACAAAGACAATAATCATTCTTAAGCACCTTAAGAGATGATTCCTTCATCAATCAGTCAGACTACAAACACCAAGTCATGGACAAAAACTACTTCTCTTTTGACTTTCTGTCTACTACCCTTTTACACAGATCCATCAATAGCCGAGGCAAAAAAAGATTCTTCATCATGACCATTTTCATGACAGAGAATCATACACCATGTTTCTTCATGATGCGAAACAACCTCCACAACATGAACTCCACACTCTCTCCCACGCCCATAATCAGATAACTGTGGTTATTTGACATAACTTCCTCCAAAAGTGATTAATCAGAGTTCCTTTCTCAAGAACCATGATCCTTTGATCCCCTAATATGACTGGACCTTCCAATTCTAAATCCTCCTTGTTTTAGACAGACTTCTAGAGAGCTCATACCAAACACCTTGATGAACTTCTAGGTGAAAGGTATGAAATCACCAATCAAATGCACCTCCTTTGAGTATCAACCACTTCCAGCACCCTCGGGATAGATATCTTGGATAGAGATCCTCTTCAGTTCAGGAGATCACCTCCTTTAATTAACAAGAGATCTTACCACAGACAACAACCTGTTCAGAGCAATCCTGATACACTTGATCAAGCTATCAAGCTTTAGGGTAAATATAGTTACTTCTCAAGACAAATATCAGAAATAAATCACCACTCTATCTTCATAGTTGTCACCCTTCCTTACTCTAGATCCACAGATCAGGAATCAAAGAGCATTCTTCAGAAGACCACACTCAAGTAATCCATTAATATCCTTGAAGAACCCCACACTAGTTTTTAAGGATATTAGGACCGATGCTCCACCATGATTCAAGATTTCCACACTCAAGAGAATGCTTTTCCATTGATAGATCTTGACTTCATATCCATCATACTTCAAAGAAAGAGCCTCAGATAATCAGAGGCATCAGCACCTTCACTACAGAGAACTCCTCCTTCAAGCTTCAGAAATCTCCAGATGTCAGATGTTAAGACATGTCATTTGACATCACGCCAACACAACTCAAATGCGTCACAAGAAACACACTCAACAGACATGTCCATTCCAAGCAAAATAATGCATTCTCCTTAACGCCTGATTGAATTGTCTTTCAAAAAGAAATCCTCTATCAGAGATCAAAAGATAGGCTCTTAGAGAGATGGTGGCAAAAATAAATTGCTCTTGTATTCCTTGACACTAAATCATCATCAGGATATCTCATTGATCATCCTCTTCATGGTACCATTTGGAGATGACTTAAACTTCTACAAAGACTGGCATCTTCAGATCAAATATCTTGATAGACAGAAGATAATCTTCTAACCCAGCTTGACTTTTATCTCCAAGAAGCTGCAAGAAAAATGCTTTCACAATCTTGCTTCTTCAATAGAACCTAGTCAATTTTTTGGACAGAGAACACCTCACTGTATTCCAAGAACAAATCTTTCTGAGACCTCACCACCATAAACACAGAATGAACTCCCAGAGTTCTTCCATCAGAGACATATGCAGCAGAAGATAAATCAAGACAAATTCAACAGACTCCAAGTAAGATGTCAGGACATCTTATAGGGCACCAACCTCCTCTCAGACGATGTAATAGTATCAACATCAGCAGCAGCTATAGTAACCTCACAAAAGCATCATACAACATCAGTAGTTGTCATGCAGGATCCAGAAAGCTATCATCCTAACTTTCTATCCTCTAGAACACATAAGTAATGAATGGTTTGATCATATAATCTCCTTCCTTGTTCAAAACACCAGAAAGTATCTTCCCTAGAACTCATCCAGAAATAAACCAGGATGCCTGCTCTGATACCAATTGAAATTCTGGCAAGCAAATCACAGATGTCCTAATAGATGTCGAGACATTGATCTCTGCTAAAACTGAACAAGGACAGAACATAAACATTTTGTTCTCTTAAAACCAAGAACATTCTGATATCACAAAATCATAACACTATCATGAAAGATGTTATGACATCTTAAGTCTGACAGAACAATATTATCAATCTATAATTATGCAGAAATTGTAAATTGCAGAATGATAAATAACACCAAAGTTGTTAACCCAGTTCGGTGCAACTCACCTATAACTGGGGGCTACCAAGCCAGGAAGGAAATCCACTATTAGTAGTATCAATTCAGAGCTAAACTCCCCCGTTTACAACCCCTCACTTAATCTGTACCCAGTGCAACTTCTACCTAGGAACACCTAGATATGAGAAATCACCATCTCACTCCCAATCAGCGCAGTGATAAATAAACACTCACAGTCCCAGGGAATGCCACAAGAAACCAAAAAGAAAGATGAACCCTCTTTCTTTTATAAACAATACTAGGTCAAGACTCTTAACCACGAACACAACTCGATTTTACTTAAAAGCTTCAACCAAGAACAATATACAATTCATTACCTACAGGTTTCTGAATATGTAAAACTATGTCTACTGTAGCGAGCAATTTTGGACGCGGTTCTTAAGCGCTGGTCGCTCTCTGCGTTTTGAGCTTAAACTACAGGTCGATTCATTTTTTATCCTATTGTGAGCTGATGAAGGAAGGGAAATAGATGTCTCCAATTAACCCTGCTTTGCATACTGAGTTTAAACAGCGGTCTGTTAGGTTACGGATGCTATCAATGTGGGGGGGCCTTTGTACTGGTTATTTGTATTTTCGCCAATACAGTTTCTTTCTTTTTATCTAGACAGAAGGTTTCTGGCGGGGAACAAAGATTAGGATGTTAGGACTGATGCTTTTTGATGTGAGAGTATGGGATTTGGGTTTTTTGTTTAGTGTGCTCGCTAAGATTTTTCTTTCAATCTTATGCCTACGTATTCCCGTTTACCGAAACAGGGAAATCAGGGCGTTCATAGTTCCTCCTATTCTATGGGAGGAAATGGGTGTTTTTGGTGTCTTGTTCAAAGCCCAAGACATGAAGCGAAAGGTGATTTGTATCTTGTTCAAAGCCCAAGATATGAAGCTGAAGGGGTTTACTTTAGAGAGAATTTGTCATCTCTAAAGAGGGCCTTGTCTATAACAAATGTTTATAAAGGAGAATTACTTTAACCGGGATTTGTGAATCCGGCAATGCCATAATTTCCTTTATAGGGATTTTAACCTGAAGGAGAAGACTTTAACTCAGTGTAGAGCAATGCCATCTTTCCTTAGGAATTTCTCGTGCTAAAAGAGGGACATTGGCATGGATAGAGATGGTCCAGAGGCTTGCCACTTACAGCGATTAGATGAAAGGGAAGGAGTTGTTGATGTTTGTGTATTGTGAATGAGGCACAGCTTTGATGCTAAAAGGTTAATTGGATCAACCAGTGGTTTTCTTATATAAAGCCTAAGAGGAGGCTAATATGTGTCTCGTACAAAGCCTGTGAGAGAGGCTAAAAGGTTTTTGACTCGACGAGGGAATCTTTTGGTATCTCGTATAAAGCCCGAGATGGAGGCGAAAATTCGTTTGGCTCAGTAAGAACCCTTTTGTATCTCGTATAAAGCCCGAGATGGAGGCTAAAGGGTGATTGACTCAACGAGGGAGTCCCTTATGTGTCTCGTACAAAGCCCGAGAGAGAGGCTATACGTTGTTCGACTCCGCTGGGGAGAATCATTGTACAAAGCCCAAGAAGAGGTTGTGGTTACTGTTTCAGTTAAGTGACAGGTCCAGTATACTAATTTTAAAGAGAAAATCAGTTCTTATATGAGCAACACTGTACTCAAGGATTTGATCCAAGGATCCAGGTTATTCATGTTCTTTAAGGAATCGGGAAATCCGAAGGGTATTGAGACTGTCCGAGTCTACGAGTTTCCTTCCTATTTAACGAAGGGGTCACTTGAGAATGTCTTCGAGACTCAAGGAGATTAGATTGTCCAAGTCTAGAGTGTCCTCTTTTATACCATGCTTTGAGAAACGGTAGTAGACTCTATGAAAGGGCTGTTCTATGAATGTGACTAAGTTTTGTTCCTATACCTCTAGGAGGTCGTCGGGACAATTTGTACGAAGCCCAAGAGGAGGCTGGAAACTTTTAAGAAGCTGATCGGTCCTTGTACTAAGCCCAAGAGAAGGCTGTCATTCCCGGAGGAAGAGATCATTATACTAAGCCTAAGAGGATGCTGTGAATACTTCTAAGAAGCCGTAGGGTCCTTGTACTAAGCCCAAGAGGAGGCGGGGTTGCTTTTAGGAAGCCTGTGGGTCCTTGTACGATGCCCAAGAGGAGGCCGATGCTTTTAAGAAGCCTGTGGGTCCCCAAACCCCGAGAAATTCAAGGCAAGCTATTCACAAGAAATAGATCAAGTCAGGAAAGTTCGAGAATTTGGAAGAAACTCAAAGATGCCATTCACGGAGAATACATTCATCTCTGGGAATAGAGTTTCTTGACAATTCCTAATGAGGACAGCCGAAGAGAAGACTGTATCTGGTGATCCTATTGGGGATCTAGTTGTCTATTTCTACGAATAAACGAAACGGCGTCACCTAGTTCTAGACGTAGTTGCCGGGGAAACTCGAAATATCTATACTATTATTACACAGTTGATATGAGTTTATGAAAGAAGACTTACAGCGAAACAGCCCCACAATACAGTTATATGTATATGAAAACGGTAAATGAAAGCGTATAAACACTTACTCGGTTGTAGAGCTTCCATGCTGTTTGGTTAGTTGTTCAACAAAGAAAGATTGAAAACAATAGTATATTCAAAATCAAAGGAGAAAGTGCTTTGAAAAAGAAAGTTTTGGGGCTTACAGCTCAAGGAGAGACCCAGGGTTTTATCAGTGAGCGCACTGTTTGAATTTGTACAGAGGGACTTATACAAGTGAGTGAGGCCCAAAAATGGTTTTTTTGTACAAAGGAATGGGTCTTACACTCTTTTAAGAGGCCCAAATGTTTTAAAGAAAAAGAGTGGGGCTTATAACACGAGGGTAGGCCCAGATGATTTTTCCGTTTAAAAATAGCGATCGCGCCGAGGTTTTCTTTTAACGCGGAGGGACTTATACAATAAGTGAGGCCCCAAAATGTTTTGGTTAAAAGGGGGTTGGGTCTTACACTCTATTATAGGCCCAAAAGTTTTGAATGGGTCTTATAGCTCGAGGAGAGACCCAGATGATTATTTTTCAAAAGGCGATGATCGCGCCATTTGTTTTTGACGGTATCGGGACTTATACAATACACTGAGGCCCAAAAATGGTTTGGTCAAAAAAGGATTGGGTCTTACACTCTATTAGAGGCCCAAAGTGTTTTGAAAATGATTTATGAGGGTTGAATTAATCCAAAAACCCTAATTTGTTTTCAAAAATGTATTTAATTGAATAAAAATTCAATTAAAATGATCAAAATTGTTTAACATGTGAAAAAAAAATTGTGATCTTGGATTAATGCTTCAAAAATTAAGTATTGACCTACAAAATAATTAGAAAGCATTAAAAGTTGCAAAATCAATGTGGAAAAAATATTTAAAATGTCAAAAACAATTAAAATATTAATTCTTTGCAAAAATATCAATTATATGAAATAAATAATATTTTTGGGAGTTTTTGGGAAAATAAAATATTTTAACATTTTTGTGAATTATTAAAAAAAGAATCAACTCAAAATCATTAAAACTCAGAGAGAAATTAATTTTTGAATCAATTAAACAAAAATCACAAAATTCAAATATTTGAAAATTCAAAAAAGGCGCCAAGAACAGCTGAAGAACACGCGCGTGTTCTGGGTTTGGCTGATTTGCATTTTCTATCCAATCTCCCTGAATACTTGATTATAACATGCAATCCACATATCATTATGCTCGTCTCAACCTCACGATCATGTCTATGTCCATTAATTTCATTTAAATTAAACATATAACAAGAAATCATGAAAAATCCTCAAGAACCCTAATTTCTGCATGAAGGCCAGGATTTTTGATACACGATTCAAACAATGCAATTAATTGAGGGAAAACATTCCATGCATGATTATGAACATATGGCCAAATTATTGTGCAGCAAAATTGCATGGATCATAGAGTTAGAAGAGCTCATGCTTACCACTTGCAGCTGGTGATCGTGATTTGTGTTGGAGGTGTTACAGCTAGGTTCCAATGATGTGGATAGCTTCCCTAGGTACCAAGTGATGTGTCTGAGTGCTTGGAATGGATTGAAATGGTTTGGAGTTGAAGATGGCACCTCAACTGCAAAACTGTCAAGAACTTGAGTAATTGGCTGGTGATTTTGTGAAATCAGTGTTCCATATTTTATGTGAGTGTTTGGATCACTTCTATATGATGTATGTGAGGTGTGTGAGTGATTGGTTTGATTGGAAAAGCTCTCAAACTCAAAACCCGATAGCTACCTTGCTAAGAAAGGCATTTTTGCCAAGAGAAAGAGATTTTGAGGAAAGCATCTGTTAGATGGCTTTGGTGTACTCAAACTGATCACAATTGAGCTCTATTTATAGTAGAGCAAGTTTGTTTTGCAAGGAATAGTGAATGGCAACTGGTAAGTAGGTTTGGCCAATGTTGGCAAATGAAAATCCAAGTCTCCTCTAGCCATTGACTAGAGGTTAGGGCACAGAGCTTTGGTTCCCTTGGTCTTGGATAAGACTTGACTGATTTCAGATGAGAATGGCTCAGTCCATGCCACCTTGATGCTTCCATTGAATGCTTCAATCCAAATTTGGAGTCTTGTCCCTATTTTGGCCATTCTAGGTTCAACATGCTATTTCTTGTTCCATGGACTTTGGAGGCTTGGCTCAATGATTGTCCCCTTTAGATTCAATCCTCAGATGTGTCCAAGTGGATAGGAGCATTTGAATTTGGATGATTTTGGCAAATCGAGCAAAGTTGCAAATTCTGCCTTGCCTTTGACAGATTTCAGCAAGGCAACTTTCCAATGTCATAACTCATGGTGTAAGTTGAATTTGGTAATGCTCTTGGCCATTTTGGAAAGCCCTTACATGATACAACAACTGTTTGACCATGTTTGGTTTTGATCTCTTTTGAATCCAAGTGAAAAATCCCTCTACATTTGGCAAAAAGTGAAGGCAGATTCTGACTTAGTGAAAATTTCACTAAGTGTTGGAAAAAGTGATATTTTCACATTTCAGCCACTTTGATCACTCACTAACTCAAAATCCTTAATGAATTGGACTTAGGTCTAGTTGAAGTTTTTGTAGAGGGTAATGAGGGATACAAATACATCTTTGGATGAAAAAAATGGCTTTGTGGTTTAGGAGTTATGATCCTCCAAAGTTGGTGCCCTTGTCACTTTATTTTTAACCTAGAAAATTTTCTAAGTTTTTATGGTTACCCCTTTTACAAGTTATCCCACTTTTCTTGATTTTTCTTGATGAATGATGATTTAAATCATACATTAACATCATTTTAGGGTTAAAAATCCATTTTGGTGAAAAATCTCAAAAAGTCAAAGTTGACTTTTATGCACAGTTGACTTTTTATCAGATGAATTCCAAACTGTGCAATTCTTCAGGAAATCATGTCCTTGACCTAAATAAAACTTGATGGACATGTTCCATGGGTGTCATAGGGTATATTGATGCATGTCTTAGGGTTTGGGAGCATGTCCTGGTCAAAAGTCAAAGTTACAGTTGACTTTCCTCGCGAAACCCTAATTGTGGTGCAGATGAAATTAGAACTTGTTGCTCAAGCTTCTTGGATTAATCCATTGTTGTAAATGGATCAATATGGTATATTAAAGACCCTCAAATCATGTCTTGAGGTCTTGGCTCATGATTTGTCCCAAAAGTCAACTTAGGGGTGAATTAGGTCAAGAAACCCTAATTCTTGATTTTTGATGAATGCATCCCCTGAGGCAAAATTGACTTGATGATTGGGTCCATGAGGTTCCATGGAGTATATTAGGTTATGTTTTGGATCATTGGCTCATGCCCAGATGAAAATTTCCATCTGGAGGCCCTGGTCGACCAAAACCCTAATTTGGTGACACTGGCGATCTTGAAGCTTGATCCACCTAGAATGGAGCAACCTTGTGCTTAATCCTTGAAGTGGGAGTCCTTTTGATCCTTTGTGGATTATTGGGAGGTTAGACAAGTTGAAGATCATGTCATTCCTTGATTGATCCTTTGTCTAAGCACTCAGAGAGGGCTTAAAACCCTAATTTTGATTGTAGTGGATGCTCACCCATCTTTGGGGAGACTGATGAGGTATGATGGTTCCTCCATATTGTGATGATGAGTGACACAATGATGGGACATCTTAGTGGTCAAAATTTGGGGTATGACAGATGCCCCTATTTAATCTTCTTGGACCCGAAGGTGTGAATGACGAAAGTATTCGGGCATTCGAGGTGCAGGAGGATTAAATATCGGAATACCAGAAATTTTGATGGTGGTTATGAATGGTAGCTTGCACATTCATCTTCTTTAGCTAAGAAATGATGCTTAGAAAAGGTAAACTTCCCCTCGATCCTGGTTTTTAGCCAAGGAACTGGTCTCAGTTTTCTTTTGTCAACCTCCCTCCCGTTCCTGGTTTCCTACCAAGGAACTGGTCTCAGTTGCTGATTTAAACTTCCCCTCGATCCTGGTTTCCCACCAAGGAACTGGTCTTAGTTTCTGATTTAAACTTCCCCTCGATCCTGGTTTCCCACCAAGGAACTGGTCTTAGTTTCTTTCGTCAATAAACTTTACTGACAAGGGACGCTATTCGTAGCGGCTTTCCCTCAAACTTCTCGCCGAATTTTCCTGGGGAGATGCCATTTGAGTGGAAAAAAATTTTATGTCAGACTTGCTGGGGAACCCAGTCATCTGAGTTGTAGAGGTGCACAAACTTCTCTGTTGGAGACGTCATTTGTCGATTCTACTGGGGAAAGTGAGTCTCTTGAGAGACTGTTTTCGTTTGGGGGCTTACATCATACTTTTCTCGGGATCTTTCCGGAGAAATGCCATATGATGGGATCTAATTTTGAGGTGCCGATGACCTTTTCATCGGTGGTTTTTTCGGAGAATGGCAGCTGTACTGTCGAATCTCTGCTTAGGAGGCTTTCTCTGGGGATTTTCCTTAATCCGGGAAAGCAAGGATATCATCTTCAATGGCGAAGAGTGACATCGATCGAAGGTTCTCTGGTCTTTCAGAGGTTCAAGTTATCAAAGTGGTCAAGGGCCAATTCTGATCCAGAAATAAACTGGAGGAGAGAGAATGTTCAGACGCAGCGTTTCCTGACGAGGCAAGAACTGAAGACTCGATTGAGAGAACTTCTATCACTAGGGGACAAGACCGACTAGAGTGATAGTGATGCAATATGAAATGTGAATGCAAGTCAATAATGCATGATGTGTGTATGTTTATGCTGACAAAACTGACGCGACATACAAACTGACAGGTGAATACGACTGGATACTCGGCCATCGCGGGGCGAAGAAGTACCGTTGGTTTAGAATAGCAATTCCGCCTTGCTTAGGAGAGATAGTCCCTGTTGGGAGCTATGTTGATCGGGCTTAGGAGATAAGAACTCGGCCAAGGTGTGTCAGACGAAACAAGGTCTCTGACACAGTCGATCCCTTCATTCAGGCGTACTAGGCCTAGAAGGAGTACTTTGATTCTGTACTTTGAAGTTCGCTTACTTCTGGAGAAGCGACCGATGTTCCTTTGATGTTCAACAGTCAAAAGAAATTGCCGACTTTATTTTAAAAGCAGAAAAAGTTTTAATAGGTAAATTCATTTTTGTTTTATTTCAAGAATCGTTAATCATGTTAACAACGTCGTTCTGTAAAGCTAAAACAAATAAGAATTACAAACAAAAGCACAAAGGCTCAAATTTTATTGATAAGATGGAGATCAGCCAAACACGTGATTCCAAAGAGTATATACAAAGTTTGAAAATGGTAATTTACAGGGAAAAGGGCCACGTTGAAACATAACGACCACTATCCTTCTACCAACTTTGGATTCGGGACATCCTGAGCTTCTGTCGAAGATGACCTTGACTGGTGTTTTCCTCCGATGGATGGTGTAAATGCTGCTGCTGAGGGACTTGCCTCTGTTGAACATAGTTATTTGCCACTATCCCTAACTTTTGCCTGGATTGTACTGTGATGTTTCCAATCCACCGGGATAATTTTTTTCTCTGTCTCTAACTTTTTCCTGGACCGCCCTTTCGGGTTTTCAATCCACCGAGACGTTTTTTTTTAGTTTAGGCGAAGTATTTCTTGACTACATCAACATTTATGGGGTAGGTAAATTCCTCTCCGTCCATGGTTGCAAGTCTCAAGGCACCGCCTGAGAAAGCTTTCGTGACCACATAGGGGCCATCATAATTCGGAGTCTATTTACCTCGCGAATCAGTGAGAAATGATTGTATCTTCTTGAGCACGAGGTCTCCTTTCCTGAAGATGCAAGGTCGAACCTTTTTGTCGAACGCCTTCTTCATTCTCTGTTGATACAGCTGACCATGGCATAGTGCCGTGATTCTCTTTTCTTCGATCAGATTCAGTTCGTCGTGTCGGCTTTGACACCATTCAGCTTCGGTGAGCTTGGCTTCCATCAATACTCGGATTGACGGGATCTCTACTTCTATGGGGAGCACTGCTTCCATGCCATACACTAGAGAGAAAGGGGTTGCCCATGTTGAAGTGCGGACAGATGTGCGATAACCGTGAAGAGCAAAGGGTAACATCCCGTGCCAGTCTTTGTAGGTTACAACCATCTTTTAAACGATCTTCTTGATGTTCTTATTGGCCGCTTCTACCGCTCCGTTCATCTTGGGTCGGTAGGGAGACGAATTATGGTGTTCGATTTTGAACTCTGCACACAACTCTCTCATCATCTTGTTGTTCAAGTTAGATCCATTATCAGTAATGATCTCGCTTGGAACACCATAACGGCAGATGATATTGTTTTTGATAAATCGGACCACCACTTGCCGGGTTACATTGGCGAATGACGCTGCTTCGACCCACTTGGTGAAATAGTCAATGGCTACTAGGATGAACCGATGTCCGTTTGAAGCCTTAGGTTCAATCATGTCGATCATGTCGATTCCCCATATGGAAAATGGCCATGGGGAAGAAAGAACTTTGAGATGTGATGGCGGTACATGAATTTTGTCAGAGTATATCTGACACTTGTGACACCTCCTCATGTACTTGTAGCAGTCAGATTCCATTGTCAACCAATAGTACCCTGCTCTCAAAAATTTTCTCGCAATTGTATGTCCGTTGGCATGAGTGCCAAAGGACCCTTCATGAATTTCTTTCATCAGCATTTCTGCTTTTGGTCTGTCGACGCATCGGAGCTAGACCATGTCAAAATTTCTCTTATAGAGAGTGTCACCGCTCAGGAAGAAGTTTCCAGCCAATCTTCTGAGGGTTTTCCTGTCTTTTCTGAATGCCCCAGATGGGTACTCTTGTTTTTGAAGGAAGCATTTGATATCGTGATACCAAGGTCTGTCGTCTATGACTGCTTCAATCGCGAAGATGTAAGCGGGCCTTTCAAGGCGCATTATGTCGATCTTAGGTAAGTCATTCCATTGACCTACGCTAATCATGGAAGAGAGAGTGGCTAATGCATCAGCCATGTGATTATCTTCACGAGGGATGTGATGAAACTCAACTCTGTTAAAGAAAGGTAGCAACCTTCTTGCGTAATCTTTGTAAGGAATCAGTCCGGATTGGTATGTGTTCCAATCTCCTTTTATTTTATTGATAACCAAGGCTGAATCGCTGTATATGTCCAAGTTTTTGATCCTTAAATCAATCGCTTCTTCGAGACCCATAATACAAGCTTCGTATTCGGCCTCGTTGTTCGTACATTTGAACGTAAGTATAGCAGTGAAAGGAATGTGGGTACCCTGAGGGGTAACAATGATTTCCCCAATTCCATTTCCGTAATGATTAACTGCTCCGTCAAAGATAAGTCCCCATTGGGAACCTGGTTCTGGCCCTTCACTGGGTAACGGTTCATCGCAATCTTTCATTTTTAGATACATGACATCTTCGTCTGGGAAGTCAAACCCGATTGATTCTTGATTGTCAATCGGTTGATGAGCCAAATGATCGGCTAAAATACTTCCCTTAACGGCTTTCTGAGCGTGGTACTCTATGTCATATTCTGACAACAACATCTGCCAACGGGAAATTCTTCCCGTGAGAGCAGGCCTTTCGAAAACGTACTTGATTAGATCCATTTCGGAGACCAACCAAGTAGTATGACGAATCATGTATTGGCGAAGACGTTTGGCTGCCCAAGCCAAAGCGCAACAAGTTTTCTCAAGCATCATGTACCGAGTTTCGCAGTCGGTAAATTTCTTGCTCAAATAGTAAATGGCAGACTCTTTCCTTTTGGTTTCGTCTTGTTGGCCAAGTACACATCCCATTGAGTCCTCTAGGACTGTGAGGTAAATGATCAGTGGTCTTCCTTCCACTGGAGGTGATAGAATCGGCGGATTCAACAGGTGTTCCTTAATACTGTCGAAGGCGGTTTGGCAATCTTCTGACCAAACGCAATCCTGGTTCTTTTTGAGTAATTTGAAAATCGGTGCACATGTGAAGGTCATAAGGAATATGAATCTGGAGATGTAGTTCAACCGTCCCAGGAATCCTCTGACTTGTTTTTCAGTTTTCGGAGAAGGCATTTTCTGAATGGCCTTGACCTTGTCAGGATCAACCTCAATTCCTTTCTGGCTGACGATGAACCCTAATAGTTTCCCTGAACGGACACCGAAGGTGCACTTGTTGGGATTCAAGCGGAGCTTGAATTTTCTTAGAAGTTCGAACAATTTTGACAGATGTTCAACGTGCTCACTCTCTGTTTTTGATTTTGCAATCATATCATCGACATACACTTCGATTTCTTTGTGTATCATGTCATGAAACAGAGTAGTCATGGCCCTTTGATAGGTTGCCCCGGTGTTCTTCAAACCGAACGGCATTACCTTGTAACAAAAGGTGCCCCATGGGGTAATGAACGAAGTTTTCTCCATGTCTTTTGGCGCCATTTTGATCTGGTTATAGCCCGAGAATCCATCCATGAAGGAGAAAATTTTGAACTTTGTTGTGCTGTCTACCAGCTGTCAATGTGTGGTAAAGGAAAGTCGTCCTTTGGACTTGCCCTGTTCAGATCCCTGTAATCAACACACAGTCTGACCTTTTCGTCCTTTTTGGGGACGGGTAAGATGTTGGCTAACCATTGAGGATATTCAGATGTAGCGAGGAAACCTGCGTCGATCTATTTCTGTACCTCCTCTTTGATTTTGATGGCCATGTCCGGGTGAGTGCGTCTCGACCTCTGCTTTACTGGCGAACATTCTGATCTCAACGGTAAGTGATGTTCCACGATGCTGGTATCCAACCCTGGCATATCCTGATAGGACCAAGTGAATACATCGGGGAATTCTCTGAGAAACTTTATCAAACTCTCTTTGGCATTTGGACTGAGCAGTGCCCCAATCCTGATTTCTTTTCTCTCTTTTTCTGAACCCAAGTTTACCGTTTCCAACGGCTCTTTGTGAGGTTCAATGGACCTTTCCTCTTGTCTGAGTAGTCGGGAGATCTCTTCTGGAATTTCGTTGTCATTTTCTTCTTCAGCCTCGAATATCGAGAACTCAAAGTTGGGAGAAGGCATCGGATCGTATGTTTCAAATGGGTTTAAAACAAGCAATCTACATGACGTGATGATTCGTGTTTAGAAGAGATAGAGGAAAATGCAAGTGTGTGCAGTGTATATTTTTTTTACTGCTTGTTTTTATTATTGAATTGTTTTTTAGGATTACCATTTTCTGAAAAAACAAAAAGAGAAAACAGCAATTAATGCGAAAATTACAGAACGACATTATTTTATTAATGAACAAGTTGATTCTTGAAACTACAGCCCTATAAAACAAAACTATGTCGCTTTGGGCGAAGCGAAGAGGGATATTTACAGAAAGCGAGCCCTATCAAAACATCCGTTTCACCTGGGCAGGGTGAAAGGCTAAAGATGGCAATTACTTTGACTGGTGAACGACCTTCGGAACCTCGACAGCAACCCATTGGCGACAAACTCCTCAGTGAATCACAAAGTCTGGCACCTTCCTTGATTTGTCTTCAGAAATGACGCTGATTTCTGGTGGAGCGGGATCATTGGAATCTGTCTCCCAGGCAGAATTATCGTAGGAGAATTCCTCTGTTGCATTTTGCATAGCATTTGTGCTCTCAGCTGTACCTCCCCATCCAGTAGGCTGGATATCTTCGAGCCTGATACGAGAGCCTTCGGGAGCAGTGTACTTGACCATATAGTCGAATTTTCCACTCGGTTGTCCCAAGGTGTCCCAAACTTCTTTGGAATTGGAGGAGCCATCTTTCTCGATGACGTTGACCTCGGGAAAAGCATAGTTGATGAATTCTAGTCCTACAAACGTTGCGAATTCATCTTCATGTTAAGTAGTTTCTGAATGACCTGAGTGTTGATCCCATGACATGGTGGGGACACAGGTATTCTGTTCAATGATGGTCAGCTGATTTTCATTGTTCGGCTGACTCTCTTGCCCTAAGTTTCCTGGATAAGGTTGCCACATTGGCAGACCATCCATTGGGCCATAATAATCGTGGTCAAAGTTGTCTTTCATCAGAGTGTCCTCCTCTAATGAATTTGGTGGAGCACGGCATCCTTCTGGATCACAATCTCCATATATCATTTCGATGTCTGACCGTGGTATAAATCTCGGACTTTCTGTGGGAAAGCAAAAAGTCATAGGTACCTCTTCCTGAGACATATAACCGTCCTCATTAAGATAGGATTTCCATTCTTCATCTGGGTCAGAGGGATCTTCCTCATTGATAGCATGTACTGCTTGAGACACTGGGTGAAGGAAACCTCCACTGTGGAAGAAGTTTTGAAGGGGATGAAGACTTTCATCGCTGGCAGCTGTCTAGGTACAGGTTGTGGAAAAACCAAGACCCTTCTTTGTTTTATTGTCAGTAGGAACGACAAGTTGTCCCCATCCTGTTGTATCGGTACTCTCGACTGCTTTGATAGCATCTTTGTATGAGGAAATCGAGGTTCCTCCTCTGAACTGATTGTTCTCGCTCATCGACAGTGCTTGGAACTGCGTTCCAATAACCTCCTCGGGTTCTATACCAGTAGATGATGATAAGTTGCTTACAAGCAAGGCTTGTTCCCCACAAACTGTGACAAGTTGATCGTTCTTGACGAATTTTAGCTTTTGGTGGAGGGTCGAAGTGACCGCTCCAGCCTGATGTATCCAAGGTCTTCCTAATAAACAACTGTACGTTGCCCGGATGTCCATGACCTGGAAAGTGACTTGGAAAGTGCGAGGACCGATAGTTATGGGAAGATCAACTTCGCCGATAACTGTTTTTCTGGATCCGTCGAACGCTTTGACGACGACCTCGCTGACTCTCATCGGAGGGCCTTTGAATGATAATTGCATCAAAGTGGACTTCGGCATAACATTCAGCGCTGACCCTGTGTCTACCAGTACGCTGGCTAAAGCATCGTCCTGGCAGTTAACTATGATATTGAACGCCATGTTATGACGGCGACCCTCTTCAGGTAATTCCTCATCACTAAATCCCACATTATTGCAGGAAGTGATGTTAGAGACAATGCTATCGAACTGTCTGATTGTTACATCCTGTTCCACAAAGGCTTGCTCCAAGACTTTCTGTAGAGCCTCCATGTGGGCTTCTGAACTGAGTAACAGCGATAATACCGAGATCTTTGAAGGAGTCTGTAATAGTTGATCAACAATGTTGTATTCACTCCTTTGGATGAGCTTCAGCATCTCATCATTATTTTTCGAAAGGTCGGGATTACTGGATTGACCGACTGGTGGATCGGGAGCTTCCGTCTGAAGTTCCTTTTCTTTGTTAAGTTCTCCAACTCCTCGGTTGAAGATTCGACCGCTCCGTGTTACACGACTGATGTCTGCAATATTCACGACGGAGGGTAATGGAATTTCCTTTCCATTTTCAATTATCGTTGCACCGTATTTGTAAGGGATAGCCTTAGCTGATTCATACGGTAGTGGTCCCGGTAGATAGATGATTATGGGAACCTTCTGATTTTTCTGACCATCATAAGTGATCTCGATTCGTTCCCGGTTGGGAACTTTAGATTCGTCAAGTAGAGGGATAATGGTAAAAACATCCCTGGTCCTGTGATGACCAGAGATCGTGACAACATCCTCGACTTGCTCGGCAAGGTAGTTCGGCGTCCCGTCGATGGGTCCAGAACCCGGATATGGACGAATTTCTCCACGATCCACCTGACCCTGAAGAGCTGCTCTCACAAGGTAACACCCTTGGTTACTTTCCGAACAGACGTTACAACGGTCGTAATTGTGTGGTGGCACCTGGCCACGCCCACTTTGAATACAATGTAACCTCACTAGGTTAGCTTCCACTGATCGGACATCCTGACTCTAACGCCGAGTGGGGTTTCTGTTATTGATATTA
Organism: Lathyrus tuberosus; assembly: GCA_022829125.1. NCBI lineage: Eukaryota > Viridiplantae > Streptophyta > Magnoliopsida > Fabales > Fabaceae > Lathyrus > Lathyrus tuberosus. The sequence continues at coordinate 2,035,387 of JALAZF010000007.1, read as the reverse complement.
ATCTGTTGAGTATCTTCATCCATATAAATTGGCATCCACCAGTGATTTAACAAGTGCTGAAGTGCCTCCTGGACAAGGGTACAACCTCGATCATTTTCGCAACCCGCTTTACAGCTTTGATAGTCATGTGATATTAAGAATCTGAGTCGGACCTGCTTAGCATGTAACTCTACCAGGTTGGTATTCATCACGCGAATATCAAAGATCTGAACCATGTTGATCTGATAAGGGTTCCTATCATGGTAGTCTTGGATCCATCCAAGATCCATCTGACACTGGAGGGCCTCCTGTATGAAAGAGCATCCCTGTTTGTTTACCGAGCAAGTCAGACAGGAACTGTAATCGTATCGCGGCAGATTATGATACTGGCTTTGCCTTGAGTGCATTGCCACCAAGTTGACATTCATTGCACGGATGTCGTGGTTCTGAATGATGTTAGAGTTTGTGTAGACCATGTTAACTCCACGAACTCGGTGCTCTTGGATCCATCCGAGATCCATTTGTTCCTGTAGAGCTGCTTGCACTACAGAACATCCTTGATTGTCTTTAGAGCAGATATCACACTGATGATAGTTATGAGGTGGCACATGGCCATATCCACTCTGTCTACAATGCATCTTGACCAAATTGGTCTTCAACAAAAGTACATCGTGAATTTGATAGACATCGTTAGTCTCTCCTTCTATCAAATTGACTGTAGCCTTCTCGTGTTGAGGCAACGGATTTGTGAGAACATTAGGATTCGTATCCTTGAAGGATAAGACCCCGCTCCTAACAAGTTTTTGCACGTCGGACTTGAAATTGAGACAAGTCTCTATCTTATGCCCTGAACCTCCTTGATGATAAGGGCATGTCTGATCCACCTTAAACCAAAAAGGCGAATTTTCCGGTACTATAAGAGGAGATTTAGTCTGAATGTGCCCCTTAGCCAGTAGTAATGGAAACAGCTCTGCGTACGTTACGGGTATAGGATCAAATCCTGGTGGCCGTGTTGTACGGTTGTTGTTATATGGAGGACGAGCCTGCTGAAGAGGCTGTTGTGTCCTTTGTTGGTCAGGTTGGCTTTGCGCAACCTGAGGTTGATACGTAGGAATAGACGCAGGGTTGATAGCAGGAGTTACAGCTGCTACCGGTTGATAACGTCGCCTTTGCTTTTCGAGAGAGATATTCCCAATATCTTGCTCTTTTTTCTTAGGAAGAGCACTACCGTATTTTTTAGTACCGCTTGTCGATCCAGTGTCTTTTACCAAACGTCCTTCTCGGACGGCTTCCTCGAGACGTACGCCCATGCCGACCATCTCGGTGAAATCACTGGGTGCACTGGCAACCATTCGGTCATAGTAAAATGAGCTTAAGGTCTTTAAGAAGATCTTTGTCATCTCTTTTTCCTCAAGAGGTGGACAAATTTGAGCGGTAATTTCACGCCACCTTTTAGCATACTCCTTAAAGGTTTCCTTGTCCTTTTGCGACATCGATCTGAGTTGATCTCTGTCGGGTGCCATGTCCAAATTGTATTTGTATTGTTGGACGAAGGCAGTGCCAAGATCTCTGAAAGTGCTGATCGTGGCACAGTTTAAACCCATGTATCATTTGAGTGCGACACCGGTTAAACTATCCTGGAAGTAGTGAATTAGTAGGTCCTGATTCTCCGTCTGAGCTGACATTCGCCGAGCGTACATCACCAGATGGCTCTGAGGGCAAGAGTTACCCTTGTACTTTTCAAAGTCGAGCACTTGGAATTTGTGCGGGACTTTCACATTTGGGACCAAGCAGAGGTCTGCGGCGTCCTTTCCAAATAGATCCTGACCGCGAATGACTTGCAGCTCCTTCTGCATTTCCAAGAACTGTTCCTGGAATTCCTCCATTCTGTCAAACATAGTTTCCTTCTTACCAGAAGGTGTCTGTGGAATCTTCCCTTCCGGGACAGTGTGCACCACAGGGGGTGGTACCGTAACTACGGTAGTGAGTCTTGGCGTCTCCCGAAGTTTGTAACCTTCATGAGTCTTCAGTATGCCCCTGGCATCTTCGCTTTCCCGACGTTTGTAACCTTCAGGCCCAGCGGCTTCTATTGTGATTCCCTGATCCTCAATGATCGGCGGAATATATCCTTCCGGGATATAGTTAACAGGCATGCCCCAGGGACGATCTTTCGGAATCTGATACATAGGATCATACTTCTCCACTATGGGCGTTGAGGTGATCTCTGAGATCACAGTTTGTTGTAGCTGAGCTTCTGCCATGGCTTGCATGTCGTTACGAAGCTTTCTCATATCCTCTCTCAGAGCGTCGATCTCTTCCTTCAACTCTCTGTTTTCTTCCTCAAGATCATCCATCTTTTTCTGACGATTGTCCCGAGTATTATACGAATGAGACAGTTTGACTCTAGAACCAAGACACAAACGTGAGATTCGTAGGTAAGAAGAATATGCGATGTGAGAATGATGAATGCAATGATTATATTAATTGTTTAAGGTTAAATCAAAATAAACTTCGACAATTAGATTGCAAATATCAAACAGTGGGGAAACCCCTTTTTATTGAATTCAAAGGTTTACAGAAACGGAAATACAGTAGATTACAAAGTGCAGAAACAGAAACCTAAGCTAATGGGTCCCGAGTCCTCTCTGAAGAGAAATCAGGTGTTGATTCTGGTATCTTCCTTTTCTTTGACCGGGGCTCTTGGGTCGTTGTCGGGTTTTCATTCCTTTGCCAGGTGAAAGGAGCGAGCAAATTCCTTTGGTCATCTTGATTCTCTACAGCATGCTGCTCCAAAATTTCAATCAGAGCATCTTTTTCTTTCAGTAATTGCTGTATTTTGATGCACTCTATGTCGAGGGTGCGGTACTTGTTCTTCCAAGACCTTCTCTCCCGTTGAACTTTGTTGAGAGTAACCTGAAGCTTTTCAGTTTCCGTCATGAAGTACATGACAGATTCCTTCGGCGGAAGAATTCCGTAACGAGGATAAGGCATTTTTAGCTTGAGAGCTCTAGTTTGTACCCAATGGAGATAAGGCTCCACCGAGACACAGTCCGATTTTCCTAGAGACCCTCGTCCTTTCTTATGAACATGCTTCCAAGCATGCACTATTTCCATCTTTGGTGCTCTGTCGTTTTCTCTTTCCTTGAAGAAAAGACCTTTCAGATGAGCACCCCGTGGGACGTGCCTCATCGGGTATCCAAATTGACGGCGAACCAATACCGGATGGTAGTTAATTCCTCCTTTAGTTCCTATGAGGGGTACGTTGGAGAAGTTTCCATAATGGTCAATGATTCTGATTCCCTCATAAATCCTATTGCACCAATCTATATCAGAGTTGGTAAGAGACATGATCTTCTGCGACCAACGCAAGGCACTCTTGCAATCCCAAAAAGCAGCAGACTTGGGCAAGTGAGAGATAAACCATTTGTAAAGCAGAGGTACACAGCATGTGATCTCCCCTCCGCTGTACAAATTTCCCAAGTGTACAGAATGATACGCATCTGCGAGCAAAGTCGGCACAGAGTTTCCAATGAGAAAAACCTTAATGGAGTTGATATCGACGAAGTTATTGATGTTGGGAAACAAAAATAACCTGTAGGTGAGCAAGACAAAGATGCTTTCAAAAGCAATCACGTTTCCTATACTGGCGAAATACAGGGCTTTCTTTGTCAAGAACTGGGCTGGCAAACCTTGGATGCCACCCTTGGTAGTTAGGTGAGTCCTGACCTCAGACTCGTCCAAATGAATTGCTCTTGCAATGGTTTGATTCTTTGGAATTTCGTCCAGTCCAGAAAATAAAGCTCGATCTGTGATGTGTAAATCGATCAGATGAGAATACTCCTCCAACGTTGGTGCTAGCTGGTAATCCGGGAATGTGAAACAGTGATAAACTGGATCATAAAACTGAATGAGCGCATCCATGATTCCCTCAATCACATGGACTCTTAACAGTGGTAGCAAATCTCTGTGCTTGGCTCTGAAAGCCTCTGGGTTAGTGATCATCCTTGCTAACCTTCTCAAATCCTCTAGTTTTGGAACCTTGAAGGTGTACGTATGAGTTCTCCTTTTACCGAAATCCATTAGTGCAATCCCTTTCTCTGATATTTGCAATCACAGTCTTAGTTTAATTTGAAAAATAGAGAGACTAGAAGAGAAGATTTTTTTGAATGTTTTAATGTTTTTTAAATGAATGCATGAATGCAGTACACAAAAACATAGAAAAAACATGGGGTCAAAGGGTCGTTGTCATGAAGTCAAGGCTCTACCCATCCCCCAAAGGTTTATACTAGGGTGATTTTTGTACCTGTACTCATTATCCTCAGCTCCTCCCAGGAAAGCTAAACAACAAGTGGATCGCCAGCGAGTTGTAGAGCGATCTTAGAGTAAGTGCCATTCACCAAGAATAGATCACCAGCCTCAAATGAGGGTAGTATCGCGTAACAACTATTTCCGATAGTTTCCGCACTATGAAAGGGTTTGGCTCCTCAGCTTCTCAGATTTAACAACCGGCCCATTGTCTAGGTGAGAGAATGGGTTGCGTTGGTCAGCCTCCACTGAGGTTGATGGTCGACCCCGTCGCCATCACTTATCTTAAGTGTATACTCAATCTTTCCACATACGGCATCACCCGCATTCCCATTAGCAGAAAAATAAACACGTATAGCAATTAGGAAAAGCGGTATATATATTTGTCCTAATCATCCTAGACCTTTAAAGCTATGAATCTTAAGTTCCTGACAGAAATTGGGTTCCCCGGCGGAAGCCCTAATCTGTGGTATTCACTCAAGATATGAAAAGGAAGACTGTGCCTAGATCTAACTTTGAAAGGCCCCACGGTGGGCGCCATTTTTCTGTAGCGAGCGATTTTGGACGCAGTTCTTAAGCGCTGGTCGCTCTCTGCGGTTTGAGCTTAAACTACAGGTAGATTCATTTTTTATCCTATTGTGAGCTGATGAAGGAAGGGAAATAGATGTCTCCAATTAACCCTGCTTTGCATACTCAGTTTAAACAGCGGTCTGTTAGGTTACGGATATTATCAATGTGGGGGGGCCTTTGTACTGGCTATTTGTATTTTTGCCAATACAGTTTCTTTCTTTTTATCTAGGCAGAAGGTTTCTGGCGGGGAACAAGGATTAGGATGTTAGGACTGATGCTTTTTGATGTGAGAGTATGGGATTTGGGTTTTTTGTTTAGTGTGCTCGCTAAGATTTTTCTTTCAATCTTATGCCTACGTATTCCCGTTTACCGAAACAGGGAAATCAGAGCGTTCGTAGTTCCTCCTATTCTATGGGAGGAAATGGGTGTTTTTGGTGTCTTGTTCAAAGCCCAAGACATGAAGCGAAAGGTTATTTGTATCTTGTTCAAAGACCAAGATATGAAGCTGAAGGGGTTTACTTTAGAGAGAATTTGTCATCTCTAAAGAGGGGCTTGTCTATGACAAATGTTTATAAAGGAGAATTACTTTAACCGGGATTTGTGAATCCGACAATGCCATAATTTCCTTTATAGGGATTTTAACCTGAAGGAGAAGACTTTAACTCAGTGTAGAGCAATGCCATCTTTCCTTAGGAATTTCTTGTGCTAAAAGAGGGACATTGGCATGGATAGAGATGATCCAGAGGCTTCCCACTTACAGCGATTAGATGAAAGAGAATGAGTTGTTGATGTTTGTGTATTGTGAACGAGGTACAGCTTTGATGCTAAAAGGTTAATTGGATCAACCAATGGTTTTCTTATATAAAGCCTAAGAGGAGGCTAATATGTGTCTCGTACAAAGCCCGAGAGAGAGGCTAAAAGGTTTTTGACTCGACGAGGGAATCTTTTGGTATCTCGTATGAAGCCCGAGATGGAGGCGAAAATTCGTTTGGCTTAGTAAGAACCCTTTTGTATCTCGTATAAAGCCCGAGATGGAGGCTAAAGGGTGAATGACTCAACGAGGGAGTCCCTTATGTGTCTCGTACAAAGCCCGAGAGAGAGGCTAAACGTTGTTCGACTCCGCTGGGAAGAATCATTGTACAAAGCCCAAGAGGAAGCTGTGGTTACTGTTTCAGTTAAGTGACAGGTCCAGTATACTGATTTTAAAGAGAAAATCAGTTCTTATATGAGCAACACTGTACTCAAGGATTTGATCCAAGGATCTAGGTTAGTCCTGTTCTTTAAGGAATCGGGAAATCTGAAGGGTATTGAGACTGTCCGAGTCTACGAGTTTCCTTCCTATTTAACGAAGGGGTCACTTGAGAATGTCTTCGAGACTCAAGGAGATTAGACTGTCCAAGTCTAGAGTGTCCTCTTTTATACCATGCTTTGAGAAACGGTAGTAGACTCTATGAAAGGACTGTTCTATGAAGGTGACTAAGTTCTGTTCCTATACCTCTAGGAGGTCGTCGGGACAATTTGTACGAAGCCCAAGAGGAGGCTGGAAACTTTTAAGAAGTCGATCGGTCCTTGTACTAAGCCCAAGAGAAGGCTATCATTTCCGGAGGAAGAGATCATTATACTAAGCCTAAGAGGAGGCTGTGAATACTTCTAAGAAGCCGTAGGGTCCTTGTACTAAGCCCAAGAGGAGGCGGGGTTGCTTCTAGGAAACCTGTGGGTCCTTGTACGATGCCCAAGAGGAGGCTGATGCTTTTAAGAAGCCCGTGGGTCCCCAAACCCCGAGAAATTCAAGGCAAGCTATTCACAAGGAATAGATCAAGTCAGGAAAGTTCGAGAATTTGGAAGAAACTCAAAGATGCCATTCACGGAGAATACATTCATCTCTGGGAATAGAGTTTCTTGACAATTCCTAATGAGGACAGCCGAAGAGAAGACTGTATCTGGTGATCCTATTGGGGATCTAGTTGTTTATTTCTACGAATAAACGAAACGGCGTCACCTAGTTCTAGACGTAGTTGCCTGGGAAACTCGAAATATTTATACTATTATTACACAGTTGATATGAGTTTATGAAAGAAGACTTACAGTAAAACAACCCCACAATACAGTTATATGTATATGAAAGCGGTAAATGAAAGCGTATAAACACTTACTCGGTTGTAGAGCTTCCATGCTGTTTGGTTAGTTGTTCAACAAAGAAAGATTGAAAACAACAGTATATTCAAAATCAAAGGAGAAAGTGCTTTGAAAAAGAAAGTTTTGGGGCTTACAGCTCAAGGAGAGGCCCAGGGTTTTATCAGTGAGCGCACTGTTTGAATTTGTACAGAGGGACTTATACAAGTGACTGAGGCCCAAAAATGGTTTTTTTGTACAAAGGAATGGGTCTTACACTCTTTCAAGAGGTCCAAATGTTTTAAAGAAAAAGAGTGGGGCTTATAACACGAGGGTAGGCCTAGATGATTTTTCCGTTTAAAAATGTCGATCGCGCCGAGGTTTTCTTTTAACGCGGAGGGACTTATACAATAAGTGAGGCCCCAAAATGTTTTGGTTAAAAGGGGGGTTGGGTCTTACACTCTATTAGAGGCCCAAAAGTTTTGAATGAGTCTTATAGCTCGAGGAGAGGCCCAGATGATTATTTTTCAAAAGGCGACGATCGCGCCATTTGTTTTTGACGGTATCGGGACTTATACAATACACTGAGGCCCAAAAATGGTTTGGTAAAAAAAGGATTGGGTCTTACACTCTATTAGAGGCCCAAAGTGTTTTGAAAATGATTTATGAGGGTTGAATTAATCCAAAAACCCTAATTTGTTTTCAAAAATGTATTTAATTGAATAAAAATTCAATTAAAATGATCAAAATTGTTTAACATGTGAAAAACAAATTGTGATCTTGGATTAATGCTTCAAAAATTAAGTATTGACCTACAAAATAATTAGAAAGCATTAAAAGTTGCAAAATCAATGTGGAAAAAATATTTAAAATGTCAAAAACAATTAAAATATTAATTCTTTGCAAAAATATCAATTATATGAAATAAATAATATTTTTAGGATTTTTGGGAAAATAAAATATTTTAACATTTTTGTGAATTATTAAAAAAAGAATCAACTCAAAATCATTAAAACTCAGAAAAAAATTAATTTTTGAATCAATTAAACAAAAATCACAAAGTAAAAGAGTCATTTAGATGGGATAGTTCTTTCTTATATGGTAGATTTATTCGATAGTGTTCGTTGTTATCTATGTTCTAACAGCCTATCTTATTAATTCATAAAGTGCCGATTTGTTTATTTTGAAACAAATCCAGCATCATTATACGACGTTAAGAAATCATATAAGCAGTATATGTCAAGTTGATATTCCCCGTACATATTAAGAGGCAACTTATTTTTAATTTAAAAACTTTAATAAATATACATACACAATTTTGTTACTTGTATGTTCATATATGTTTAAGTGTATCTTAAAGTGGTAGACATGCTACGTCAAACAATGCATTGCTCTTATTTTATATTATATATAATTGATTGTTTTAGAATTATTATATTAAAAAATTTGTTAATCACTAAATTAATCGAATTTATTAAAGTTTATGATTTTGAATGATGCAATTGAGTTTTGACTTATATTCTATGTTAATAATATCTTTGTATTCAATGAGACTTATTATTATAAGATAGATAAGGATCATCCAATGATGGATCATGATCTGATTTAGAGTCTAATGTAACTATGGAATACCGAGATGTGACATTTAGAGATTCTTATCACGGAGGATAAGGAATTCAACATTCACACAAATAAAAAACCTCGTGGAGAAGGTTCTCCACGGATTTGTTGAAACACAAACCAAAAGTTCGTCAATGATTATTAAAAAACAACTCGAACTTAGAATAAGCAGAAAGTCTGAAAGAGGGTCGAACAAAAATCGACTGTTGACATATTTCTTTTATCTAGTAGAAGAAAATGGTGAGAATTTTGTTTGTAAAATTCCTATTATACTTTGAGTGGAAGATGATCATAAGATTTACAATGAAGAAGTAACTTCAAGGGACTTCTCTTGGAATGATGTTATCCAAGACGAAATAAATTCAATAATGTCAAACCATACTTGGTAACTTGTCAATCTATCTAAAGGATCAAGAACAATTGAATGCAAGTGGGTGTTTAAAAGGAAGTATCATAGTGATGGTACACTAAACACCTATAACACTAAAACATTTTAACTATACAACAACGCTTAAAATTCGTTGCGTAATCTAAAAAAAATGTTTCCTTTACTTATAAGAACGGTTTTGGGGCCGTACCAAACTGAAGCGTTGCTTTAGGCTTTTTGAACGGTTTTTTACCCAACGACAATGCCTTATACAGAACCGTTGGCGTCGTTTTCTTTAGAGAACGGTTTCTAATAGCAACGTCTGCCCTCCGTTTTTAGATCAAACCGTTACAATTAGGATGTTTTAGGGAACAACTGTTTTATTGAATATAACAATGGTGTGTAGTCGTAGTACATTTGAAACCGTTCTAGTATATGCATATCTTAATTTCTTCTTCAAAGGCTACAACAACACTTTATAACCATTGCAAGAATTTTTTTTTAATAAAATAAAAATCATTTTACTTTATAAACATGATACTAAAATTGTAACACCCATATATAATATAATACATCAAAGCATCCATATCATACATGAATTCACTTGTTTTGGTACTGAAATACAATAAGTTCCTAGTTAACACATTATACATATACAAGCCCAAAATACCTAATACAAAAAAAACTATGGCCTTATATATACAAGATGTTCAAAGTGATAAAAACTAAGAACTAGATCAACAACGATCTCAAAATAAACTCCACAACGGAATCCTTACCACACAAAAGCTACGATCTGTAAGGAAAAGTCAAACAACCTTGTCCTTACCCTTCGCCGAACCCACAGTACATGTGATGTAAACAACAACATGGGGTGAGATACATCAATCTCAGTGAGTTCCCTATCTTATACGTCCCCTCGGCTTTACAAGGTTCTAACAAGCCTAACTCAAGTCAAAAGGGAAAATGAAATACTTTGAGTGCACACACACACTATATAGATCCACGTTCATGAGTCGCTTTAACTCACAATATCACTAATCGATAACCTCACCAAGGCATCCCCTTTTCCCATCCGCTTCTACGTCTAGAAGTCGACCCGAGTCATGGATCCTTGTAACCTACTTAACATACGAATAGATTCGGGTTCTACGGGCCATTAACCGTTATGAACCGTCACTTCACATGGGCCATTAACTGTCACAAGCATACGCCCCCTGAGCGCCAATCGTACTGCACGCGGGAATCAAACCTGCCAAGTAGTCATGCATATGTTTCAGAGGAGCTCGAGACTCATGAAATGGCAACTCAAGATAAACCGGTTATGATTACGTGATCTCACACACAACTGTGATTGTATTCGACAATCATAAGCCCACATCCGCCTTAAGACCTCTTTGTCTTCCTAAAAAATAAACACAATAAAACATGATTCATACTAGTGTAACTATTTCCTAACCGTTACTAGGTTCTAACATAGTTCCGGGTAACATTCCTCACTCTACCTATTTTATATTTTTAACATGCATGTACTCTCAAACATGCTTAACAACAAGGGAAATAGGCAAACACAAGTCAAATATATATATTGGAATCACATATTTCAACATATCATAAATTACACCAATTCCGGTTCCCTCCGATTTATTTAATCGGGCACTAACCTTGAATTTTCCACTTCCACTAGATAGATTATTTTCGTAGCTCTCTATCGATACCAAGAACACTCAAATCGGATACACGAAACAAAAGTTATGAATTTCAGGAAATTCTATGTTTTTTTCATTTTGTTCCAGGTCGCGCTAAACGGGCTCCACCCCGCGCTAAGCGCGCTCCTCGGTGCCTGGAGAGGTTGCAAATTCTCCAGACCGCGCTAAGCGCGCTCTGCGTTATGCAGAAAAATGCTTCCTTTTTCCAGCAAGTTTCCACACCCCCAATTCAATTTCAAACAACCAATGGAGGTATATTTCCATGTTTCTATCATAGTTCATCCATCCAACTTCATATAACATCAATGTATAATTTCTACACCAAAACCCTAAGAAATTCCAATCAAAACAACCAATCCAAATCTTCATAACAATATCAATATATGATCCTACACATGTTATAATCATACTACACAAATTATAGCTCATTTTATCCGTTAGATTTCATTGATTTGCAAAATAAGCATTTTCTCACAAAACCTAACTTAAGCTAAAAATCATCTATGAAGAAGATGAGATGATTTGATGAAGGGTTGATGATGATTCTTGTTCTTGAAATATTGGATTTTCTCTTCTTTTCTTTCTCCCCTTTTTCTTTCCTTTCTTCTCCCTTCTTTCTTCTTTCTCTCTCTTTGGTACTATCTTTCTCTTTTTATGTTTGGCAAATGGGAGGAAAGAAAACATATAGTAAGTATTATTAGTAAATAATACTACTAAATGTCCAAAAAGTCTCTAAAGCTCCAACAATTAAATACCTCAGAGTCAGATAATATTAATTGGAAGTACGGGGTATCACATCCTCCCCCCCTTAAATATAAATTCGTCCACGAATTTAAAAGATTACCTGAATAAATGAGGATAAGCATCTTTCATCTCCGACTCTAGTTCCCAAGTAGCATTACCCGGATGCGTTACATCCCATTGCACCTTAACAAGAGGAATGTCTTTGTTCCTTAATACCTTTGTTTCTCTTCCCACAATCCGGCTCGGTTGGGGTTCAAACATTAAATCCACTTCTATTTCCACTGATTCTGGTAGAACTGGCTGAAGAGGATTAGGAATAAACTTCTGAAGCTGAGATACATGAAAGACATCGTGCATTTCTGATAGAGAGGGCGGTAAGGCTAACTTGTAAGCTACTTCACCAATCCTATCAAGAACTTGATACGGTCCCACGTATCTCAGACTCAACTTGCGTGACTTAAACGGTCCTTTCAATCTCAATCTCGGAGTAATTTTCAAAAATACATGGTCACCTTCCTCAAATTCTAAAGGTTTCCTACGATTGTCCGCATAACTCTTTTGGCGATCTTGCGCTTGTTTAACTTTCTCGCGGATCATTCGAATATTTTCCGTAGTCTCTTGGATAATTTCGGGTCCCAAAATTCTATCTTCACTAACTTCCTCCCAACACAAGGGTGTTCTACACTTTCTTCCATACAACGCTTCATAAGGAACCATACTGATACTCGCATGGTAACTATTGTTATAAGAAAACTCTATCAATGGTAGAAGTTCCTTCCAATTCCCTTTACTTTCTAGCACACAAGCTCTCAACATATCTTCCATTGTTTGTATTGTTCGCTCAGTCTGACCATCCGTCTGCGGATGATTCGACGTGCTCAAACGCAACTTCGTACCCATAGCTTGTTGAAAAACTTTCCAAAACCTCGAAGTAAACTTTGGATCTCGGTCGGACACAATATTAGAGGGAATACCATGCAATCTCACAATTTCGGCAATAAAGAACCTTGTAAGATGACTTGCTTTAAAAGTAGTCTTCACTGCTAAGAAATGCGCAGATTTCGTTAGTCGATCCACTATCACCCAAATCGAATCATATCCACCCTGCGTACGGGGTAAACCTACTGCAAAGTCCATAGAAATACTATCCCACTTCCAAACTGGAATTTCTAAAGGTTGCAACAGGCCTCCCGGTCTTTGATGTTCAATCTTTACCTGTTCGCACACTGCACATTTTGACACATACACCGCAATATCCTTCTTCATTCCGGACCACCAATAATATCTCTTCAAGTCTTGATACATCTTCGAAGAACCAGGATGTATCGTAAAAGTACCTTTATGAGCTTCATCCAAAATCTTTCTTTTTAACACCGCATCGTCCGGAATACAAATCCTTTGGTTAAACATAATAATTCTGTCGATAGCTTGAACAAAACCCAGTTGTACTAACACTTCTTGTAACTTCTCAACCAACAATTGTCCTTGTTGAATTTCAACTCTTAGAGTAGAATTGACATTCAAATTTCCCATGATTACACCATTCGGAGTCCACACAAATTGAAGATTAAGGTCTCTAAACTTTTCCAACAACGCATACTCCAATATCATCAATTTTGCACTATAAACTACTTTCCGACTTAATGCATCTGCCACCTTGTTTGCTTTTCCCGGATGATACTTCAATTCTAAGTCATAATCCTTTAAGTACTCGATCCACCTTCTTTGCTGCATATTCAACTCCTTTTGATCAAATAAATACTTCAAACTTTTATGTTCGTTGAACATTTCAAACCGTACACCATACAAATAATGACGCCACACCTTCAGTGCAAATACAACTGCTGCTAGTTCCAAATCATGAGTTGGATAATTCTTCTCGTGAACTTTCAATTATCGAGAAGCATAAGCTACTACTTGACCGCCTTGCATCAGAACACCTCCTAATCCCATCTTAGAATCATCGCAAAATACTTCATAAGAGTTGTCGGGATCAGGAATGATTAACACAGTAGCCGTCGTCAATCTTTCCTTTAATTTCCTGAAGCTTTGCTCACAACCCGAATCCCACTCATAAGCACAATCCTTCCGAGTAAGCTTTGTCATTGGTAAGGCCAATTGAGAAAAACCTTTGATGAACCTTCTATAGTAACCTGCCAATCCCAAGAAAATTCTAAATTCTAAAGCATTCCTCGGTCTCTCCCAATTAATCACTGCTTCTACCTTCGACGGATCCACAGCCACACCACCTTGAGATATAACATGTCCCAGAAAATTTACTTCCGACATCCAAAACTCACACTTGCTTAACTTAGCAAAAAGTTGCTTCTCTTGCAATACCGATAAGACAATTCTCAGATGTTCTCCGTGCTCTTGTGGAGTACGAGAATAAATAAGAATGTCATCAATAAATATTACAACAAATTGGTCTAAGTAAGCTCGAAATATCCGGTTCTATTAATCCATAAAAACTGTCGGAGCATTCGTCACACCGAAAGGCATTACTAAGAATTCGTAATGGCCGTAACGGGTTCTAAATGCGGTCTTAGGTACATCTGAACTCTTCACTCGAATTTGGTGATAACCCGGCCTTAAATCAATCTTCGAAAACACAGGCTCCCTTCAATTGATCTAACAGGTCGTCTATCCTGGGTAAGGGATACTTGTTCTTAATGGTGACTTTGTTCAACTTACGGTAATCAATGCACAGACGCATTCCACCATCCTTTTTCTTTACCAACAACACTGGAGCTTCCCATGGTGAAACACTAGGTCTAAAAAAATGCTTAGCCATTAATTCTTCCAATTGCTCCTTCAGTTCTCTCAATTCAAGTGGTGTCATCCGATAAGGAGAAACTAATATAGGAGCCCTTCCCAGTACCAGGTCAATAGAAAATTCCACTTCCCTCTCCGGAGGAAGAGAAGTGAGATCTTTGGGGAAAACTTCTGAAAACTCGCAAACAACATGAATGCTCAAAACCTGATGGTCGCTACTCTTCTCCTTAGTGAGAACTAAAAGAACAGATCTCTCCTTCTCAAACAAGAAATTTATCATTCCAACCGTACCTTCTCGAATAGTTGTTAAAACATCTTTCGGGGTAACATCGACAAATAGAATGATGATAAGCTTCTCCTCACACCCAATAAACACCGAATTAGCAGAAAGCCAATCCATTCCCAAAACGACATCAACTTTCTTAAGCAGTAAGCAAATAAGATCAATCTGGAAAACTCTACCATCCACAGACAAAACACAGTTTTTACACATCAATGGTGTCTCAACCATTTCATCCATGGCGGTAGTGACCACCATGGGTGGAGACAACGGAACAGCTTGCAACCCAAGTCGCTTCACACATTGCATTGATACAAAAGAGTGTGTAGCTTCACAATCAAATAACACAAAACAAGGATGTCCATTAACGAAACACGTACCTGCAATCAAAGAGTTGTCACCCATTGTTTTCCTTGCATCCAAGGTATACACTCGACCGGTATTCCTCCCTGGGGTCTAATTCCTACCCTAAGGACAATCCCTCGCCAAATGGCCCACTTTCTGACACTGATAACACCTTACCCCTTCGATACCACATATTTCATAATGATTCCTACCACAAGTGCGACATACAGGAGGTGCACTGGTCCTAGAACTCTGAACTTTCTTCCCTTTAAAAGCTTGTTGTCTTGGTATAAATTATTGATTCAATCTCCCTCGATCACTTTGATTCAACCACTCAACTTTCCTTCCGCTTGCACCTTCTTCAAACTGTGTTCTGCCACGTAGCACTGCCTTAACAATTCAGCATAGTTAGTGAACTCCCTCTGAGACACGCTATGTGAAATTTCAGCCCTTAAACCAAAAAGAAACTGATCAATCTTCCACATATCGTCCGGAGCATACATGGCTTGTCTAGAATAAGCAGCCATAACTTCAAACCTCTCCGCATAAGCAGCCACCGTCAAGTTACCCTGTCTCAACTGTTGAAACTCGAATTCCTTCTGAGACCTTAAGGAACTTGGAAAGTAATTCTCCATAAATTTATCTTAAACTGCTCCCATACCTTCGGTACCTCTTGAATTGTCATTAAGGCTGAAGCACTCTCCCACCACCTCATGGCAGGACCCTTTAACAAGTGGGAAGCGAAAACCACCTTATTTTCCTCACTACACTGGACTATTAAGAAAATTCTTTCCATGACAGCTATCCACTCGTGGGCCTTTACCGGATCCAACCCTCCCTGAAATTTCGGAGGATTCATACGAATGAAATCCCTAAAGGTTCCACCTGTAGCTGCTGGAACAACCACTGGAGGATGAAGACCCCCAACCATTTGTTATACCATTTGTTGCATACACTGGTTTTGCTGCTACTGCATCCATTGCATAAACTGATACAAAAGAGCATTCCCATCGCCGCTCGACGGATTCGTCCCAACTGGAGTGGTTCTGGGTCTACCACGGGTGTTTCTGCGCCCGTTGTAACGCCCCGATTCCGATTAATCCATTTTGTTGAGTCTTTTATTTAAATCGAGTGATAAATTATTTTATTTGTGAAATTGGCGTGTTAATATGCTATGTTGACATGTTGTGATATTTTACCATTTTTGAGAGTTTTCGGGGAAATTATAATGGAGGGTATTGTAGACATTTCTCAATTAATGGTAAGTTAGAAATTTAGTAAAATTGTTAGAAAAGTGTTTAAGTGTTGAATTTTGTGAGAAAATGAATTAATTGAATTTGAGTAGAAAATAAGAAAAAGAAATAGAAAAGAAAGAAAAATGAGATAAGAAAAGAAATAGGAGAGAAAGAGAAAGAAAAGAAGAATAGAAAGAAAGAGGAGAGAAAGAAAGAGGAAGAGGAGAAAAGTGAAGAAAACTTGGGGAAACTAGGAAATCATCAAGAACAATCATCTAGTAAGCTTGGAATCCGGGTAAGGGTGTGAAATCTTATTATCTTATCAATGTGTATCATTATGTATGATTGTGTTGTTGATGTTGTGGATTTTCATGAGTTTTTGTATAAATCCATATTTTGTTAAATTGCTTGGAAATCGAATAAATGTGGTTGAAATCATGTTGTTAGTGTCCATAATCGTTGGTATATGATAGATACTTGTTATTGGACATTGTATTGGCAATTTTCTGGTGTGTAGGTGAGATTTGGGGTGTTTTGGATTGGAACCCGTAAGCAAAAATTATGCAGAAAATTTTTCTGGTTTTTCCAGGTCATACGCGTATGGGGCATGTTCATACGCGTATGAACCTTGGCAATACGCGTAATGGGGGCGAGCCATGGGCCAATACGCGCATGGTTTTCCTTTTCACTCGGCCATCTGCCCATTTGCGTATGATACGCGTAGCATTTTAGGCCGTACGCGTATGGATCAGGTTCTTACGCGTATGGGTATTTCAACGTGGAATTGGGGAAAAATGGGTCTCTGCCCGTACGCGTATGACATGTTCCCGTACGCGTATGGCTAGAAGAGTTGAAAAAATGGGATTTTTCAAAATGTGTTTTTCGTTTCCGTCCGTAACTTTTGTTCCGATTATCCGATTTTTACATTCTTGGTATCGTTGGAAAGCTATTCAGCGGTACTATATGATTATGGTGATTTGGAAATTGTTAGCCGATTAAATAAGTCGGAAAATTCAGGAATAGTGTTATTTAGCGACTTTTACCGTTTTGAATGTGTGTTTGGATGTGAATCATACAATAGTGCATTGATGTGAATGTATATAAATTGTATGTGATTGTATGAGATGAATGCATGAATATATTGTGAATATGTATGCATTTTAAGAATGTCTTGAGTCATTTGCATGTGAAGCATAATGATGTGCATTCTTGTGTTGAGGGATTCTAATGAGAATCCGTTGTAAAGTCGTGTGCCCATGTGGGGTGTGAGCGACGGATTGGTTCCGGAGGGAATCCGCTATAATGTCGTGTGCCCGCTTGTGGGGTGTGAGCGATGATTATAGATGATCGTGTGCCCTCTTGTGGGGTGTGAGCGATCCATAAACACCGTGTGCCCGCTTGTGGGGTGTGAGCGGTGGGTGAACATCGTAGGCCCGACGTGGAGTTATAGTGATGTAACGAGCGATGGTTCCAGCAGAGTTCCTGAGTGAACTTGAGATGATTGAGTCGGTACCGCATTGCATTTGCATAGAGTCGTGAGTCGGTCTCTATGATTTGCATTTATCATCTTTACAATGGTGCATTGATGAATAAACATAAATGTGTATGTTTATGTGGAATGATAAGAATTGTGAAAGTATGTATGATGTATATGCTTGGTTGTGAATATATATATATATACATTGTGATGTATATGAGTGAGGTGTGATGAATTGTGGTAAGAATGTGAAATATGTGTATTTTCATGCTAAGATACATAATTATATGCATTGTTATTATGATAATATTTCTCACCCTTCTGCTGTTTTATGATGCTCTATGAGGCATTGCAGAGTAGGTATGTTCGTGGTCTTTTTGTGAAGCGCGTCCCCATTCTTTTGGTCGGTCAGCTCTGATATGTAGCACCGGGTAGCTAGGATGGCTATGATTCTTTTGTGATACATTTGTACATGTATCTTGTTGATGAATGTTTATGTAAACATGAATTATGTTGGTGGATAATACCTGATGATGTATATATAAACATGTATATATATGTTAGTTGTTATTCAATGTTTAGATTTTCCGCTTTTATTCTAAATATTGAGATGTGGGTGTAAGGACTAAGTTCCTCTGATGCAAGGTTACCCCACTGTTGCATATCAATTGTTGTGCAGGTGTTGAATGTTTTAATTTCATGTATAATGTGACATACCTCTTTTATACTATGTTTATAATTATACTCTGACGAAATTTTGATTATGTGCCTAAATGATTAAATGTGATTTTTGGGGGTATAGAAAGGGGGTGTTACATTAAGTGGTATCAGAGTCAATGTTGAGTCAGTTGTGTCTGTATTGTTGTTGTGATGGTTGAATTGTTGTTTAACTTTGTTGTCATTTTTGGGAATAATCAGAATATGGCTGGTAGAAACGACAATGCGATGGCTGCTGCTTTGGAAGCAATGGCTAGGGCGGTGCAAGGTGTGCCGAACGTGAATGCTAATGACGAGTTCAGGAAGAATCAACCACCGGTCTTCAAAGGAAGATTTGATCCCGATGGTGCTCAACTTTGGTTGAAAGAGATTGAAAGGATCTTCAGAGTCATGGACTGTGCGGAGGAGAATAAGGTGAGGCTTGGGTCTCACATGCTGAAGGAAGAAGCCGACGATTGGTGGGTCGGTATGCGTCAAATTCTTGAGGTGGATGATGAAGAGATAACTTGGAATTTATTTAGTGCCGAGTTCTTGAGGAAGTATTACCCTAAAAGTGTGAAAGGGAAGAAGGAGATGGAGTTTCTTGAATTGAAACAAGGTAGTATGTCTGTGGTGGACTATACTGCTAAGTTTGCGGAGTTGGTTTAATTCCATCCTCACTATGTCTCGATTACTGCTGAGTTCTTAAAGTGTATTAAATATGAGAATGGTTTGCGTCCTGAGATTATACAAGTTGTGGGGTATCAAAGGATAAGAAGGTTTTCGGATTTGACGGAATGTTGTAGAATCTCCGAGGAAGATAGCAAGGCTCGTTCTACACATTACAAAAGTTTGAATGAGAGGAAGGGAAAGCAACAAGCTAGAAGTGGACCTTATGTGACACCCGCTGATAAGGGCAAGTATAGGGGAAACTTTGAGAAGAGATCTGGAGGAGGAGGTTCCGATTCCATTAAGTGTTACAAGTGTGGTGAAACGGGTCATAAATCATTTGAGTGTGGGAAGACTGTGGTGAAATGTTCTAACTGTGGAGGCCTTGGGCATGCTACTACTGATTGTAGAAGGAATGTGGTGAAGTGCTATAATTGTGGGGAACCTGGCCACATTAGCACGAAGTGTCCGAATCCAAAGAAAGCTCCAACTGGTGGGAAGGTATTTTCTTTGGCAGGAACTCAGACTTCAAGTGCAGATCGTCTGATTAAAGGTACTTGCTTTATTAATAGTACGCCTTTAGTTTCTATCATTGATACTGGAGCGACTCATTCGTTTATTTCGTCTGAGTGCGCAAATCGTTTGAATCTTGTGTTGTCTCTGATGGGTGGTAAGATGGTTATTGATACTCCAGCAATGGGGTCAGTGACTACTTCCTTGGTTTGTTTGAGTTGTCCTTTGACCATTTATGGTAAAGACTTTGAGATGGATTTAGTGTGTTTGCCGTTGGAAGGGTTGGATGTGGTCTTGGGTATGAATTGGTTGCAATTTAATAGAGTTCATATAGATTGTTATCACAAGTTAGTGAGGTTTCCTTCTTTGGAAGAGGATGAAGATGAGAGTTTCTTATCCACTAAAGAGTTGAAGAAACTTTTAGCGGACGAAGCTCAATTGTTCGGTTTGTTTGCATCATTGTCTGTGGATAGTTAAGTGTCACTTGATGTGTTTCCTGTTGTGTGTAATTTTCCTGAAGTGTTTCCTGAGGATATTAAGGATGTACCGCCGGAAAGAGAACTTGAGTTTTTTATTGATCTAGTTCCGGGTACTAGACCGGTTTCGATGGCACCGTATCGTATGTCAGCATCGGAGTTGGTAGAATTGAAGAAGCAATTGAATGACTTATTGGACAAGATATTTGTAAGGCCAAGTGTTTCTCCTTGGGGTGCTCCGGTATTGTTGGTAAAGAAAAAGGATGGGAGTATGCGGTTATGCATTGATTATCGACAATTGAACAAGGTGACAATTAAGAACAAGTATCCGCTTCCAAGGATCGATGATTTGTTGGACCAATTGGTTGGTGCGCGTGTTTTTAGCAAGATTGATTTGAGATCGGGATATCACCAGATTCGTGTGAAAGAGGAGGATATTCAAAAGACGGCCTTTAGGACACGGTATGGCCATTACGAATATTCCGTGATGCCATTCGGGGTTTCTAATGCGCCGGGTGTGTTTATGGAATACATGAATCGTATTTTTCATGAACAGTTAGATCGTTTTGTGGTTGTGTTCATCGACGATATTTTGATTTATTCTAAGTCTCAAGAGGAGCATGAAGAGCATTTGAAGATTGTGTTACAAATTTTGAAAGAGAAACAATTGTATGCTAAGTTGTCGAAATGTGAGTTTAGGTTGTCGGAAGTAAGTTTTCTTGGACATGTTATTTCCGGTAGTGGTATTAGTGTTGATCCATCCAAGATTGATGCGGTGATGCAATGGGAGGCTCCTAGATCGGTTACTGAGATTCGAAGCTTTTTAGGCTTGGCGGGTTATTATCGGAGGTTTATTGAGGGATTTTCGAAGTTGGCACTTCCGTTAACGCAATTGACTTGAAAAGGAAAGGCTTTCATTTGGGATATTCATTGTGAAGAGAGTTTCAATGAGCTAAAAAGAAGGTTGACAACGGCTCCGATCTTGATTTTGCCAAATCCGACGGAACCATTTGTTGTGTATTGTGATGCTTCTTTGGTTGGTTTAGGTGGTGTTTTGATGCAAGATGGAAAAGTTGTGGCTTATGCTTCAAGACAACTGAGAGTGCATGAAAAGAATTATCCTACACATGACTTGGAGTTAGCGGTCGTGGTGTTTGTTTTGAAAATTTGGAGGCACTATCTTTATGGTGCAAGATTTGAAGTTTTTAGTGATCACAAGAGCTTGAAATATTTATTTGATCAAAGAGAATTGAACATGAGACAAAGAAAGTGGTTAGAGCTTTTGAAGGATTATGATTTTGGTTTGAATTACCATATGGGTAAAGCAAATGTGGTGGCCGATGCTTTGAGTCGGAAGTCGTCACATATGTCCGCATTGATGATGAGGGAATGGGAACTTTTGGAGAATTTTAGAGACTTGAGTTTGGTTTGTGAAATGACGCCGAGAAGTGTGAGACTTGGTATGCTACATGTTACGAATGATTTTCTTGCAACCGTGTGTGAAAAGCAAAAGTTGGATTTGAAGTTCGTTGATTTGATGATGAATGAGAATGAGGATTTCAAGGTTGATAATTTTTGAGTTTTGAGATTCCGTGGTCGTATGTGTATTCCCGATGATGCGGAGTTGAAAAAGATGATATTGGAAGAAGGACACCAAAGTAGTTTAAGTATTCATCCGGGAGCGAATAAAATGTATCAAGATTTGAAGAAAATCTTTTGGTGGTCCGGATTAAAGAGAGATGTGGCTCATTTTGTGTATGTGTGCTTAACTTGTCAAAAGTCGAAGGTGGAACATCAAAAACCTAGTGGATTGATGCAACCGTTGGACATTCCGGAGTGGAAATGGGATAGTATATCAATGGATTTTGTTACGGGATTGCCGAATACGCAAGGAGGTCATAATGCTATTTGGGTAATCGTTGATAGGCTTACTAAATCTGCTCACTTCATTCCAATTGATATTAGTTATCCTTTGGAGAAGTTAGCCGAGATTTATATTCTTGTGGTTGTGAAGTTACATGGAGTTCCTAAGAGTGTTGTATTGGATAGAGATCTTAGATTTACATCGAGGTTTTGGGAGAGTTTACAAAAGGCTTTGGGTTCTAAGCTAAGATTGAGTTTGGCTTATCATCCGCAAACGGATGGTCAAACCGAGAGGACAATTCAATCGTTGGAGGATTTATTGCGTGCTTGTGTACTCGAGCAAGGTGGTGCTTGGGATAGTTATTTGGCGTTGATTGAGTTCACCTACAATAACAGTTTTCATTCAAGTATAAGTATGGCGCCATTTGAGGCTTTGTATGGTCGGAGATGTCGAACACCTTTGTGTTGGCATGAAACCGGTGAGAGGACAATAGTTGGACCGGAGATGGTACAATAAACGACGGAGAAAGTGAAGTTTATTCGTGAGAAGATGAAAGCTTCTCAAAGTAGACAAAAGAGCTATCATGACAACAGAAGGAAAGATCTTGAGTTTCAAGAAGGCGACCATGTGTTTTTGAGAGTTACACCGGTTACGGGTGTGGGTCGTGCTTTGAAGTCGAAGAAGTTGACTTCTCGTTTTATTGGTCTGTATCAGATTTCTGCACGAGTTGGTGTTGTGGCTTACCGTGTGGCGTTGCCTCCGAATCTTTCGAATTTGCATGATGTATTCCATGTTTTGCAACTTCGGAAGTATGTTCCGGATCCGTCACATGTTATTCCTATGGACGAGGTTGACGTGAGAGATAACCTTACGGTTGAAGCTTTACCGATTAGGATTTTGGACCGTGAAGTTAAGAAGCTAAGAGGCAAGGATATTGCGCTTGTGAAAGTAGCGTGGGGAGGCGCTGCGGAAGGCAATATGACTTGGGAACTAGAGACTAGGATGCGAGAGTCGTATCCGGAGCTGTTTGAATCAGGTATTATTTTCGAGGACTAAAATTTCTAAAGTGGGGGAGAGTTGTAACGCCCCGATTCCGATTAATCCATTTTGTTGAGTCTTTTATTTAAATAGAGTGATAAATTATTTTATTTGTGAAATTGGCGTGTTAATATGCTATGTTGACATGTTGTGATATTTTACCGTTTTTGAGAGTTTTCGGGGAAATTATAATGGAGGGTGTTGTAGACATTTCTCAATTAATGGTAAGTTAGAAATTTAGTAAAATTGTTAGAAAAGTGTTTAAGTGTTGAATTTTGTGAGAAAATGAATTAATTGAATTTGAGTAGAAAATAAGAAAAAGAAATAGAAAAGAAAGAAAAATGAGATAAGAAAAGAAATAGGAGAGAAAGAGAAAGAAAAGAAGAATAGAAAGAAAGAGGAGAGGAAGAAAGAGGAAGAGGAGAAAAGTGAAGAAAACTTGGGGAAACTAGGAAATCATCAAGAACAATCATATAGTAAGCTTGGAATCCGGGTAAGGGTGTGAAATCTTATTATCTTATCAATGTGTATCATTATGTATGACTGTGTTGTTGATGTTGTGGATTTTCATGAGTTTTTGTATAAATCCATATTTTGTTAAGTTGCTTGGAAATCGAATAAATGTGGTTGAAATCATGTTGTTAGTGTCCATAATCGTTGGTATATGATAGATACTTGTTATTGGACATTGTATTGGCAATTTTCTGGTGTGTAGGTGAGATTTGGGGTGTTTTGGATTGGAACCCGTAAGCAAAAATTATGCAAAAAAAATTTCTGGTTTTTCCAGGTCATACGCGTATGGGGCATGTTCATACGCGTATGAACCTTGACAATACGCGTAATGGGGGCGAGCCATGGGCCAATACGCGTATGGTTTTCCTTTTCACTCGGCCATCTGCCCATTTGCGTATGATACGCGTAGCATTTTAGGCCGTACGCGTATGGATTAGGTTCTTACGCGTATGGGTATTTCAACGTGGAATTGGGGAAAAATGGGTCTCTGCCCGTACGCGTATGACATGTGCCCGTACGCATATGGCCAGAAGAGTTGTAAAAATGGGATTTTTCAAAATGTGTTTTTCGTTTTCGTCCGTAACTTTTGTTCCGATTATCCGATTTTTACATTCTTGGTATCGTTGGAAAGCTATTGAGCGGTACTATATGATTATGATGATTTGGAAATTGTTATCCGATTAAATAAGTCGGAAAAGTCAGGAATTGTGTTATTTAGCGACTTTTACCGTTTTGAATGTGTGTTTGGATGTGAATCATACAATAGTGCATTGATGTGAATGTATATAAATTGTATGTGATTGTATGAGATGAATGCATGAATATATTGTGAATATGTATGCATTTCAAGAATGTCTTGAGTCATTTGCATGTGAAGCATAATGATGTGCATTCTTGTGTTGAGGGATTCTAATGAGAATCCGTTGTAACGTCGTGTGCCCATGCGGGGTGTAAGCGACGGATTGGTTCCGGAGGGAATCTGCTATAACGTCGTGTGCCCGCTTGTGGGGTGTGAGCGATGATTATAGACGATCGTGTGCCCGCTTGTGGGGTGTGAGCGATCCATAAACACCATGTGCCCGCTTGTGGGGTGTGAGCGGTGGGTGAACATCGTAGGCCCGACGGGGAGTTACAGTGATGTAACGAGCGATGGTTCCAGCAGAGTTCCTGAGTGAACTTGAGATGATTGAGTCGGTACCCCCATTGCATTTGCATAGAGTCGTGAGTCGGTCTCTATGATTTGCATTTATCATCTTTACAATGGTGCATTGATGAATAAATATAAATGTGTATGTTTATGTGGAATGATAAGAATTGTGAAAGTATGTATGATGTATATGCTTGGTTGTGAATATATATATATATATATATATATATATATATATATATATATATATATATATATATACATTGTGATGTATATGAGTGAGTTGTGATGAATTGTGGTAAGAATGTGAAATATGTGTATTTTCATGCTAAGATACATAATTATATGCATTGTTATTATGACAATATTTCTCACCCTTCTGCTGTTTTATGATGCTCTATGAGGCATTGCAGAGTAGGTATGTTGGTGGTCTTTTTGTGAAGCGCGTCCTCATTCTTTTGGTCGGTCGGCTCTGATATGTAGCACCGGGTAGCTAGGATGGCTATGATTCTTTTGTGATACATTTGTACATGTATCTTGTTGATGAATGTTTATGTAAACATGAATTATGTTGGTGGATAATACCTGATGATGTATATATGAACATGTATATATATGTTAGTTGTTATTCAATGTTTAGATTTTCTACTTTTATTCTAAATATTGAGATGTGGGTGTAAGGACTAAGTTCCTCTGATGCAAGGTTACCCCACTATTGCATATCAATTGTTGTGCAGGTGTTGAATGTTTTAATTTCATGTATAATGTGACATACCTCTTTTATACTATGTTTATAATTATACTCTGACGAAATTTTGATTATGTGCCTAAATGATTAAATGTGATTTTTGGGGGTATAGAAAGGGGGTGTTACACCCGTCAGCCATGTTCCTAAATGACATACAAATAGGATTAAGTTGATCAGGATCAATACCATAAATATAACACATAAGACCAAAGGTGACACAACGCATATGAAACGGAAAGAAATACTTATACTATTTCATGGCTAGGTCGAGGATACGACCAGCTCTGATACCAACTGTAACACCCATATATAATATAATACATCAAAGCATCCATATCATACATGAATTCACTTGTTTTGGTACTGAAATACAATAAGTTCCTAGTTAACACATTATACATATACAAGCCCAAAATATCTATTACAAAAAAAAACTATGGCCTTATATATACAAGATGTTCAAAGTGATAAAAACTAAGAACTAGATCAACAACGATCTTAAAATAAACTCCACAACGGAAGCCTTGCCACACAAAAGTTGCGATCCATAAGGAAAAGTCAAACAACCTTGTCCTTACCCTTCGTCGAACCCGCAGTACCTGTGATGTAAACAACAACATGGGGTGAGATACATCAATCTCAGTGAGTTCCCTATCTTATACGTCCCCTCGGCTTTACAAGGTTCTAACAAGCCTAAATCAAGTCAAAAGGGAAAGGGAAAGACTTTGAGTACACACACACACACACACACACACTATATGAATCCACGTTCATGAGTCACTTTAACTCACAATATCACTAATCGATAACCTCACCAAGGCATCCCCTTTTCCCGTCCGCTTCTACGTCTAGAAGTCAACCCGAGTCATGGATCATTGTAACCTACTTGACATATGAATGGATTCGGATTCTACGGGCCATTAACCGTTATGAACTGTCACTTCACACAGGCCATTAACCATCACAAGCATACACTCCCTGAGCGCCAATCGTACTACACGCGGGAATCAAACTTGCCAAGTAGTCCTGCATATGTTCCAGAGGAGCTCAAGACTCATGAAACGACAACTCAAGATAAATCGGTTACGATTACGTGATCTCACACACAACTGTGATTGTATTCGACAACCATAAGGCGACATCCGCCTTAAGACCTCTTTGTCTTCCTAAAAAATAAACACAATAAAACATGATCCATACTAGTGTAACTATTTCCTAACCGTTACTAGGTTCTAACATAGTTCCGGGTAATATTCCTCACTCTACCTATTTTATATTTTTAACATGCATATACTCTCAAACATGCTCAACAACAAGAGAAATAGGCAAACACAAGTCAAATATATATATTGGAATCACATAATTGAACATATCATAAATTACACCAATTCCGGTTCCCTCTGATTTATTTAAGCGGGCACTAACCTCAAATTTTCCACTTCCATTAGATAGATTATTTTCGTAGCTCTCTATCGATACCAAGAACACTCAAATCCGATACACGAAACAAAAGTTATGAATTTCAGGAATCCTATTTTTTTTTTTCATTTTGTTCCAGGTCGCGCTAAGCGGGCTCCACCCCGCGCTAAACGCGCTCCTCACTGCCTGGAGAGGTTGCAAATTCTCCAGACCGCGCTAAGCGCGCAACACCGCGCTAAGCACGCTCTGCGTTATGCAGAAAAATGCTTTCGTTTTCCAGCAAGTTTCCACACCCCCAATTTAATTTCAAACAACCAATGGAGGTATATTTCCATGTTTCTATCATAGTTCATCCATCCAACTTCATATAACATCAATGTATAATTTCTACACCAAAATCCTAAGAAATTCCAATCAAAACAATCAATCCAAATCTTCATAACAATATCAATATATGATCCTACACATGTTATAATCATACTACACAAATTATAGCTCATTTTATCTGTTAGATTTCATTGATTTGCAAAATAAGCATTTTCTCGCAAAACCTAACTTAAGTTAAAAATCATCTCTAACTCTCGAACTTAAAGCTTCTATCTAGAACCCACCTTGGTTAGAGGTTGAAGATGAAGAAGATGAGATGATTTGATGAAGGGTTGATGATGACTCTTCCTCTTGAAATGTTGGATTTTCTCTTCTTTTCTTTCTCCCCTTTTTCTTTCCTTTCTTCTCCCTTCTTTCTTCTTTCCCTCTCTTTTTTACTATCTTTCTCTTTTTATGTTTGGCAAATGGGAGGAAAGAAAACATATAGTAAGTATTATTAGTAAATAATACTACTAAATGTCCAAAAAATCTCTAAAGCTCCAACAATTAAATACCTCAGAGTCAGATAATATTAATTAAAAGTACGGGGTATTACAAAAATCACACAATTTGTTTTATTATAATAATATCAAAATAAAAATTTTAAAATAATGTTTAAAATATTAAATAACAAAATAACGTAATTCATAGATGACATTTTTCATTTCATATAATACATATATTAAAAAAATATATAAAATAAATTAAAACCTTATAATTAATTATTATTAGATTTAAATAACTATAATTTTAATATAATCTTAAACAAAATTACATAACAAAACAAATATACGTCTCTCCTAAGATTCAAACCCTTAATTTATTTTCTAAACAGTAAAAGGAAATATATTAAAACAAGCACTGATACATGACACAATTCAATTTTAGAATCAACACTACAACCGGAAACTCCACGAACATAAAATGTGTTAACAAATTTTCCTGCTTTTGTTACTTCTGCTCTTGCTCTTGTATCTGCTCCTACTTTTGCTGTTACTTCAGCTCTTGCTCTTTGTAACACTGAATAGTAGATACTGTATTGTTGCCGACCACATAGGACATATAAAACAGGATTCATGTCTCAGCTCAAGCTTTCTAATTTATCCATGATAGGACTTGAAAAACCGACATTATTTCCAAATACCAGCCAAAACAAATCTTAATCTTACCGAAATCAAATTCCATCAGAACGGGAAAATTTCTAGTAACAGCCAATGTTGTTTTTTCAGATATCCTCCGATGTACTGAGAGCGCTTCAGTGCAGGCACACTAATGATATAGTGACTCTCAACATGCACACAAATTACATTACCAACTTTGGTTTTAATGTCAAAAACAATATTTGGTATACCCAAACTTACCTTGATTTCCCACACATTAAACCCAAACTCCATAGAATCTTCATTTTACCAACGATTGTCGGGATGACGATATAAATTTGAACTAATGTCAATTAAGTAACAAATAGTATATCACTAAAATGAATATAAATAGAAACAAGTAATAGTTGTTAAAATCAAATGAATATTGTAACACAAACTTGATAAACTAATTTATTTCTATTATGTAAAGAGAAAATTCAAAATACCGCACCTGCTCTGCCTCAATTTTGGAACTCACATGTTACTACAATTGAGTATGCCAAACCTTTAAATTCATGTAAGCATGAAATCAAGTAATGTCAACCTACTAATGTTAAAGTATATTAATATACTAAACTTAAGGAACATTGATAATCTATCACATTCAAAATAGACAGAGTTCAAAAACAAAGCAATGTAAGGTCCATAAAAGGCACTTCCAAGTAACGAAACAGTAAAAAAATCTAACATTGAAGGTCACTAAAAGTTATTAATGCAAGAAATCAAAAACCACCAAATCAAAGTGTTATGTGGAAATATACCACACCAATTTTAATTTGAAAATATGATAAAAAAGGAAAAATCCATAAAATATTAACTTTGTTTCCATTTTCTTTCGCATGTGTCTTCTAATTCATAGTCTATTTTGTGGTTTTATACACTAGTCTCACTCTCACCCACATTTTCTCTCATTATGGAAGACCTATACCTTAAAGATTCTTCACACATGTAGTTATGATATGAAGCAAACATAATTCATATCATATTGGAAAAAGTATTTAAAATTAACAAAATCCAAATGGTCACCATTAGAAAGAAACCAAATAACTCTCAAAATATCAACATATCAAATAGTGAATAAAAAAATTAACCCTAATCTGAGTTATACAAAAAAAATAAGACAGATGAATAAAATCAAATAGAGAATCAAAACATAAATCTAGGATTAAGAAAAACATAAACTTTTCTTCAAAAGAATGTTAAAAAAATGAAAGTTTATGTTAAAAAATAAACACCCTCATCTAGGTTATACATTAAATCTTAAAATGGATGAAAAAAATCAGTGAAACCCCAAAAATAAGAAATCACAATCCAAGGATGGAGAGAGAAGGGACATCGACTTTGCAAAAAAATGGAAGAGGCCTTCAAGAACAGAGGTAAAATAGTTGAAAGAGTCAAGCTTAACGAACTCACTCACCAAACCTTGTCAAATCGGAAACTGAGTTTTGAACAGCTTCAAAAGGTGGTCGAATGCCGAAGAGGTTGATATGCAAATGCCGAAATAAGTTCGAGATACCAATTACCCGGGGTGATCAGTTGAGCAAAGAGTGAGTCGAGCTGAAAAAGTAGACAAGGGGTCTAGGTCAAATATTGTTCAGGATTTTAGGGTTTCGAATTTTACCATGAAATTTTTTGTAATTTCAGAGTTTTTGAGTTTGAGAATAAGCAATTGAGAGGAGGAGTTTAGGGAATTTCTAAATCTGGGAGGGAAAAGTTGAAATTTTTGGAGTTTTTATGATTTTGGGAGTGAATTTCTAACTTAGTAGTTTGAGAGGGAAGACGAAAGTTTTTAGCGTTTTAGCGTGTAATGAAATCTTAGACTGATATATGACTTCCATACTGGAACGGTGTTACAAATTTTTATTTTATAAAACATAAGAGGACGGTGTAGAATTTTTAAATATTTTATTAAAATAATTAAAAATAATATGAGAATGGTTTTTATCCGTTGAATAAAATTTGCAAAAAAATGCATCCTAATAGAACGGAATATAAAATTCGTTGGCTATTATATTCTACAAGAACAGTAAAAATTAGGCGTTGTCGTAGAGTAAAAATGTTGTAGTGTAAGGATATATTAGTAACCAAGAGTTTAAGAAAAAAAAGGAAGGTGTTGATTATTTCGACACATATGCACTAGTAGCAAGGACAAAGACAATTAGAATATTGTTTGCATTAGTTTCTTTGCATAAACTTATAGTCCATCAAGTAGATGTCAAAATAATATTTCTAAATAGAGATCTCGGTGAGGAGATCTATGTGGAGCAATTGGAAGGTTATGTACTTTCTAGTAATAAACAAAAGGCGTGCAAGCTTGTTAAATCCATGTATGGATTAAAACAAGCACCGAACAAATGACATCAAAAGTTGGACTTTGTCATTGCAAAATTCATAAATTAAAGGGGAGACTTTTCAAACATTATCAAAACAAGAATTAAAAGATTTTGTCATCATCAAAAGGGGGAGATTGTGAGAAATACATCTTATATCTAGTTCTATTTTGATGAAGACAAAGATTATCAAAGAAGAAAAAGGTTCAAAAGTGCCATGCACATCAATGATGAAGTTGATCAAGAAGGTTTAACATATAAATTCAAGTGAAGATTTGAGAGAAGTGAACATAAATAAGGTGCTCATTGTAATTTATGTTTTACTACTTTAAATTGCTCATAATTTCATCTCTCACTTCATCTAAAATCTTCTGGCATTATCATGCATGATTATCTAAAAACATTCTTCATCTGATTCTTGTTACAAGTGTCTGTACACAAAGTTGTGTGAGAATATTGTGATATTCATTTGTCTCCATATTGATTATATGATTGATTATTATCAACGAGATAAATGGAATTTTAGAAACAAAGAGGTTTCTAACTTCCACATTCAAGATGAATGATTTTGGACTAGTTACACAGTTTTGGGGATCAAAGTAAAGCGAAATAGTGGGGGTTATGAACTTAGTCAAACAATTTATGTTTGGAAAGTGCTTGATAAGTTCAAGCACTTAAGCTTTAAGGAAGCGAGCATTCCATTTGATCCTAGCGTCAAACTTTAAAAAATGATGAAATAGTTGTGGCTCTATTGAAATGTGCAAGACCCGACATAGCATTTGCAATTAGTAAAATAAGTAGATTTTACTAGTCATCCAAATGGTGAGCACTAGAAGGCCATCATTAGAAAATTTCGGATATCTTATGAAAACCAAAAAATCTTGGTCTCCATAATGGTAGATTTCCTACCATATAAGCAGGATATACCGATGCGAGTTGGATATCGAGTATTGAATATCAAAAATATGCATTTGGGTGGATATTTACACTAGCAGAGGGTGAAATTTCTTGGAAGAGCAAGAAACAAATGTGGATCACTCTCTCGACCATATAATCAGAGTTCGAGACTCTTGCTTTTGCTTGTGAAGAAGTTGAATAGTTGAGGGAACTTCTGTTAGAAGTTCCATTGACTAAAGACAATGTTTCAAAGGTGTTAATGCATTGCGGTAGTCAAACCACTTTAACTAAAGCATAAAAAAATTATATAACAGAAAGTCTAAGCAAGGAGGACTTAGACATTCTTTCATGAGAAAATTGATTAAGGATGTAATCATTCACATATACATGATCGAGCTATAATTTTCTTGATCCATTTACTAAGCTACTAGCCAGAGACTTAGTAAAGACAACCTCGAGAGGCATGTGGTTGAAACTCTTTGAGTAAGAGTTCCGACAACGGCGGCAACCCAATCTTACGTTTGTAGAACATTAACCTCAAGATTCAATGGGTAACAACAAGTCGTTGAATTGGATGTTTGTCATACATTTCGTGATAATATTGACCTTTAAATGAGGGTTAAGTTTTATTTAAACTCTTAATAAAGTTCAATACCGAGGGTATGTGTCTCATGGAAAAGGATACAATATGAACTTCACCTATGTGAATTTCGAGATGGTGTCGTCTCAAAGTGAGAGTTGGAGTTTCTCTCATGAAAAATTCATGAAACAGGAAAGCATATAGTCATAAATAAGTGATAGGCGAGTAATGTAGGCAAAGAACCTTAAAGAATGTGTGTGAGGTAACGCCGGTCTATTCACATGGATTAATGGTTTAAAAGTATTGCTACCTAACATTCCGATTAGACTTTGCGTTGTCTTTACTAAGGTTAAGTTTTAAATCGAAAGATACTTAACTGTATTAACATTCTTTGTTTCTCCTTTTTAGGAATTGGTCTTGTCATTATTAGAACAAGTGGGAGATTGTTGTAAATTATTAATAATTAATAATATTAAGTGTGTTCCAAAATGATAAGAAAATATTCAAGTGAATACTAATTTTTGAATTCGAAAAGAAGCAACATTTCATGAAGGGTTGTTGCAGAATGAACATAAGCAATGGTTGGAAACATGACAACTTTTGGTTAAAAGGTGTTGTTTCTTCAAGGGTCGCAACCTTGTGAAACAACACATGCATGGCCTATAAATACATCATTCCAGAATTCAGAAAAATACATCCCAAACCAAATATTCTCTTGTACAAAATTCCAGACACTCTTCGCTACATAATCGAATTTTTGTCGGTCTTGCGCAAATTCGTTAAAGGCTGAATTATCCTGGGTATTCTTGCGTTTCAACTCTAAGACATAAAGAGAGTGCTCAAAATACTTTTAAGGAAAGTGATTTCGTTTACGATTCTAGCCTTGGTCCATTTTGTTTAAATTAAATTTCCAACATAATCTTATAATACCTTCTTTTGCAAGGGTACTCGTTCAATGGGATAATACCACTCTCTTTGGCTCCTCTCAAAGGTCTTAAATATTTAGAACTTTCATTCAATCAATTGTCTGGTTCAATTCCTGGTGTTTGACAAAACATTGTTTCTTTAAAACACTTTAATGTTTCTTTTAACATATTGAAGGGTGAGGTACCAATAGAAGTTGTTTTTGGAAATTCATCCCAAATAGGTATGATTGGAAATAAAAAGCTTTGTGGAGGCATTTCACAGTTGTATCTACCAGCATGCCCCATCAAGGATAGAAAACACAGAAAACACCATAAGTTCTTGTTGATTGCAATGATAGTTGGTGTGCTTTCTTTTCTTCTCATACTTTCAATTTTTATAACTACCTACTGGATAAGGAAAAGAAACAAAAAACAAACTTTTGATTCACCAACAATTGACCAGCTAGATAAGGTTTAATACCGTGACTTACATCGAGGAACCAATGGATTCTCAATTACAAACTTGATTGGATCAGGAAATTTTGATTCTGTGTACAAAGGAAGTCTTGTGTCAGAAGACAATTTTGTTTCCATAAAGGTCTTGAATCTACAGAAGAAAGAAGCTCATAAGAGTTTTATTCTTGAATGCAATGCACCCAAAATTATTAGACACTGAAATTTAATCAAGATTATAACATGTTGTTTAGGTTCAGATTATAAAGGTCAAGAATTTAAAGCTTTAGATTTTGATTACATGAAAAATGGAAGCTTAGAACAATGGTTTCATCCTGAGATTTCAAATGTAGAGAATCAAACATCATTGGACCTAACTCATAGAGTCAACATCATTACCGATGTTGCTTCAGCATTACATTATCTTCATCAAGAATGTGAACAGTTGATCCTTCATCGTGATCTAAATCCAAGTAATGTACTTCTTGATGATGACATGGTTGCTCATGTGAGTGATTTTGGCATATCAAGACTTGTCTCATCCATTGACGATAGTTATCATAAGGATAACAGTACAATTGGAATAAAAGGGACTGTTGTCTCATTGGTGATGTCTCACGCAACAAAACCAACACACAACATTAAGAACTGATACTCACGCAAATGCTAAGCCTAAATCTATGTCTAAAGTTTAGAACCTAACAGATAATCATCTTAGATCTAGATCTGAAGAGTATATGTTTATAGCGATTCAAATCAAAGATAAATAGTTAAACAAAGATGACACCCAAATAAGATAAATGACTGCTTCATATAAAATGCCATGACCAGAATACGTACATACGCTTAACCCTTTTTACATGTATTCAACTAATTTGCCAAATGTATGTGAATATCGTTCTTCATCACTATTATCACGCATCCTCACAATACCGCATCGATCCTACTCATGCTATTCATGCTACTAATCAACACAATACAATAAAAGATAAAATGAATATCAACTCACAAGACCATGTCAAAAGTTTGCTCATTGATAGATGAAAATCTAAAGCCAAA
The DNA here is from genome assembly GCA_022829125.1 of Lathyrus tuberosus. Lineage (NCBI taxonomy): Eukaryota > Viridiplantae > Streptophyta > Magnoliopsida > Fabales > Fabaceae > Lathyrus > Lathyrus tuberosus. The sequence goes on along the minus strand of JALAZF010000007.1, from coordinate 2,001,054 downwards.
GATTTGAAAAGGGTTTTGCCAATACCACAAATAAACAATCAAAGACAATCAACAATAGAAAATCAAAACTAATTCACAAACATACATTAGATGAAATACATAAGGTATCAAAAGATTACATACAAACCCAACAAGAGATTGAAGATCTTACCTTCTCCCCCTTTGAAATGAAGAGATATAAAGTTCTGATCTTGAAATTACAAGTTATAATAATTATATTGGAAAAATATCTAATCTCCTCTAAAAAGTGTGAAAAATCTATATATAATACATTCAGGAATTTCCAAGTTCGCACTGCGAACTTTTTATTCGCCCAGCGAACGATGAAAATGGCACCTGAAGTGCCTCTGCATAGTTAAACCGCCTTAGAAATTCTGCATAAGTTCGCAATGCGAAGGATTATTTGTAAAGCAAACATTCGCCTACAAGTTCGCAAAGCAAACTTAGGTGCCGTTTTGTTCTGCCATATCCAAGGTGTCCTTCGCTAGGTCTTCGCTGGAGCGATGAAACAGCAAACCTTCGCTGGGAAGTTCGTAAAGCGAACTTTAGTCCCTTTTATTTCTGCCATAATTCTGGGAGCATTCGCTAGGACTTTGCCAGTTGTTTGCAAAGCGAACATTAGCTGGCAAGTTCGCAAAGCGAACTTGCTGATGTTTTCCTCTTTCCTTTGGCAAATTGGATCCTTTCTTTGTGTCTTACAACTTTGATCATTTAGTGCCTTTTCCTGCACAATAACACACATATTACAAGCACCAAAGGTATATTCTCAATGTTTGAAAAATAACAACAATTCATGAGTTAAATCTATGAAAACATGAGAATTGAGTTAAAAAGTGCCAAGAAAGATGGTTCAATTTAAGTCAAAATTTGAACTTAATAGTTAACTATAGATATTTCATCACAGTTGGTACTATCAACCATGGTCCAAAGTATTGCCTATATATAAGTGAAATTTTTATCATTCTGTACAGAACAATCGTAGCTCTCCTAATGTAAAACCCTAACATCTCCCTCACGCTTTACCCTAATCTTCATTAGCTTATGCACACCATTTCATCACAAAACTCTAGCATGTCTTGTCCAACTTGTATGGTTCAAGAAAAGTTGTCACGAAACATCTCTACAACATAAAATACATTCAATCTCGGTTGGATATGAGGTGTTACCTCGGTTTCATATGCGAAGTAACGAAGAGAGTCATAAAAGTGCACCACATTACCTTTTGTTTGGGATTCCACCGACAGGAGACATGTAATGGCCACGGGTTCGGTCCCCAGTAAAACCTTTTTGGAATTTTTAAATGGAAAAACACTTTTCCTCTCGGTTTTGTCATTTAACCGGTGGGTAAAACATGATTGATTTTATTATATCTAATGTGAATTGTTCATTTCACCAAGCCCTAACTGAACATATACATTTTCAAATTGGTTTACAAAATAATCATGTAAACAATTATGTTAATTTGAAGAGAAACATACACTAATCAATGATTTTCGAGCATCCTATAACTCATCATTCATCTTCCATTCTTTAATGGTTAGAATCTCGTTCAATGTTTCAAGTTTTTCATTTAACACTTTCTTTTCTACTAATTCATTCTTGAAAGCATAAAATTTGATGTTTTGCTAAAGGAACAAGTATGGAAGAAAGTTGAACGAAAGCTAGAAGTATTGAAGAGATTTTAGCCATAAAAGAACAGGAGATGAATGATGAGTTACATAATGCTCTAAAAACATTGAACAAATGTAAGATGTTTTTCAAATACAACATAATTTTTCATACTATTATTTCTAAAATCAATTTAATAGGTTATATTTTCTAATAGGGGTTAGTTAAATAAACAATCGACATTAGATCAAATAAACTAAATTGTATGTTCTATCGCTATAATGTCCTCGTGACATGTTCTGCGGAACAAGATGAGAGCTACACAAAGAATCACGAAAACATAACTTCAATCTCAATATCAAACTTAATAACAACAATAAAACAACAACACATAGATTTCAAAACTTTTCTAAGGAGAACAAATAAACAACAACAATAATAACATCAACAACTCAATAATAGCAATAAATAATAACTACAACATTAACATTCAATCTCAATCTTTCAAAAAAACCTAAAAATGGATACGCCACATTCAATCTACCATACGTCACATGTTTGTTTGTTTGTCTATTTTTCCTTCAGGATAATGCATTATCAACCTTCCCCACAGCCCCCCGCGCCTTTAGAATCCAGGGGAGTTGTCAGAGACACTATGCACATCTGACTACAACAATCAATTCTCCTAGGGTGCTACCGCAAACGTTTTGGACGTCCAAATATATCATTAAAATACTCTTTTTTGTCAAAGAAATACATATTTTTATACTTAGTTGGCACAACCCCTCCATCCTCTGGATCTAGTCAGTCTGATGGAAAGCATGGTGAAGCATGTACATGTCCACATCGATTTCAGTCATACCCGGAGGCAAGGATGGGGATCCTCTTCCTTTGACCGGGAAAGATTCTTTGTGACATGGAACATTGTACAAATGTAAAGGAATAACCTCATCTCACAAGACGAAAACAAAATGCAAACAACCAGAAATGCTAAACACAATAAGGTACTTCCAAAAATAAAAAACAACTACATATAATTTTATGCATATAGGTATTGTGGGAAACAATACTCGTCAAAGAAATCGAAAAGAACCACGAAAAACAAGAAGCTTCAGAGCTAAAGATTTCAATTGACATAGGATGCTCCAACAAGTATTCTTTTTCAAAGAATAAATATTGGGATATTCAGCCTCAAGTGTAATAAACTGACCCTAGAAAGCATCCACTCTTGCCAGTATATCCTTATCACATCCAATCAACTCTTCCACAACGTCGTGAATAACGAGGGACACGGTTTCTGCTTCAATCACACCCCGGAAAACATCATCTTCCATCTTCTTAAGTTGGCCCTCAAGACTCTCTACCTACTCGGCTAAATCTGTTGAGGATCCATAGAGACGCCTTTCTTCAGAAAACAAGAATCAATACTCTACACGACCGTGTAGCACCAGACGACCTTCCTCAAGATTTTCTCCCTTTATCACGGAAAGGTCATGACGAGCCCTCAGTAAATACACCTCCTGAGGAAAAAGAGAAGAAGCCAAAAACTCTTTAGGCTCAACTACCAACTAGATGAGGAGAGGCACCTACCTCATAACCCCAGTAGCTATCTCCTCTTTCTAGTTTAAAACGAAATTTTACAAACGAAGCATGATCCCTGACGGGGACAAGATTTTCCAATTTCCCAGAATATTGGAAAGAATGGTCGGACAACAAAGGATGAAAATAAAGAGCCACACCTTCTGAACCCCCGACGACATCACTCCCATGGTCAACCTTTGCTAGTTTCTTCCCCCTTCCCTGATCCTTACTGGGGGCAACAACATTGATCCTAACACGCTTCTTCTTAGGGAGACCTTCAAGAAAATATGGGACGATGACATCACCTCAAGTCCTAACGGGTTCAAATTTTTCTTGTACTTATTTGAAAAGAAGAGGTAACAAAGTATAAGTTAAACATATCAGTATGTTCACCAAGGAAAAAAATAAAATGGCTTACCAAACACCCATTTTCGCTCCTCCATAGAGACAACCTTCTCCACTTCCTTACAGGGTATTCGATCATTAGAAAACAAAACAATGATCACCTTCATCTCAATTTATCAACGTCATTAAGGGCATCATGAGGTACCCAGTAACATGTGGCACATTCGAAGAAATATTCCAAAGATCAAAATCATTGTCGCTACTTTATGCAACACAGGTGACTATCAAGGGCAGAAAAAATGACATAAAACTCATAATGAGCTGGAAGAGTTAGATGCGTGGCTAAAAAGTAGTCTGATTTCAAATTCATCCAACTGTCGATGTAAACCTTGAAGATATACTACGAAAAGGGAAACAAGTTCATGGCCAACGAAATATTTGAAGCAGGATACACTTCGAAAAGGTTAAAGAAAAGATCTCGAGAAGTAATACCCGTTTTCCCCCAGTATCCGTACCAGTATTTGAATACTCGCACGAAACCTCGGGCACAACACTACTACGAAAAACCCATTTAACAACGGTTGGGAATGACATATAATGACGCGGGAGAAGACGCTGTTATGTAGATTGTCGTTGTAAGTTCACTGTTTCTACAACGGTCTGGAAACCGTTGTTGTATTCTAGAAAACGCGTGTTATATTGTAACGGTTAGGTATTTAAATCATTGTAATATATATTAACTATCACAACGATTATGAGTCTCAACTGTTGTGGAATGTACCCTTAGTTTATTAAATAAAAATGTATATTGCTTGTTTTACCATACACCTAATTAAAGAAATACAACCATTAAAATTGGTAAAGAACTATATAATTTGAAAATTAAACTGTTCTTGAAAACCAACATAAACACACCATTGTTTTTCGAATTGCATCCATTTCATTCCGCACATTTTATGTTCCTTAACATAAAATTTATGGTTCAATGGTTGGTTTCCTTCAATCCATCAATATCTTTTATTATAGTTTACCTCATCATCGCCACAAATCATCGCAATTTTATCATCATAACAATCATGATCTTAACAACCACGATGATTAGTGACGACGATGAGGTAAAGTAGAATTGTAGATATCGATGAATTGAAGCAAACAGACCATTGAACAATAAATGTTATGTTAAGGAACATACAATGTGCTGAATGAAATGGATGCAATTTGGAAAACATTGACAAGATAAAGGTTGGTTTTCAAATACATCTTAATTTTCAGATTATAAGTTTCTATATCAATTTAACTGATTGCATTTTCAATAAAAGGATAGTGAAACAAACAATATACATAGTATATAATAAACTAAATTTCATATACAATATCAGAATGAATTCATATATATGTACCTTATCAGAATGAATTCATATATATGTACCACCATCATCATCACCATGTGAAACAAACCCTAAGAAGTGGGAAGCAATGAAGAAAATTAGTTAGTATTCAATTTAACTATATATAATATACATAGTATATAATAAACTAATGTTCCATATCAATTTAACTGATTGTATTTTCAATAAAAGGATAGTGAAACAAACAATATACATAGTATATAATAAACTAAATTTCATATACAATATCAGAATGAATTCATATATATGTACCTTATCAGAATGAATTCATATATATGTACCACCATCATCATCACCATGTGAAACAAACCCTAAGAAGTGGGAAGCAATGAAGAAAATTAGTTAGTATTCAAAACAAAACAAGCAAAAGTTAAAACAAAACCCTAAGAAGTGGGACTGTACCATTACAATGAAGTTCACCTTGCTTGTGAAGCATTGAAATCGAATCTGCACAAAATGAGAACAATCAACAAAAACAACATGAAGCAAACGAGATAATGGGAACTATCTAACAAAAATATTGAAGTAGAAGAATACCTTATTTTCCATAAACAATATGTACATTACGCTTGCCACCACCAGCATCATCACCATGTTCATCTAGTTTTAGACTCTGCAAGAAGAAATACAAGGAGGAAGAAGCTTAAATCAAAAGCTTTATACTTCTTGTATTTATTTTCGCAGATTCTAAAAAAAGATGAAGTTTGCTGTCAAAAATGTAAAGAAAAAATGGGTGCAACATTTTCGCTATGAAGAAAACGGCGCTACTGTCAATACGGGAAAGTTAATTCCTTTATATAGGTAAATATTTCACAACGGTTTTCTAAAATAACTGTAATGATAAGTATATATATATATATATATATATATATATATATATATATATTATTTTAATAATATCACAACGGTTAGTTATATTAACCGTAGTGATACGCCTTATACTTGGTACAAGGTTCCACTCCAGGCAACAACATTTTTCTATAATTACGTAAAATAGAAAAATGTTGTTTCCTGGAGTCGAACCTTGTACCAAGTATAAGGGGTATCACTACGGTTATTATTACTAACCGTAGTAATATTATAACCCTTGCTCTTCCCAGAATAGAGAACACTTTGGCCAAGTATAATAATGATTTAAAATTTTCTCCGTTTTTCAAAAAATATCATTCCAGAATATCAACCATTTACAAGTTATCATCATTGCAAGCATTAAACTATCAGACTTTCATCTTCAACCTCATCTATAAATAGACAATTTTACATTTCTTCATAATATATTCTTTGTAACAATGAGTTCTACAAATGAGAATGCTAAAAATATCACCAATGAGGGCACAAATGAACAACGTCAGCAGCCAAATGAGGAGGTCCAACCAGCGGCCAACGTCAGGGATACGTTAAAGGTAAGGAAGGAGAAGAAGAAGAAGAAGCTGAAGAAGAAAAAGAAAAAGACGAAAAGGAGGACTGTTTATTATGATTCCGATGAGGGAAGTGAGGAGAGAGTCCTGGATTATGAAGATGCATTTGCAGCTTTGGGCTCTGACATTGATAATCATATGACATTGATAAGTATATGTAATATATGATTATCAATGTACTCTTCTTATCTGGAATCTTAATAAAGTTTTCTTTTATATATACTCGTCTCTTTCACTTTTATTTTTAAAGAAGTTATGATCAAACTATTTCAACCTATTCTCTTACACTTAAAAATAGAAAAACAAAGATGAATTTTGAGTTTTGAGGTTAAATCCCTGTAACATTAACAAAAGAAATAAAATATATGTTTAAAATCTAAAAATATGGAAAAAAAATGTAGTTGTTGGGAATCGAAGCTTGTTACACATCATGTATTAGAACAATGTTTTAATACAAGCGTGTTTAAAATGTAAAAATATGGAAAAAACTGTAGTTGCTGGGAATCGAAGCTTGTTACACACCATGTATTACAATGGTTTTTTAATACGACCGTTGTTAAATATAGCGTTATAAATCAGCTGCAAATTTTTTAACCTATTACAACGGTGGGATACGAATCCGTTGTAAACCTAGCGTCGTTAAATGGGTTTTTCGTAGTAGTGCAAGGATGAAGTGTCGAATGAGCACTACAAGATAAAAAGTGTTTTGCGACACATAGATTGCGACGGTTCCTTGAAAACAGCCCTCCTTCGTAAGTTACGACGGTTGCCACGACGGTTTTAGACAACCGCCGTTAATTTTTTTAAAATTTTTAGCATTTTACGACGGTTGTAGACCTTACCCCTATAAAAAGAAGCCTGCGACAGTTCAACAACCGTCGCCCCACAATAAATTCAAAAACCACATATGCACCTTCGACAAAAGTTAAAAGAACCATCACAAATCAAAAGTTAAAATAATCGCGCGACCAAAAGTGTAATAATCGAAATCAGTTTCTTCTTTTCAGAATCACCTCTTTTCAACTTCTTTTTTTTTGGTGGAACCAACTTCTTCTTTTTCATAACTAGAAAGATTGAAACAACCACCACCACATTACTGCAAAAACCCTAACGCCGCCAGCAACGCCGCATTGGTTTCTATCGCACACCACCAGTAACAAACCAATCTTGCCATGTTAATATTCTTAACCTCTAAGCCAGGTTCTCTCTGTTTCTCATTTGTTATAGGTTTCAGTTCAAAAACCCTAAATTAATTTCTCTTTGTTTCCCTTCCGATTCATCCTCTGCTTTTGTCTGTGTTGTTGTTAGGTTTAATGATTCACACTCCAATAATGATAGTTTCTCTCTTCTTTCAGCGCACAGCTTACCAAGGCATATCAGACTTCTAATGTTCTTTTTGAAGTTTTAAAGGCTGTTAAGATTACCCAATCTATGGAAGTTGATCGAGTGGTTATTTTCTATGGCTCCTAAAATTATTTTTCTCTTTTTTTATTGGTGTTCCCTTTTTTCTGAACCTAAAGTATCTATATGTATTCAATAGCTTGTTAGCTTTATGTTGGTTGTTGTGTTATTCATATGATTGATCTGTGTTGCCATTGTAGTAGATTTTGGAGACACGGGATAAAGTTGCTGAAAAGACGAAGATCTTAGTCCCTTACAATATTCTTCCTCTTGATCCTGATAGTGCAAATCAAGCCATAATGAGATTTCCCGAGGCACAATCTTTAATCTTTATTTTCATACACGTGTACTTTTGACCCCACCCAAAAAGGATGAAGACATTTTGGATTGGCTTGGGTCGATGTTTGGATTTCAGGTAAACAAAACCTGGAACTGTGAGGTTATTTGTTTCTTTGAATAATCTTCATTTTTTTCAAAACTACTTAACCACTAATTAATTGAATTGGAATTGTTTATCCTCATTGTTTTAATTTTTTTATACATAATTCAGAAGCACAATGTTGCAAATCAGAGGGAGCATTTGATCTTATTGCTTGCTAATGTTCACATAAGACAATTTCCAAAGCCTGATCATCAGCCCAAGGTCAGTTTTTGATTTCAAACATTGGTACAGTATATATTTTCAATTATAACTTAAGTAGGAAGCTGTTTAAATTATTTAAATTTTTTACGAAAAAAATGTTAAACAAAGGTAAAAAACAAATGTAGATTAAACAGTGTGTTTAAAAGGATTTTTTTTTAAAATGTCATTACTTCGAATTTTTTTTTGCAACCTTGTTGATAAAGTTTGGAATTTTAAAAGGAATTTGATACAATGTTTTTCATGGTGTAATTCATGGTTAGTTAGTTATTCTTTTGGTACATGCTTTGATTTTGCAAACAAGGTGCTTGTTGAAATGTCACCGTGCGTTTTGTAGTGTTGGTTTTGCACTGAGCATTGAATATATCATGTGGTTTGCATTTTATTTAGATTAAGCTTACACTGAATATCCATGTCCATTTACATTAAATCAATTCTCTTTATACTAACAATATATATGAATTAAATAAAAAGAGCCAGAGTAAATCTTACTCCTATCTTTCTATAGTTACACAAAAAAGTTAGGATTGAACTAAAGTAAGGATATTTACAATGCAAGAAACATTTATATGTGCACCAATATACTGTATGATATAACAGTTAGATTGATATAAATTTTTCATCACCAATCTAATGAGTAACATACAGTGCCTCAATTCAGTGTATCCATTATTAATTTGTGCGTTTAAGTGCAGACAAAGAAAGATTACAAGAGGAACTGTTGTCCACAAGAAAAAATATTCTGGAGGTATAATATCACTTTGAATATGTATTCTTCTCTTTCAAAACTCACTGAATTAGCTTTGTAATGTTTTGGCTGGTCAGTCTAATCACTGAGTTAGCTTATTTAGTCTATTTGTTCAGTGCAATACTGGTATTACGTAATTGTTGGTATGAAAAAGGCGAAACTATATTAGTTTCAGCCAAATTGTTAACTCTATTCCTATAATCAACAAAGAGATATTGTGCACAAGTAGAGGCTAAATATAATAGATCATAATACTGGATCATAAATTAGAGAAACAATTAATTTTATTGAGAAATTGCTTACTCACAATCTGCTTCAATGGTGCATTGTTAGGATTGGTCAAGAATACATAATAACAGCATGAGTAATTCAAACAACACATTTCATATTCCATAATGAGGCTCATCAGGTAAAATATATACGGTTGTTAGCGATGCGGCAATAACGGTTGGTCTGATTCGAATATACAAGTTAAAATATATACAAGTTAATTAAGTGCTTATTCAATAAGTGATTACCATATAACTTATATGTAAGCTATCTTTTCCTATAATCAACAAGGAATTAGTTTAAGCTCTGCATCAGCTGACACAATGGTGTTCCTATCATTAGAGATCATTACTTCGTCGGTATTGGAACTGGTGTTACTGTGATTAATAATCTGGCTCAAGTAGGTGCTTCTCAAGGTGTTGAAGATATCACTATGTTACTCTCGGTTTTCAATTTTTTCAATTTTGTCGGACGCCTTGGTGGAGTTGTATATGAACATTTTGTCAGGTAATTTTAACAATTAGTATCAAGCTTGTATCAGATGAAATTTGAATAGCTCTGAAATCGTTTATATTAACTTGATGTTATACTTTTGATTGCATCGTATCACTTGATATTGCAAACGATATTGCTATCAAATGCAGTTGTGGTAGAAGTGTATGTACATCTTGTTTTATAACTGGGGTTGTTGCTCTAACAAAATTGATGTATAACTCTGCTGAGTTGACAATTTGCAGGACGAGAACGATTTCACAGACAGTTTGGATGACATGCACACAGATAATTATGATAATCTTGTACCTTTTATTTTCATATGCCATCAAAGGAACACTTTATCCAGGAGTTGGATTTCTCGGCTTCTGCTACGGCGTACAATTTTCTATACTGATTCCAACAGTTTCAGAGCTTTTCGGTTTGAAGCACTTTGGCTTATTTTTCAACTTCATGTTATTAGGTAATCCACTTGGTGCATTACTTTTCTGCTTGTTTGAAATAAAATAATATTTTTCGTTGATACTTCGGTATATGTGATTTTTTCACAGTTATGTAAATAAATATTGATACTACACACATATATATAATTCTGGTCCCCATAATTTTGATTACGACCCTTCAACTCTAGATAAATACATATTATCAAAGATAGCAATAGCGACTTGTGAATGGAATTGAATTGAAGAAAATTACAATATAGTTTTGTTAATTTTGGACCACTTTATCACAAAATATGAATTTATCATGCATGATTTATTAGTGTAGTTAGTGTGTATGAAAGTCTAATATTTGGATTTTGTAGAATCTGTCATTTGTGTAATTTAAGTAATGTAGTGGTTGAGACAAATGACACACCAATTTGCTGTTGTTTGCAATGGTCCACTGAAAAGAATATGTTACTTTTTCTGCATATTTGGGTAGATGTGAAGTGTACATAACTATCAAAGTTAAATATCTAGCATAATATTGTAAAAGGATAATTAATAAGTTAAAAGACTCTTATGATTATTATTCATGTTATTTGATTGCTATAGAAATATAAAATTGTTAACATGTTATTTAAGGTACATTAACATGCTTTAAATATATTAGTTACCATGAGGGATTGGGATTTATTGTTAAACGAAAGTACTACTATGTACTAAGGAATTGAACTTGCTCTATAGGTAATGAACTGGGAACTCATTTCCCTTTTTTCCTTCTGATAACACCCCCATTTTTCCTCATCATTCAGCATCAATAACGCGTTGATTCGACGAATTCGACTCTGTTTTGCAACAACAAGTAGCGGCACCGACAATTAATAGCTATGACTTCAAGCATTGTTCGCTTACTATGAGGAACGATGAGGAATTAAGCAAGTGGATGGGATCTGTTACTATTGTTAATGAAGGTTTTTTGCATAACAATCACCAGAATTTGTTGCTGAAGGAATTTGCAGGAAGATCACTTCTGTTGAAGACTTGGATTCACAACACCACCATCTTCATCCAGTAGCAGTGATTCAAAATTGAATATGTAAACAACGCGGTTCCGCCATCCAAAGCTGACAATGGAAGCAACTCCGGTGCAATGTGACAACACATAACTCAGCCGGCTTGCGCGACCACGGCGTTTTTGATTCAGCTCATATTGGATTCAACTCACAGTGCCATTTTTGGTTCAACTCCGTTTCGAACAACAACAAATTTTCAGCAGCAGCTGCAACTCGCGTGTCGGTAACGTTTCATCTTTTAACACTTTTACATTTTGGACGTTATGTTTAATTCCCATTGAAAAGATACTGGATTTTTTTTGGAACATTGTAAATAAGGTTGTAATAATCTTGAAGTGTTGATATTCTGAAACCTTCTTCCATTGTGTAAACAGATTGTTTCGATTTCATTTGGAGTTTTTCACTGCCGTTTGTTTTGGTTTGTTTTGGCTTAATTCCAACCATAGAACCTTATTTGTGGAATTATGTTGCTGCTGATATTATTCTGTTCCAATTGAGATTCAAGCATTTCAATAACTGATCATATGTTAAACGCATGAATAATTGTGAATTTCATCTTGCTTGTGTTGGTTGTTGTTGATGATGTAGGTTAGATTAGAAAAGAATTAGTTATAACTGAAAAGCCATCTAATGATAATGTAGCAATTTTTAACTAATTATTGGTAACTGTGTCATCTTTCCATACTGCCACCTTCATCTTTCCATATTGCCACCTTTAGTTATAACTAATTATTGCACATTGGTATTATACTTACATGAAGAAAGGAGATAATGTAGCAATTTAAAATTTTTTTTTTTAAAAATAAAATAAAATTACGGCGGTTCTAACGGTCACTATTTTAAATGAAATATATAATATAAAATTATGGCGGTTACAACCGTCGTTATTTTCAATGAAATATATATTATATAATTATGGCGGTTACAACCGTCGTTATTTTCAATTAAATATATATTATATAATTATGGCGGTTACAACCGTCGTAATAATATATTGGAGGCCGTTTCAAAACCGTCGCGGAATGTTATGGCAGTTGGAGCGACAATTTTATTAACCGTCGTAAAACAGCCTCGCGACACATGTTTCTACGATAGTTGAGGAACTGTCTTAACTTGCAATTTGCGTCTGTTGTAACCGCCTTAATCTGCCAAAATTAACCGTCGTAATTCTCCAATTTTCTTGTAATGGATGTATACAAAGATGATACAAAACTTCCTTCTCAAAAGGATTTAATGGAAGGCGAATGTAACACCCCCTTTTTATACCCCCAAATAATCAAATAAATCATTTAGGCACGTATTGGAAATTTCATCAGAGTCTAATTGTAAACACGGCATAAAAAGGCATGTCACATTATGCTTGAAATTAAAACATACAACACCTGCTCAACAAAATGATATGCAACAGTGGGGTAACTTTCAACGTAGGAACTCAGTCCTTACACCCACATCTCAATATTTAGAATAAAAGCGGAAAATCTAAACATTGATAACATCAAACATATATACATTATATATATATACATTAACAAGTATGATACAACAACATCATTTATGTTTATATACACAAATTCATCAGCAAGATACATACACGAATGTATCACAAAAAGGAATCAAACATAAGCATCCTAGCTACCCGGTGCTACATATCAGAGCCAACCGACCAAAAAGGTATGAAGACACACTTCACAAAAGACCACCAGATACCTAATCTGCAATGCCTCGTAGAGCATCATAAAACAGCAGAAGGGTGAGAAATATTATCATAATAACAATGCATATAATCATATATCTCAACACAAAAGTATACACATAACACATTCTCACCATTCTACCATTCCACATAAACATACATATTATATTCATTCTTCAATGCATCATTACAATGATACAATTCTTATCACAATTCATCACATCTCATTCAATATACATCGCAAGGCATATATATATATATATATACAAAACCAAGCATATTCATCACAATGCTTATCATTCAACATAAACACATATATTCATGTTCATTCATCCATGCACAAATACAAGGATGACCAATGCAAATCATAGAGACCGACTCACGACTCTATGCAAATGCAATGCGGTACCGACTCATTTCATCTCAAGTTCAATTGAAGAACTTATTGGAACCATCGCTCGTTACTTAGTGTAACTCCCCGTCGGGCATACGATGTTCACCCATTGCTACCACCTCTCAAAAGGCTTACAATGTTTATGGATTGCCCCCACCTCTCAAAAGGCTTACCATCCGATTGCTCCCACCTCTCAAAAGGCTTACAATCGTTTGTAATCATCGCCCCCACCTCTCAAAAGGCTTACGACGTTACAACGGATTCATCTTAGAACCCCACAATGCAAGAATGCACATCATGATGCTTCACATACAACATGACTCATGACACTCTTGACATGCATAAATATTCACAATATAGTCATGCATTCATCACACACAATCCACATACATTCACATCAATTGTGCCAAACGGCAACCGAACGTTTTCACAAATAACCAAACAATTCGATTTACGGTTTACCGGAAAAGTCAGTTAAAAGTCGGCTAAAAATAATATTTTCCATCATCATCAAAAAGTACTCATCCACAGCTTCGATTCGATATAAAGAACACCTAAATCCGATAAACAACGAAGAAGATATGTATATTTCAAAATAACGCAAAAACATAAACCGGAGGCCCGACACTACGAAACGGTTCGAAAATACTGTTCCAATTGGACCAGGTTTAGACCTCAAAACCATTTTTCCTAGAAAGAACATCTCGTCAGCTTCCCAACGCTTCGAACGGGGGTCAAAACCGACTTACGGTTCAAGAGATATGAATTTCCGAAGTTTCCCCGACAAACCAGAATTTTCTGGTTCAACTCAGTATGTATCAATACATAGGCTTATGTATCGACGCATAGAGGCCACATGTATCTATACATAGCACGCATGTGTCGACGCATGCTGTAGTGAAAATTCTGTTTTCTTAAAATTCTACAGTATGTATCGACGCATAAGGGTTATGTATCGATACATAAACCATTTCGTATTGATACATGGCTGTTATGTATCGATACATAACTCTGTTTTTCTCAAAAACCAGATTTCTCAAATGCACCCTTGCTGTAACTTTTTCCAAATGCCCGAAAACTCGACTAAATCGAACATTTTCACCGAAACAAACATATACGCGCAACCACCAAATACATAAGAACAATGTAGAACACATAAACGAAATTTCTACGACGTTCGATTTTTCGATTAAATTTCAACCTTTCAAAAACCAGAATTTTCAAACATCACCAAATCGAATAAAAAGCACGCTATACGACGACCTAACCTTACTCGATACAACTACGTAATTTATTTCGAAATTCATCCGTGAAAACATCGATTTCTATCGATTTCCTACAATTCGACCTAAACGGAAAAACAATGGAAACATAACGAAAACTAACCGAAACATAACCAAACTTCATGAAACTTTAAACAGTAGCTCACATACATATAGCCAACCAACACATGTATTTATACGACTTTTCGACCGTAAAAACATCGGTTTCTATCGATTTCGTCAAATACGGCATAAACGGAAACATATGGAAAACCAACCAAAACATCCACACAAAACACATACATAATCATACACAAAGTTAGGATAACAATATTTCACACCCTTACCTGATTAAATTCGATTCCTAGAGTTGTCTTGACGATTTCCTAGCTTTTCCAATCTTTTCTTCTCTTTTTCTTCTCTTGTTCTTCTTTCTCTCTATTTTTCTCTCTAACTCTCCTTTTCTCTCTTTCTAACTCTTATACTTTTCTTTCTATTTCTTTTCTTACTACTTTCTTTTCTTTACTTTAAATATCTCACAAATACCCTTAAATCATTCCTCACTTAAATTCTAACTTAACAATAATTATGAAATGTCTAAAATACCCTCCAATCTAATTTCCCCCGAAAACTCTCAAAAACGGTAAAATAATATAACACGCCAACATATCAGATTAAAACACCAATTTCACAATAACATTATTATCACCCAAATTAAATAAAAGACTCAACAAAATAATACAAATTAACACAAAATGGAGATAATCATAATCGGGATGTTACAGCGAACCCCTAGGTTCTAAAAGATACAACCATAAAAAGGGACGAAACACCCCTCGAACCGATGGAAGATCCTTTGTTCATCTGGGATCCGTGAGATTTCTTATTTGGAAGAAACCTATATCTCCAAAGAATAAAATGGGATTTCCTTCTCCAGAATGAAAAAAATTCATAATCTAGATATGTCGTTTCTACCCAAGAATAATATGCAATGGAAACATCAGCCATCGGTACCGATAAGATAAACGGGATTGAAGATTTGGGGAATAAAGCGAAATGATGTAGAGAAAGCAAGCAAGTAATAGAAAATCAAAGGTCTAGATCAAACCGTCCAAGGGTAACGTACTTCTTGTCCCATCAAATCCCCTCGAATAAAAAAGCACTTGAGTCATTTAGGTAGGGCAATCGATCCCTCACCCATGTATATAAGTTGACGTGTTAATGTCATAGAGAGACACTGGATCAAAAATGATGGAAACATTAAATGCAACATGTACCCCTATAGTATATTCCAGATGCATCCACTTCATCGGGCATCTGGGGAACACCTTCAATACAGTCGACCAATACTTTAGAAATACTTACTATTCCTAAGACCCTGGAAGTTTTAGGGGAAACTGTTCTACGCCAATCATATGCTCAAGGATCCGACTAAACCTTTAGAGACAGGACTACCACAGGAAAGAACTCCCCAGATTGATCTGATTCGATCAGGTCCCGTCTCCAGTCTGGCCACCTCCGAGTGTATCACCCCGACTTCATCTCAAGCGGACACTAAGGCTTCTGAAATGTTCCTCTATCTATTAAACCTTCAACGAGTTAGTTATTTAACTCCTCCATATATGCAAATGACGCCATTTCAAGTAACAGTTTTCAAACACAATTTGAATAGTCTCTCTCTCTCTCTCTCTCTCTATATATATATATATATAACATACTGACTTTAGCATTGGAGTGCTAACCTTACATTTACACCTTCGCACTGCCACATCGAAAGCTCTTCAACACCGCAGCTTCCATGACCATATTTATTTATGGTTCTAGTACAGAATAATTAGTATTTTATAATTACTTATACTTTTATTTTGAAGCTAAGACATTAATTTTGTAGGGCTAGCATTTCTCACTCCAAAGTTAAATTATACATAAAAAAACTATGTCGGCCATTTTATTTTGTCATTTTGGTTCCATTATTAGTTAAGGGTGATTATTTTCTCTATATGTGAGTGTTGAGATTGATGTCCAGACCACTTTTCTGTGAAATACAAAAACCTTATTAGATTATCTTCAAGCTTTCTACTCCAAAAGAAACGATTTGCATGATGAAAGTTTAACTAGTATAGCACTCAATGCTTTCTCACTCAAAAGTCAAGTGTACATTAAAGAAAAATATGTCGACAATTAATCACACTGCACTGTCAGAGTTTTGGCTCCTTTATGTCGTGCTTCTATCACTTTTCAATCAATTGACTTTTGAATGTTTTGTTTACAACTTAATAAATATTTAAACTTTGCATTCTTCTACTATTATTTATATGCATGCAATTTCTCTTTATCCTCCATAACTATCCAACAAAAACATCTTTCTTTCTTTAAACAAATGAATTCTTTTTCACTCTTCTCACATATTTTTTATACCTTCGTCTGTTTTTTCTGTTTACTCTATATTTAATGTGCTTTGGTCTAAACCAAATTGTGGCAGTTCAATTAAGAAATCAAACTGATCATTTAGCATTGCTTAAATTCAAAGAATCAATATCCAATGATCCATACAGAACTTTTGAATCTTGGAATTCTTCCATCCACTTCTGCAAGTGGTATAGAATCACATGCAGCCCCATGCATCAAAGAGTTATTAGAGTTGAACTTAAAAGGATACGAGTTACATGGATCTTTATCTCCTCATGTTGGAAATCTCACTTTTCTGATATATCTCAACCTTAGCAACAACAGCTTCATTGGAGAAATTTCACACGAGAGTTACTACATTTGCAATACTACACCTCAACAATAACTCATTTGCAGGTGAAATTCCTACAAACTTGACATATTGCTCAAATCTCGCTGTTAGAAATACACCATCATCCTGCGGAATTTCCTGTGGAAATATTTCCACAAGTATACCTGCGAATTTTGTTGCGGCTTCAATAAATAAAATATAAATTCCGACGGAAAAGATAGTGGCAGAAAATTCTACAGGTATACCAGCGATTTTTGCTGCCACTTTAGTTTACAAAATAGATTTGACATTTGCTGCGGATGTACCTGCAATTTAGTCCATAGGAAAAATGTCCTGCAGTTCTTTCTGTTGTTTTGCTGCAGTTTTTGCTACGGAATTAGTTGCGGATTTTTCATTTAGTCAGTTTTAAAAATTATTTTAAAGTAATGTTTTTCTTTTAAATATTTTCTATGAATTTATATCTAAAAATATAACTAAATTTTGATAATTATAAATTTTTGGATAAAAGTTTGCATGTTTCTATTTGATAAGCCATCCTATTTTTATTCAATTTCCTAACGATTATGTATCTTATGAATTTTTATTCTGTATTTTTCGATGAGTGAGACATTGAGTAAAAAACTCAAACCTATCTAATTCTAAAATTAGGCAAATCTAGTCCGTTTCTATTAAAATTCGGTTCAACGGCCACATAAACAACATTCCACAAAGTAAAATTAGTGATATTTAATCCTAAGTTATCCAACTTATCTCCATAGTGGTTCCCTTCCCAGTAAATATGAGTTGCCAAAAAATTATCACTATGCCATAAAAGCATTTAGACAGCGCTTTTTTTTGGCATTACACAGCGCTTAAAAGCTCTGTCTAAACTGGCGCTGCTAAAAGATTAGACAGCGCTTTGGTTAATGTAAAAAGCGTTGTCTAAATGGTGCTTTAGACAACGCTTTTTGTTTTTTAGACTAACATTAGACAACGCTTTTTGCCTTCTTTTTAGTATACCTTAGACAGCGCTTTTGCTTTTTTTGGTATACCTTAGACAGCGCTTTTTGGACTAAGCGCTGTCTAAACCTACTTTATCGCTTTTTATTCAAATTACTGAAAAAAAACGCTGTTTGTTTTATACAGTTTATATGCACCTGTTTTTGAACCACAATTTGCACCAGGTTTTCAACCACATTTTTGCACCAAAATATCATAAATTGGAGCTTCAAACCAATATATACTCACAAATTTTGCCTATTTATATATACAATTTTCATTCAACAAAACATTTTGCTTCAAATCTACATATTACTTATAGAAATGCTAAGCAAAAAGCAATGCACATCAAGATAACTCTATCTTCTACTTTGCACATATAACCTGAAACAACAAAAAAAGATTGTAATTCAATTAAAACAATAATAAACAATGTCTATAGTTACAAAGTTATACATACTCAAATTTCTCATCAATAAGTAAGAGTACATGATATACCTTATAAAACTCCGAGCTCAATAATGAATTGACACCAATCCTCTTTAATTTATCCAAATGATCTCTTGAGTAATACGCACACTTGAATTCATCAAAGTACTACATAATAATATAACATAGTTTGATTTAGTTTCAACTATTTAATTATATGAGAAATATGTGTTAAATATTAAAATAACTCATAAGTTAGAAATACATACATCGGATGGAATCTCTATTCGATCCAAAAAAAGAGTTTCTCTCATAAACCTCAACATGAAAATATATATAATTACCTCTGGAATATTCGGTTGAAAGTTACAGTTGATACTATCTTTGTCCGAAGCGCTATCTCTTTCTTTTTCCTTTCTTAATTCACGAACTTCAGCTTGCAGTGCTTCCAATTTTTGCTGAAGTTCTTTATTACTAGGAGCATTTTGTTTTTTAATATTCAAGGATGTCGGAGTGATCCCAAAACCCTTACCCCTCACCCGAACAGAATACTCACGGACATCTAATGCCCGACAAAGTATGCTCCTGGGATCATTGGCTTCATCTGGAGATAAAGACTGAGATAGAGTCTCCTGAAAATCAGATGAATATCGAATATTTGTCAAATATTTGTTAATAAAGTTTTGATTTAATTAAAGAAATAATGTTAAACTTACACATTTCTCAAATACTTGTTGAACACCTTCTTTAACAACTCCATCCTTGCCCATACGGGCTTCCTTCCACAAAACATGTGCCGGAAGAGATGTTTCAGAACTATTCTCCTTTTGTAACTACACATTAAGCTAAATAATATGATCAAATATAACTCATGATGAACAAGTATATCATTGAAATTTATAGATACTTACTATAGACTGTTCTAAGCGTCCATATCCAACACGTCCTTTTTATATGGATAGGCGGGACTTGATGCTCTTTCCCGATTTGTTTCACTTACACTTTGAAATTCTGGGGTTATTCGTTTGGCTTTAAACGTGTCCCATTCTTTTTGTGAAATCAAAGCTCCATATTTAGATGGAAGCTCTGCATCAACAAAATTACCTTCTGCATCCCTAAGAAACTTGGTTGATAAAAATGTTCTAAACCCTCTTAGTAGTTTTCCGGCCAATTTGAGACAAAAAGGTCTTCTATCATCATCAATGTTGAAATACCTCTAAGAAAAACATACACATTATGCGTTAGTACAAGTAATTTAAAAGACATAATTAGTTGGCATAATTAAAGACATAATTATGGTACCTTTATCTCACTCCAAATTTTTTCTTTGGCTTCCTTCAACTCTTTATTTCTCCAATCATCACAAGTAATTGGAACCTCATTCCTTACAAGTGCACCAATAAAACTTGTCAACGTATAACCGTTAGGCTCAATAAGAAGGCCTTGTGGGCTCCAATGCACATCTAATATGATGCCTCGATCTCTATCACGAATCACTTTCTTCATAACTGTTATTCCTCTTTTAATTTCCTCTTCCGCATTAGCTACGTTCTTACCTCCATCATGAATAGAATCATCATGTGGGTGATCCTCATTAGTAGCCATCTAACTTGTAATAAAGAAAACAAGGATTAACAACATTATGAAATCGAATTGAAAACTAAATGCGATAAATAGAAAACCAAAACAGATCCGCAACTGACAATTGGAATTATTCACACAACAAAATGAACTGATACATAGTGATCAAAAGACGCATTCAACGGAGTAATTCGCACAACGTACAACTTAAATTGACAGGTTACCGAAACCGTAAACAAAGCAACAAATTGCAAAATCTCAGCAAGATAGTATTTACGTAATAGAATTTGTGACATGAATTGTAACAGCAACATCACATATTTATACTATTTATAAATATCAAATTGATTACAAGTATCAAACCAAACCAAAATAGATGTACAAATTGGGTGCAGTAGTAACAATGTATCCATATCAGTACAAGACCATTACCAGTTTCTGAAAAATGAACATATCAATTCAAATATTTCCAATTTCCAAACAAAATTATCCTTTGCTCAACATACAGAAACAAACCATAAAACCAACACATCAGTACCAAGCTACATTCATGAGTAGAACCACTATTTATCATCTCTAACGTTAACCATAACAGAAAAGAAGAAAACATACCTAAACGGTGGAGAACGGTGGAGTACGGTGGAGGACGGTGGAGGATAATGGAGGAAGGAAGACGGCGAGAATGTAACCGAGACGGTGGAGGAGGGTGGACGACGGTAGTGAGAGCTGTTCTTCGTTCGCAGTTCGTCGTTCGCACTTCGCAGCAGAGAGGGAAAGAATAGAGATATGAAAAATAGAATACTGATACTATTCCATTTTTTATTTTAATTAATAAGACCTTAGACAGCGCTTTTGAGAAAAAGCGCTGGCTAATATAGGCCTTTAGCAGCGCTTTTGAAAAGCGCTGGCTAATGTTGTCCTTTACCAGCTCTTTACAAAAAGCGCTGTCTAAGGTAGGCCTTTTAGCAGCGCTTTAACTCTTTTTCGTGTACAGTTCCGTGTTTTATTTTTTATTTAACTTATAGCAGCGCTTTTTCATAAAAGCGATGTCTAAGGTGCGCTAGTAAAAGTCATTTTTGGCGTAGTGTATAGTTTCCTAAAATTGATGCATATAGTTGTCTCATCTATATCTGATTTTCCATGGCATTATAGATCATTCAGTATTTATTTTATTTCTATTAATTTATTTTAAATATTTTATTAAAGAGGATATTAGTATTCAATCAAATTTTAAGTATAAAAAAATTTCATTGATCCATGTAACTTATATCCATCAAAGTTCAACTCTATAACTCTTTGATCCATGGGGTTGCATGTGATTCCAGGTCAGTTGCAGAAGTGGATGGAAGAATTCCAAGATTCAAGGGTTGTATATAGGTCACTAGTTAAGATTCTTTGAATTTGAGCAATGTCAAATGATCAAATTAGTTTCCTAATGCCACTGCCACAATTTTGTTTGAACCAAAGCACAGAAAACATAAGGTAAAGAGAAAAAGCAGATGAAGGTATAAAACTATAGGTGACGAGAGAGAAAAAGACTTCATTTGGATTATGGTATTTAGTTATGGGAGAATAGAGAGGAACTGAATGCATTTAAAAATAGTGATGAGAAGAGTGAATGAGAATTTAACTTTTCATTGACGTCACCATAAATAAAAAATGAGACTAAAGGAATATGTGATTTTGTTGATTTTTTTTTTTAACATCACGAGAGTGAATGCTTCTTTTAACTGTTCTCTTATATATGTGATCTTTCTCTAAGGCATATATTGTTATAAATATATAAACCTTGTATCATATTGTGTTCTCAAGAAATTTACTATTTAGGACAATTGATAGATTATGCTAAGGCTAAGGTTAGATCTAGGCAAAAAGGTCCAAGATAAAAATACTAAATACACTCCCATTTAATGAGTGTAGAAATCCTTAAACTAAAAAGGTCTTTTTGTCACTCTTTTGAACAAAACATTGGGCTTCTTAACAATACTATGGGGCTCAAAAGGAACCTTGTCCACAAGGTTCACATGTTGACTAGGTTGGGCCGATTATAAAGTGGACCGGAATTTAGGAGAAAACCAAGTGGCTTGTAAAGGTGAAGCCAAGGAACCGTTGGAATTGGAGGGAGTGGGAATTAAATTTAAGTTATAGTCAGCATAGGGAAAAGGGTTTTGTGTGAGTTCCGAGGTAATTAGTGGAGTAGGTGAGGAGTCAGATTTTGGGAAGTGTGTGAGAGGGACTTGATAAGTGAGAGGAGATAAGGTTGCAGATTTTAAGGGATTGTGTGGGCTTAAAGGAAAAGCATGTGATAAGGGTGAATGAGGAGTTCACGTGTGAGCTGGCGGTGGGTTGGGTGGAATCCGCGCGGGACACGTGGCAGGCTCTGAGGCAGGCAGAAAAAAGGTTTTTTGATCCAAGGGTGGATGCGGAGTTAACGTGGGATGTGAAGGTTTTTTTGGAGAGAGAGAGGATGAATAAATTCCCTTGGTAAGTGCTTTAGAGGATTTAGTTTGCAACGTTACCTTTTTTCTGTCTTGAGAAAAACACTCTAGTCCTTGCTTCTTCTTTAAGTCCTTAACAACAACACTGTTAAGGGTACTTTCCAACTCCAAACCATTCACAGAACTTAGTGACTCTTGTCTTGTGTCCTCGTTTTCAATTTTCTCAAGAGTATAATCTTTTAAAGCAACGTTATCCCTTGTTTCATCAGCGGAGTCTTTGTCACCATAGTAAGAGCGGAGGAGAGACACATGCACGACTAGGTGAATGTGAGAGGTAGAAGGTAGATCCAGTTGATACGCAACTTGGCCGATGTGTTTGATGACTGTGTATGGTACGTAAATGCGCTTGGAGAGTTTTTGTGAGACTCGCCTTGATACCGTTTGTTGACGATAAGGTTGCAGATGAAGGAGAACGCGATCACCGACTTGAAAGGTATATTCAGATCGTTTCTTGTTAGCTTGATCTTCCATCTGTTTCCTACTTTGAGTTAAGTTGTGTTTCAAAAGTTGAAGTAACTCATGTCTTTTTTGTAGAGTAGTGTCCAGATCTTTTGTGGAAGTTGACCCAATAATGTAATCTGGTATAGATGATGGTGGACGACCATACAGAGCAACGAAAGGTGTCATTTTGATTGTTGAATGGTATGAAGTGTTGAACCAGAATTCCGTGTGAACTTAGTGGAACGTAATAAATCGGTGAGGGGAGTGGCGAGAGTGGCGTAATTGCGCACAAAGCGCCTATAGAATCCGGTGAGCCCTAAAAACCCACGAATTGTCGTGAGAGAATACGGTTGAGGCCAATCCAAAATTTCCTTATCTTTGTATGGGTCTGGTGTAACACCACCAACTGATATCACATGTCCAAGATAATCAACTTTATCCACAACAAATAAACACTTTGATAATTTAACAAAAAAAGCATGTGACTTTAATAAATAAAAAATAACCTGAAAATGTGTTAGATGAGCTGCAAAATTGGAAATGTAAATGAGAATGTCATCAAAGAAAACCAAAACAAAATTGCATAAGTAAGGTCGAAGTAAATCATTCATTGTAGACTGAAAAGTAGATGGGGAGTTAGTGAGCCCAAAGGGCATTACGAGAAACTCGTAATGACCTTCAAATGTTCTTAAAGTTGTTTTATGAGTGTCTTTCGATGCAACACGGATCTGGTGGTAGCTTAAGCGCAAGTCTATCTTAGAAAAAATCGTAGCATGCCTAGCTCATCCAGCAGTTCATCAATGGTTGGGATAGGGAATTTGTCTTTAATAGTGATTGTGTTAAGAGCTCGGTAGTCAACAAAAAAGCGCCACGTTCCATCTTTCTTTTTAACTAGTAAAACCGGGATAAAAAAGGGCTATGGCTAGGGACTATAATTTCCTCCTTAAGCATTTCTTGTATGATGGATGTCATGGCTTCCTTTTGGGAGTGTGGATATCTGTATGGTTTCACATTTATTGGGGGTGTGTTGGGTAAGAGTGGAATGTGATGGTCATGGGGTCTTTGTGGTGGGAGTCCACTAGGAGGTTGGAAAATTGAAGGGTATTGTTCAAGAAGGTTAGTAATTTCTGGTTAAAGTGTTTTTGGAAGGTTGTTGAAGGGTGGAGAAGTTGGGTGTGGAGACACTATGCCAAACAAAGGCTACGACAGTGCTTTTTTTGGCCTTTAACAGCGCTTAAAAGCGCTGCCTAAGGTGGCGCTATCGTAGGTAAAGACAACGTTTTTTTTTATGAAAAAGCGCTGCTAAAGGCCTACTTTAGGCAGCGCTTTATCTTTAAAAGCGCTTTCTAAAGTAGGTCTTTAGCAGTGCATTTTCCTTAAAAATCCCCTTCTCTAAAATTGGCCTTTAGGCAGCGTTTTTTAAAGCGCTCTCTAATGTATACCTATAATTTTAATGAATTTTTTTATATACCTTTAGAAAGCGCTTTTACAGGAAAAAGCGTTTTCTTTTGTCTACTTTAGACAGCCCTTTTTAAAGCGCTCTCTAATGTATACCTATAATTTTAATGAATTTTTTTCTATACCTTTAGAGAACGCTTTTTAGAAAAAGCGATTTCTTTTGTGAACTATAGGCAGCGCTTTTTCTAGAAAGCGCTGTCTTTTCTAGATGTATAATTTTAATGATTTTTTTAAAAAATCCCATTTTAACCATTTTTTTATACAGAAACCTGTATAATTCAAGCCATTTCAATAAATCTGTATAATTCACATTTTCATTAACAATTTCTAGTATGATTCATTAACCATTTCCACTAATTTCATAAATCACATAAATCATTTTCATTATAATTCAAGTCATTTACATTAACCATTCACAAAACTATACAATTACAATCCAAAATCACATAAATAACATAAATCATTCAGAAAACTATATACAACCCCATAAAATAAACCATTCACAAAACTATATATTCACATAATCCCATAATCCTATACTTTATATGATTCTTTTTCCAATAAGGTATTCGCACAATTTCTCCTTAATTTCTTGCAATTTATCCTTCGTGTAATGAGAACACGCGTATTCATCAAAGTCCTACGTAACAAAACAAAATATGTATTATTTAGTTTAGAATAATAAATTATAGGCTTAATGACACTTTTGGTCCCTATGTTTTGGCCAACTCACGAAATTGGTTCCTATGTTTTAAAATTGAACGAATTAGTCCCTATGGTTTAATGTTTTGTGCAGTTTTGGTCCTCCATCCCAATTTTGATCCAAAAATGTACATGAACAGTGCATGTCCGTACATGAACAGTGCATGTCCGTACATGAACAGTGCATGTCCGTATATGAACAGTGCACGAACAGTTGGATCAAAATTAGAATGGGGGACTAAAACTGCACAAAACATTAAACCATAGGACTAATTCGTTCAATTTTAAAATATAGGGACCAATTTCGTGAGTTGGCCAAAACATAAGGACCAAAAGTGTCATTAAGCCTAAATTATATGACATATCCGATAAATATTAAAATAAATTCTAAGTTATAAATCCATGCATACCATGATAGGAATCTCTAATCGATCCATTTGAAGGATTTCTCTCATAAACCTCAAAACGAAATACCCGCAGTCTATGCCATTACGCTGACGAGGACACTACACATAGACAAACAAATAAGAATTAATATATAGTTGTTTTGTGTTATCAAGTAGCATCACTAATAAGCAACATTGTGAAAATTAATATACCTCCACTTTGACCCATGTAACGCTGGTTGCTTTAGCCCGTGCTACTCGAGCTTCTCTTTGTGCTCGGTATACTAGTATTGCTCTATAAAAGAAAAACGTAATTTTAGAACAATCTCACAGAAATAATTAAATATACAAATACACAAGAATATTTCGAACAATCTCACTTACGTATCAACCACATCCTTCATACTCTCATATGTTGACCAACCATGATCCAATGAATTCAGATAATAGACCACTTCTCTTGTAGGATTAATGGCAACCAACAACCAGTATCCACTGTAAAATATAACAAAAGTTTAGATGGATAATTTCTATGCAAAAGATACAAAGATTAGAATGAAATTAGAATGAAAATCTTACCCGTTTTCAGTATTATACGGTAAAAGAAACAAACTTTCTGTCTGGCTGGCCATAAATCTCTCAATTAAGTGGTCTCTTACTGAAAGTGGATTCATACCAATTGTCGGTGCATTGACACAGGTGCAAGACAAGAAACGGAATTTGTTTGACAATTGCGTCCCGCGCATCAATTTTTCATACAAGCACCTTAAATAAAAATATAATAAACATTAAACTATTTTTATTGAAATGTGTAAATAAAATGTTCAACTAAATAAATAATAGATTGATCGGAGTACCAGATGTATGCATGCATAACACCGATGCCTAATTCAAGATGCTTGAAAATCTGCTCCATGTCCTCTCTTCCGATTATCTCGGAATGAGGAAAACCAAAAACACCTTCGCCCATGTCTATTTGACGAATAACACCATCCATCATATTTGATGTTGCCACAAGTGTTTCAAGACATGAGTGAAAGTAAGAAGGAGCTCTTTTTGCCTGCACGGTCCTATTAGGAGCTTTTTTCTTGCTGCTTTGTTGTGAAGGTTGAGCAGGAACCTAACAATCATATTAGTTAGGTAAAGTAGAAAATCAAGAAACTTTTGAATTCGGATAATAGAATAACACTTAAAATGTACCTCTCTTTGTGATGAAACAAACTCGTTTTGCCGCAAAACCCCTTTATCCTTAGCTGCGGGTTTTGTAGGAGTCTAACATTACCATGTAAAAAAAATGTACGTAATGGTTCAGAATGATTTTCATAATGGTTCAGAATTGACATTTGAATACTAAGAGATTCGTAATGGTTTTCAACATACCTCATCATCTATGGAAATGAGGTCTAACGGTCATGCAACAAACGAACCTATTGCATCCCGCAGCAATGTAAACTCTGAAACTGAGTCAGGCATAGGTAGTACCACATCCGTATCTAAAGCGATATCAACCGACACTTTCAGATATCCATGAGGGACCGGTTTATGGTGTAGTAACTCTCCCACTTTGTTATGCACTTTTCCCTTGCCAACCATGCGATAAGTCGGTAACGACAAATACAACTGACAAGATGAAATGCCCTGAAGCAATAATAAATACGTAACTGTTAATGTGTATAAAGGTCAATTAAAATAAAAGTGTTAATTTAATTAAAATAAATATTTGCTAATTACCTCGGGAATTTTATTCTGACAATTGATACTAGCTTTGTCACGAGTATCTTTAAACCCGGAACCACGCTTTTCCGCATCATATCTCTCTTTATCCTTTTGCAATTCACGGACTTGCGCTTCTAGTTCCTCCAATGATTGCATGACTTCTTGGTTGCTGGGATTTTTTCTCTTTGGTTGCTTATACAAGGAAGATGGAGTCACACCAAATCCTTTACCTCTCACCCGACCGGAATACTCAGGAACATTTAGTACTCGACTAAGAATGCTCCTGCAATCTTCCTCATCTGTGGTTAAGGATTTAGATAGAGTCTCCTGAAATTCATTGACATATCAAAAATTATTAGTGGGGATTAAAAATTAATTATATTTTAATAAAATTTCGATTAACTTAAAGACATAATGTTATACTTACACATTCGTCATAAACATGTTGAACATCTTCCCTAACAACTCCATCCTTACCCACACGAGCTTCCTTCCACAATACATGGTCCGGAAGTGATGATTCTTCACTTTTCGTCTCTTCTAACTACACATTTAGTTAAATGACAAGTTCATCAATTATAACACAATAATACAATTAATAAAATCATAGCATTAATATATACTTACCAATTTTTGTTGTAACCGTGCATATCCCAAACGCCTTTTTCTGTATGGATACGCGGGTTTTGATGCTCTTTGGCGATTAATGGCACTCAAATCCTGGATAAACAAGTTTAAGTCATATCAGAACAAACTAATGCAACAAGTATATAATACAATTAATAGACATGACAAGAAAACATTACATTGAATTTTTCGGTTTTCCGTTAGGCTACAAAAGTGCCCCTTTCTTCCGGTGTAATCAAGTCCGCATACAATTGTGAAAGTTCTGCTTCTACAAATTTTTTTCCTCATCCTTAAGATATTTGTTTGATAATAAGGCTCGAAACCCTCTTTGTCTCTTTCCGGCCAATTGAATACAATACTTTTTCCGGCTTTCATCAATATTAAAGGACCTCTACAAAAAAACATACACATATAAACATAAAGTGTGTTAGTATAAGTAAATTAAAGACTTAATCATCAATAAAAATCTAATAACATCAATCATATTTGGTAAGTACCTGTATCTCAGTCCATATCTTATCTTTACCAGCTTGCAACAATGGATTCCTCCAATTATCACTGGTAATTGAAATGTGCTGACGGACAAGTGAACCAATGTACGAAGACAACATTGAACCGTTAGGCTCAATTAGTTGGTTCTCATCACTCCAATGTACATCAAATTTGATCCCTTTATCTCTAGCACGGATGATTGACTTCATAATAGTTATTTCTCGTTTTATTTCACTTTCTACATTCGAAGCTTCATTCTGAGCTTCATTTGTATCATGTGTCTCGTGTGTGTCTTCCTGGTTACTAGCCATTTGACCTGTAAGGAAGAAAAAAACAAAAATTAAATGACAAATATAAAAATCCATAATCCATAATCCATTGAATGATATAAGCTATATATAACATGACAACTAATTAATATTATTGAATGATATAAGCTATAATTTTATAACTAGTACCTTTTCACTAACATCTCTTTCTTTTCTTGGTTGGAATATGTTCTACCCGTCTCTTAACAATACGGACGGTTGGATTGATCCAAATACCCTCATTATGATCATTTCTAGTATATGATTCATTCGCTATAATATTTTCATCTTGATCATTTCTAGTAAATGATTCAATATCAACATCAATATCACCTTGATCTCCAATGTTTTAATCAATTACTTTGTTAGATAAAAGCACTATAGACCATTTTGTACTTGTCGGATCAGTGACATAGAACACTTGTTTAGCTTGAGAGGCTAGAATAAAAGGCTCATCTTTGTACCCCACCCTATTAAGATCCACTTGCAAAAATCCTGACTTATCCATTTGTACGCCATTATTATTTTCAACCCACTTGCAACGAAATATAGGAATCTGAAACTTCTCATAATTAAACACCCAAATGTGCTCGATAACCCCAAAATATGACAGATTTGTAAATTTGGGGTTTAAGTCTTTCACACTTGAAATGTGCATTGCTTCAGCTACCACGGTGACACCACTATTTTGCATAGTACTTTTATCATCTTGTTCTTTGGTATAAAATGTGTATCCATTAATTGCGTATGCGCTATAAGAAAACACAACCAAACTTGGACCATATACTAAACATCTCAACCTTTCTGTTATTGAAGCGAGATCTGAATAATACTTTGAATAAATATGATCCTTAAACCAAGGTATGAAACTTTGATTGTGCTCTCGTACTATCCAATTCTCATTTCTATTCGGATTTAAACCTCAGAGAACATCCTTGTGCATTTCAACATACGACTCAACCTCATTCTCATTGTGCAGAACATACAAATGCACTTGATCCCGTTCAACCCTTGATACTGTCACAACTTCATTTCCAATTAACTTTTTTCCTTCTTTTTTTTCTACAATATGAGGTTTGGGGAGTCCAATTGATTGTACATTGGACAGATATTCAGTACAAAACTCAATCGCTTCTTCAATAATGTATCGTTCGACAATACAACCCTCTGGTCGACTTCGGTTTTTCACATACCCTTTTAATATTTTCATATAACATTCAGCAGGGTACATCCATCTCATATAAGCCGGTCCACACAATTGTGTCTCTTTCACCAGATGAACAACTAGATGAACCATTATGTCAAAAAACAAGGGAGGAAAATACATTTCAAGATCACACAAAGTAAAAACTATTTCTTTTTGCAATGTTGGTAAGATCGCATGATCGATCACCTTACTACAAATTGACTTGAAGAAAAAACACAATTCAGTTATTGCGCTTCTTACTTTTTTTGGCAGAATAGAACGTATACCTATTGGTTGAAAATGTTCCATTATAACATGGAAGTCATGCATCTTTAAACTCTTTAACTTGAGGTCTTTCATAGACACAAGTCTTCTAATATCTGAAAAGTATCCTTCTGGAACTTTAACTTCACTTAGAAAATTACACAATACTTTTTTCTCCTTTCTAGATAGAGTATACGCAGCAGGTGGTAGATATGTTCATCTTCCTTTCTTCAATGGTCCTAATTCAGTTTTTATCCCAATCGCTATCAAGTCCTTTCTTGCTTTAAGGCCATCCTTAGACTTTCCTTGTATATTGAGTAACGTACCAATAACACTGTCAAATACATTTTTTTCAATATGCATAACATCGAGAAAATGTCTTACATACAACGACTTCCAATATGGCAGTTCAAAAAAAATTGACCTCTTCTTCCACCCACTCTTGACAAGTGTATATGCAAAAGGCTTTCCAAACTGAGTACTCACATCTTTCACCTTTTCAAAAATTTGATCACCTGTCAATATAGTTGGAGCTCTACCTTGTTCTAGCTCTCCATTGAATGATTTTCGCCACCCACGATAGTGATGATTAGAATTTAAGAATCTACGATGACCGAGAAATACATTCTTTTGACCAAACTCCAATCGCGTCCAATCTGTTTTATATTCACAAATAGGACACACACATTGACCTTTTATGTTGTACCCTGATAGATTCCCGTATGATGAAAAATCATTAATTGTGCCAACCAACATCGCCCTCAAGTTGAAACTTTCTTTCCTATACCCATCATAAACCTCCACACCGTTCTCCCACAAAAACTTTAAATCTTCGATTAAGGGTGCCAACTATACGTCTAGGTCATTCCCTGGTTGTCTAGGCCCAGAAATTAACATAGATAACATCATGTACTTACGCTTCATACATAGCCATGGATGTAGGTTATAAATCATTATGATCACAGGCCAAGTGCTATGTGAGATACTTTGAAGACCGTGTGGGTTCATTCCATCATTAGATAATGCCAAGCAAAGGTTTCTTGCTTCTTTTCCAAATTCAGGATAATCATCATCAATTTTCATCCACTGTGGTGAATCTGCCGGATGTCGAAACTTTCCATCAATAATTCTTTCATCTGCATGCCAAGTCAAGTGTCCTGAATCGGTCTCACTACGAAAAATGCGTCTAAATCTCGGAATTATAGGAAAATACCATAAGACTTTTGCTGGAGACAACTTTTTCTTATATCGAGAGACACCGCATTTAGGACACTCATTTAACGATGCATACTCATTTCGAAACAAAACACAATCGTTTGGATAGGCATGTATCTTATCATAGCTCATGCCAATAGAGCACAGCATCTTTTTGGCCTCATATGTTCGATTGGGAAGAACATTATCCTCTGGAAGCATATCTTTCATAAGGGCCAATAACTCTGTGAAACTTTCATCCGACCATCCATTGCCCGCCTTTAAGTTGTACAACTTTAATACCGCAGACAATCTTGTGAATTTAGTGCAACCATTATACAATGGTTTCTCTGCATTGCTTACCAACCTCTCAAACATCTTGGGACAATCCTTAAGATCTTCTTCAAGTGCTTCTGCAATCTCTTCGACTCAATCAGAATCGTATGTATCTGTGCCATTGTCGTTTGAAGCATAGGTCGTATTATCCCCTGGTTCAACATTTCCGTTAATCTTCTCACCATGCAAATTCCAACATGTATAACTTCTATCAATTCCACGCCTCATTAAATGCGATGCCAACTGAACCGCGTCAACCCGACTCCCAAAACAACAACCCAAGCAAGGACATATCATTCGACTGGGGTCTTTGGCATGCGCAACAGAAAACTTAACAAATTTCGATACCCCATTCTCGTACTCTTTCGACAATCGACTTGAAGACATCCATTTCTTATCCATAGTTATACTAATTAAACTAAACAAAAACAAAAATAAAAAATATTTACCTGTAGGGAAACGATCCGACTTTCAAACTTTGATCACAAGTAACCCCTATATATAGCAAATTCAATAAGTTAGTAACCCCATCTTATTAGTTCATTCAAAGCACTACTAATTACAGTGGCGAGAGAGAACAACTAATTACCTGTAGAGATGTAAACAACTTCTAGACCCACACAGTGTCCAGATAGGTTTGAATTACCAAGATCCCCCTGTACACGTATCATAAAATGAAATATCATTAATTGACCAATTATGAGTCATAACTTGATAAGTGGAAACATGTAATCACAAACAAGCAACAATTAGAGGTAAACACCTACATATCCCAAGTACTTGACCAAATACTCAAGAGCAAGCATACTTAAACAAGTAACCAAGCATACTTAAACAAGTAACCAAGCATTAGAACAATTCGTCCTAAACCTAAGAAGATTCAAATCTAAGCAATACCTAAACAAGTAAACATGCACCTAAGCAATACTTAAACGTGCTTTATGAATAATTCAATCCTATATAAAAAACTAAATCAATCCCTGCTAGTTTACCTAACATCATTGCTAAGTTGCTAATAAAAACAACTTCTATCCTTTTTAACCTGTTAACAGAACCGAGCCAATCATATTAACCAAACTGCATAAATCATGTGACAAGGTTAAGTTCAAATATAATTACCATTTAAGTTGCTTTTGAAAAAATTAGTAGAAACAGAACAATAACTAACTGAGCTAACTCTTCAAACACTTACTAGTTTCTACTAATTCATAACCAAGTTAACATTTTTATTAAGGCCAGTCTCATGCTAAGACTAACAAGTTCACGCAAGTTCAATACAGTTAACAGAGTTACAACTTTAACGGTTTTGTCCAAGCTAATAACTAACTTCAAAGTTAACTAACTAACAGTGATAAATTTAACCTCATTTTCGCAACTCAAAAGAGAAGAAGAATTGAAAAATTGAGAAGCATAACAGCAAGAACGAAACAGAACGACGACAACAACAATAGAACGAAGACAAGAATGTAAGAAACAAGAACAATGTAAGAAACAAGAACAATGTTAGAAGCAAGAAGAACAACAACAACAACGTGCCTCTTCTTCATTTTCGTCTTCTTCTTCACGACGGCAATGGACGATGGCAATGGAAATGGCAAGGGTTTCAGAACGACGGCAATGGCAATGGCAAGGGTTTCAAAATGACGGAAATGGCAATGGCAAGGGTTTCAGAACGAAAGCAAGAATGAACGAAAGCAAGGGTTTCAGAAAGAAACGGCCGAGGGAAGAAAATGAAAAGAAGTTTCTGAAAATGATTAGAAATGTGTTTTATATTTTAATTCATAATTGACCTTAGAAAGCGCTTTTCAGAAAGCGCTTTCTTAAGTGCTACCTCTAAGAGCGCTTTCCTTAGAAAGCGCTTTCTTAAGTTGAGAGAATTTAAGACCTATAGTAGCGCTTTATGAAAGCGCTTTCTAAGGTGGCTTCAATTTAGGGCTTTTAGCAGCGCTTTTAAAAAGCGCTTTCTAAAGGTTGTCTTTTGCAGCGCTTTTTTTTAGCAAAATTTTTTAAAGACTTATAGCAGCGCTTTTTGCAAAAAGCGCTGTCTTTGTGGCGATGCGAAAAGCCAATTTTGGCTTAGTGAGATTCACGTGAAGTATCAAGAGTTTGGATGGTTAATAGGTGGAATGAAGCAATAGAATTTGTATGGAGTAGTTGACGGAGGTTGTGAAAAGATGTTAGGGTAAGCTGTGAAGTGGGGTCCCCTTTTAATGTCAGTGAGGTTGCATTTCGTTTGAATATGATGAAAGGTATAGAGAAAGCTGTTGGAATCTGATCCAACATACGCAACCATGTCATACCAAGCACAACGTCAGCTCCTTCAATTGGTAGTAAATAAAGTGATACATAGAATGGTTGGTCCTGTAAAATAATTTGAACATTGTGGCAAATGCCTTGGCATTGTAGATGAGAACCATTTCCCATAATGACTAAAATATTTGGGATGGGGGTTGCCTTGAGGTTAAGATGGTCCGCTATACGAGGTTGAAGGATGTTGTGAGTATTGTCGGTACAAAAAAGAACCATTACCGGTAGACCTCCAATGGAACCTTTGAATTTCAATGTTTGCGGGGAGAATTGGCCTGTCAAAGCTTGTGTAGATAAGTGAAAATAGGTGTCACGAAATTGTGGTTGCACTTGGTCTTGTTCAGTAGGGTCATCATTGACTTGGGTTGGTTTTGTTGTTTCATCCTCTACTAGTAGTAAAAGGAATTTGTTTGGAGTTGAACACTTTGACCTATCACAAATTTCTCATCACAGTTGTAACACAAACCTTGTGCTCGCCTTTCTTACATCTGGGCTTGAGATAATCTTCAAATATGTAGTTTTGGGGGCTGAGTGGTAGCGGAAGTGGATGCGGTTAGGTGTGGTTGTTGTCTGAGAACTTGGGGTTTGGGATGGGGTAATGTAGGAAGAGGTGCACTGGTCTTCTGGTATGAATTTGTGAAGGGTTTAGTGAATTTTGTTTTTGTGTCTTTGAGTTTAGATTCGATAAGTTTGGCAAGACCAATCGCTTGGGATATTGAAACCGGTTTGTGAATTTCCATTTCATTGCGAATCTCACTTGACAGCCCATAAATAAAACAATTTAAAATTGCTTCTTGAGGTAAACCAACGACTTGATTACCTAGTTTCTCAAATTGAGTTTGATAATCGACCACAGAACCATCTTGTTTTAATTTGAACAACTCAGCTTGGTGATTGGCATAAGTTGAAGGAGCAAAGTGTAATTCTAAAGCTTTTGTAAATGAAAGCCAATCAGTCAACAATTGATTGTGATGCATAAATTTATACCAACCAAGGGCATCACCTTTCATATAAAATGAAATCAAAGATAAACGGTTTTCTGGTGGTAATTGATAGAAGCTAAAAAATTGATCAGCTTGAAATAACCATTCCAAAGGATTAGAACCATCAAACATAGGAAGTTCTAATTTAGGGGTTCTGAAAGGGGGTAGTGGTGGAATTTGGGAAAAAGGGGTATAAGGTATTTGTTGGAAAAATGGAAGGTTATAGTTTTGTGTGGTGTTGGCGAATGCTGTTGGGGAGTTGAGATAGGTATTGTATGGTAGGGGTGGTAGAGGAAAAGTATGTCTCATGGTTGAAGTGATGGGAGGTGGTGGGGGATTGTTTGAAAAGGATGCTGAGTGTCTAAGGGGTGTGTTGTTTGGGGTAATAACAAGGGTAACCAGGTTTGGAAAATTAGGAATAGTTGAGGGGATTTGTGTTATACTTGAGTTGCTGGCTGCAGCAGTAACAGTAGCTGCTGCTGCTGAAACAGTGGCAGCATTGTTTTGCTCTCTTTGAACCGACAACTTAGTAAGCATGGACATGAGTGAATCAAACATGTTGTCTTCAAGTTGATTATCATTTTTCATTCTTGTATGAATCTAGACCATTTGCTGCTCTAAATCTGCCACAACTTTGTCAAACCTCTCATCAATTTAAAGTTGGGTTTGATTCATTGCATTATCTAGGAGTAGTTGAGTTGTATGAACAACTTCCTCTACAATCTCTTTAGAAGAAGGATTTTGGGGTTTAGGGGGAGCCAAGAGTAAAGATTGAAAGCACTAATTGATAGATTATGCTAAGACTAAGGTTAGATCTAGGGTTGCATAAAAATAAAAACATAAAACAACTCTGATTTTTTATTAAAGGGAAAAGCTAATACAAAGTACCCTTATATAATTAGGGTTACATAATGAGAAGTGGGCCTAACCACTATAATATAATTCTGTAGAAATACAAAAAGGCCTAAGATAGAAATACTAAATACACTCCCATTTAATGAGTGTAGAAATCCTTAAGTCAAAAAGATCTTTTTATCACTCTTTTAAACAAAACATTGGGCTTCTTAACAACACTAACTCTTAAAATATGCAACAAATTTTTGAAGGAATGGATAATGGTTTCTTAAGTCAATTTTACTTTTTCTTACCTAAATTAAGTAACTAAACAGTTAAATTTTTTCACCTTCAATTCTTGGTTCAAAGTGGGCAGCACGCCTAAGATTAAAAAATGTCCAAAATGTATAATAATGGTAGTTACAATTCCAAATCCAGTAACTCAATTTCCATGGATCCAATTTAAATTTCAATTCCACTAATGAAAATTTAGTGGAAATTGAGTACAAGTAATTTACGATCTGCTTTAAGCATATAATATATTAGTATAGCAGGAAAAGCATATAATATATTAGTATAGCAGGAAAGGTGGATGTAACGTATCATAGCCCTTTCTAGATTCAAGCCAGCTATCTCAATTGAGAACCAAAGCCTTTTAAGATTTTCAATTATTAGTTTGAACATCGAGATTTTCGGTAATTCATAAAGGAGGTGTAGAAGTCAAGTAAGGTTCAAGAAAAGTGTGTATATGTGATGAAGAAAAAGTTAAAAGATCTTGAAAGAGAGATCGAAGAAATGGAATATGAAAGTTCTAGGGAAAGTCAGTACGCAGGTGGATAATACAGACACTAGTGCAAAGTGACAAATATAATTTTAAAATTTATACATGTTATACTGAAAACGGATGTAAATAATAAATACGGTGGTAAATTTGTAAATAAAATGTCATTTAAAGTAGTAGTAGGTGACAATAGACACCCTATTTAAAAAAAATATAAACTAAAAACATTATTATAGTAAATTAAAATCATTACTATAATAATATCTCTATAATATCTCTATTACTCGCGTTAAAGAGAAAACGGGTGTAAATTAAGATTGACTGAAAAGTAATTATTTATTTTAATAATTCTGAATATTAACCTTAAACATATTAATAAACCACACTATATTTTATTAAGTGTTATTTGGGTAAGTAAATAAATTAATGGGTGTAAATTTATTAAATTAATATTTTGTAAATAAAATAATAACAGAACACATATCAATATCACATTTAATTACTCATATCGATCAAGCCCATTTCTCTCTAAACTCAATTTCTCTCTAAACCTCATTTCTCTTCTTCTGTTCATTTCATCGTGAGTTTCATCGTCTTCATTCATCCAGAGTTTCATCCTCTTCATTCATCGCGAGTTTTATCTCCTTCCTCTCATTGTCGAGCTCTATCTCCTTTATCTCATTGGACATCCGAGAAACAGACCTCCATCATCGCACGACCATTGTCGCACATACGAGAAACCTTTCTCATCTCTCATCATCGCACAACCATTCTCACAGCTCGATGATGACATGCACGGCGAAAAAAACTGACTAATTGGTTTGTCTTTCTTTTTTCAATTAGGGTTTAAATTTTTAGGTAGAACATTAGGGTTTAAATTTTTAGGTAAAACATTAGGGTTTAATCTTTTAGGTAGAACATTAGGGTTAACTAATTTATGCTGTATTTGATGTTGAATGATGAAAAAAATGAGATTCCCATTGATATGTTCATAGATGATATTACAACCAGCTAATTTTGTAAACAACAAATTATTTTCCAAACGGCCAAAAAAAGGAATAATTATAAACCATTTTTAGCTCTTATTGTCTATTTAGTGGATTAATTGTTAAATGTTTTTATAAACCGTTTTTAGTTCTTATATGAAAATTTCTATTGATGCAAATTAAATATCCCGAGATTGAAGACCGAGCAAAGCCTAGGTATCCTCCTCCTCTGAGCAAGTAGAATTTCTTTTATTAATTTGCACCTCCCCTATCTTTTCTTGTATGTGTTGTAAGTCAAAGTTGTCAAATTAATTGTTGCATGTAGGTCCTATTTTAACATTTCGATATTTGTGTGCACATAGGGGCAACCGTTTGATAAGACATTAGTATCTCGTGTTTGCTGTTGAACTATCTGAAACGATTTCTTTCGAGGTAAATAATTGCTCTAGTTTATTATTTATCGTGTTCACGTTGGGTATACAGTGTCCCATATTTATATGTCAAATAAAAAACCATGCTAATGACCCTATTTTCTTCTAGTAATATTATACATTTGAATGGTATAAGATTTTTTTTATAACAGAGCTCTAGGTCTTTCTTATGTAACATATTAATTATGTTGGATATTGATAACGTGATTAGGTCTTTCTTATGGATTGTATTTACTATTTGAAAGTACTGTGTTTGTTGCTAACATGTTCAATAAGATTTTCTACTGAATGACACTTCAACCTAATTTTTTGGTGATTTAGGGATCCTTGACTGAGTTGTACTGAATGTTTATACACGCCTTATGTGACATAAAACTATATATA
Organism: Lathyrus tuberosus; assembly: GCA_022829125.1. Classification (NCBI taxonomy): domain Eukaryota; kingdom Viridiplantae; phylum Streptophyta; class Magnoliopsida; order Fabales; family Fabaceae; genus Lathyrus; species Lathyrus tuberosus. The sequence continues at coordinate 1,962,253 of JALAZF010000007.1, read as the reverse complement.
AATACAAATAAAAATTTAGTTGTTTGCTTAGAACTATACATGAGTTGCTACTTTCTGTTGATGATAGTACTTTCTGATAAAAAATGATTTGAAACCACAATTATTAGAATAGTTGCAAATGTATACTGACTATTGATTAATTGCATGGTGAATATGATTTGATAAAACTTATCCCAAGCAAGGGCTAGTGGTAGGAAGTTCACTACTTTAGAACCCGAGCCTTTGTCAATCCCAGAATTACGGAACATGCGAAGGCATTCTTCATCATCTCTGGCTGGTGGTTTACCTCCACTAGAAAGGTAGGTACATAACTGTACTTAGTATCATTTGTCTATGCTTAAAAAATATTTTTAAAGTTGTATAAAATAATAATATTTATTATTTGGATACATTACGTAAAACATAAGCTATTTTATGTTTTATTTTTATCGTAGAAGATACTTTGTGTAGTTTAAGAAGTAGTTTATAGTTTTTATTTTTTTGATGCTACTCTGTAGCTTTTCAAAATAACCAGAAATCCTATTGTTTTTTCATGCTATGAATTTTTTTAGAAACTTAAATACAAAGCAATTTGAACCACTTCAACCTGAAACGGAAGTGAAACTCAATTTACATGTTTGATGATTGTGTTAATATATAGAGTATGCATATAATTGGTGTAATATTTCACATATGTTGTTGAAATAAAGTGGTTTGTTTTGTTTACTGGTTTGTCTCGTTGTTTTTAAATCTTATTTGAATTTGGATGGTGATTTAAGGTTTATGAGTCTCTCTTTGCAATTTACATTTTCAAGCAAAATCCCAAAAACTAGGCCAAATAATAAACCTGGCATGATAGTAAATAAGAGTCTAACAGCCGTATACGATGTGTTCCGCCAATAAGACAAATGTTGTTTCCATAGAAAAGTTATACATTGTGCCATAAAAGTTTGTGAATGTTGTGCATCAAAGTGTAGATCTTTCGATTCTTGAGAAGGAGCACTAAGATGTTGAATCACCTGTTTATTTCTTCTGGAAAAATGGGGTGTACTAGTATCAAAATCATAAAGAATATAGTATGTAAAAATTCGAGTTTTTACCAGAGTCTAACCTGTTTAGTTCTGAGTTATTGTACACATCAGTGAAATTGACCTTAAGATTTGCTTCTGATCCTGCTGATGTAGTTTCTAACATCCATGTTGCAGGATTATAACTATCTTTGATCTTAGCACTACTATGGAAAAGGCATTTAACAACTGTTGGGAAAGATATATAACCACGCGGGTCCGTTGTTATGTAGCGTGTCGTTGTATATGCGCTACTTACAATCACGGTCCTGGGACCGTTGTTGTATTCTAGAAAGCGCCTGCCATATCACAACGGTTAGTTAACCCAACCGTTGTGATAGAACTAAAGGTCTCAGGTTCGATTCTCAGCATCAACATTTTGTAATTTATATTATTCTGGTAAGCGTTCAATATACAACTGCGAGTAGATTTTATAACCGCTGTCAAAACTTCCTCTGTTTTAAATATGCAATTCTCTGCTTTTCAAATTCTTCACATTTTTTATCTTGTGACTATTATAACAATATCCGAGAATTTACGACAACCTGTATTTTTGTTAACCATGCATATAAAGAGCATAAAAAACAGCTAACATTGTGCATCAAAAGCCAAAATTAATATTTACATGAAACAAAATATGTTTAAGTCAAAAGTAATATTCACATCATCAATACAAAAAATAAGTCATTAGCACATCTCAATAAATCAATCAGCAAGACCCTTAAGAAAATTGTGAATATACGCCCAACGTTTACGAAGATCTACAAAGTCCTCAACGGCGAATGAGGTTTCGTCGTTAAACATATACATAAGAAAGAGCAAAAGATTGAATATCATGCATGATAATAATTCAATAATTAACTTATATATTAATATATGTAAACATTTTATGACATATATACCTTATCCCATGAATCAACGATGCCGACAAGGACAATGTTTAACATGTGTTTCATGACATAATACCCATACTCGTAAGTCCCGGGTTATCTCATCATCTACAAATTTAAGCAATAATTACATGAATATAACTACACATGAATGTAAATGAAAGAAACAGGTAATCGGGCCCACTTACTATATGAAAGATCCATGAGGGCTTTCTTTTAACATTGTTCATCATATTCACTTGCTCCACAACACTGTATATTAAAAATGAATTAAACATATTACATGATAAACTAATTACAATTTCAAAGAAAATGAATTAAACATACACTCACGGATTAATAATTTCTTTCATTTTCTTTTCGAGTGAATCATTCAAGGAACACATTACAGTTATCGTATTCGTCTTAAATGATATGATGATCAATTGCCAATGAACACTGAATAGACACGGGAATATATACTATTAGTATTTGCTAAAACAAAACTAAATATAGAATTCATAAACATTAATTACAAAAATACTTACGAACAAAGAAATGGTATTAAGTAACATTCTTTTCCTCCCTCATTTAACCGTTTTTCAAGTACTCTCAAATGTCTTTTGGTTGATTAAACGCCCATCGAATAAAAACCGGATCCAAGATTACATAAGTATTCGATTTATTTAACTCTATACAAACACAATGAATGTACCTAAATGGTTAAAGTAAATGAATAAATTAAGGTAGGAAATACAAAAAATGATAATGTTCTATAATGACATGTATATTCAACTATATACTTACATGCACCAAACGTGCAATACCCTAAATCCTGTAACACCCCAATTCCCATCGCGAAATAAATAATACATAAATAAAATCAGAGTAACTAAAAATTTATTTTTCCGACAGAAATAAGGAGGTCACATTTAAATAAACAAAACTTCATCACTGCTCATAAATTTGATACAAAGCATAAAATAGAGTACCCTCAAAGGGGAAACTTTTTCCATATTAAAGGAAATGTCAATTATGGAATAAAGCGGAAGATCCATAACTGACTTGTTTTACAAAATAAATGGTTTATACCGTCAAAGTACACATATAAAAGTAATACAAAAATATATTCCACAATTATATACATATATAACATAATCGTTCCCCGACTCTCGTGCTACGTATCAGAGCAGACAGACGACAAAGGACGGAGGACTAATCTCCACAAAAGCCTCCAAGACACTAATCTGCAATTGCCTCATAGAGCAATAAACCACAGCAGAAGGGTGAGAAATAACAACTAAAATCAAGATTGCATAATAATATGCAAACACACATTCAAACACATGTATAAATCAACTCACCCATACCATCACATACTAAACACATATAGCATGCCACAAATACAAAACATATCACACATAATCCAACCACGATTATGACATATGGAACCACACCACCACATCACCACAAAATGTAGCATATATCAATTATGCTGACATAATCACATATTCACACATAATGCATATGTTTATACACAAAACATATCATTCATAATTCAATGCATTTAACACGACTGCACATCAATTCACAAATGCTATCACAAGCTCAATCACATAATTACTCCATTCCCAATTGCATATTAATCATGCACTATACCTTTATCACAAATGCATATCACAATGCCTCACACATAATCAATTAAATCATGATTATCCACATATAAACAATGCAATCATAATTCATGCAGATGCAAAGAGACCGACACAGTGACTCTATGCAAATGCATATGCGGTACCGACTCCATCATTTCTCATCACTAGTTCACTCAGGAACTCTGCTGGAACCATCGCTTATTACTAGAAGTAACACCCTGTCGGGCCAACGACGTTCACCCATTGCTCACACCTCACATAGGCACACAATGTTTATGGATTGTTCACACCTCAGATAGGCACACAATACGATTACTCACACCTCACCTAGGCACACAATCATCTATAATCATCGCTTACACCCCACATGGGCACACGACGTTATAGCGGATTCCCTCTGGAACCAATCCGTCGCTCACACCCCACATGGGCACACGACATTACAAGATGCATATCATGATGCTTGACACCCAAGAACTCATGACAATCAAATGCATCTTCACACATATATGCAACCATAATCATGTATATATATCAACTCATCATCATTATTCATGCATTGAAAACAATTGAAACAATGCATTTCAACCATAAAGGCCACCAACCACATACATTGGAATTTCACATAAACAATGCATTTGGATTGCTCACACCTCACATAGGCACACAATCCGATTGCTCACACGTCACCTAGGCACACAATCGTTTATAATCATCGCTCACACCTCACATAGGCACACGACGTTACAACGGATTCTCATTAGAATCACTCAACACAAGAATGTACATCATTATGCTTCACATACAAAATGACTCAAGACATTCTTGAAATGCATACATATTCACAATATATTCATGCATTCATCTCATACAATCACATACAATCTATATACATTCGCATCAATGCACTATTGTATGGTTCACATCCAAAACACACATTCAAAACGGTAAAAGTCGCTAAATAACACTATTCAAATATCATACATCCATCACCAATGCGTATCAATCATGCACAACATTTGATCACATATATTCAGGCCATATAACAGCACACAAGTTATATGTTACATATCAAAAGCATATAGAATGATAACACATCATTCGCACACCAATACGACGGTAAAAATCCGACAAACCAACACTTTTCCAAAACCATGACCTAAATAAATCATCTACTGCCCTCCAAGCCATTTTTAATAGAAATAATATTTCACTAGCTTTCCAACGCTTCGAACGGGGACCAAAACCGACTTACGGTTCAAAAGTTATGGGTTTTTGAAAATAATATTTTTCTGAAAACTTACACTGTTAATCGGTTAACACATTTGGTTAATCGATTAACCATCGCGAAACAGCAGAAAAACCAAAATTTTATGACACAAAATCCCTCCAAACTCATCCTTAAACCCCCCGATCATACCAACAAGTATTCCCGACTAAATCCTATCATTTCTCGACTATTCTACGCGAACTATTCCGCATTCTAACCGTTAAAACATCGATTTCTATCAATTGCTCCCAAATTCAACCAAATAGAAAACATATATTTTTTTCACCCAAACATTCAAACAAAACATACATATACATATACAAGCATGATATAATCGAAACTTCTCACCCTTACCCGATTATTCGCGCTTAAAACGGATGAATCTTCACTTTCTCCTCTTCTCTCTTTCTTTCTTCTCCTTTCTCTTCTCTTCTCTTTCTTTTCTTTTTCTTTCCTCTCTTTTTCTCTCTACTCTCTATTTATAAAATATCTACTACCCAAAAATACCAAAATACCCCTCAGCTCAAAGATCTCGCAAACGCTCTCAAAACGCGATAAAACATAAACATACCGATGAAATATATTTCGGGAAATAAAAGTTGAAAAGAAATTATAATTTAATACAATTATTTTATCTATCAGAGAAATTAACCAATTAACTCAATTAGCAGGTAAAATACAATAAATTCACACATTTCACAAAATTCACATAAATGAAATAAATAAATACAATTAAACAAATCGGGGCGTTACAATTCTCCCCCACTTAGACATTTTCGTCCTCGAAAATATACCGAGACGAACAACTCCGGACACGACTCTCGCATCCGACCAACAAACCAACATGCCAACAAAAGGCACACCACGAATAACACAACTGACAAACCACCTTGCTAACTACAACAACGACACGACAACGACGACAACTACAACTACAAGATGCAAAGCCCATACAATGCACTTGGCGATAAACTCGCGACTCAAAGAAAAACCAAGATACCAACACACAGGTTCACTCTAGAACCGAAACACAACAAGATCGTTACCCTACCCTAGGTAACACTCCCCTAATTCCCCCACACAGGAATTAGCTACACACACTCGAACCATCACCATGGAAACGAGGCAACAACACAAATAAGAACATAAAGTTCCACGACACCACAAGGTCTCAACAACATCAACAAAACCAGAACACCAACATCCTTGTCACACAACCATACTACAACAATGCTACAATTCACCAATCGAACATACAACTAAACATCCATCTACATAGTAGCCCATGGATAACATTTAAACCTTTCACCTAACACTTCCATTCTGAAACGTCCAATACTCTCACCATTCCTACATGTTCCCAATGTTCAACCTATGAATTCTTACAAGTCCCATACGCAAATACAAAATATGCCACATCACGCTTCCGCTGCGCACTCTGATTACTCGAAACCATCAAGTCTACCAATCTCACGTCCAAAGTCTAACTCTTTCTCTCCTCTGCCAAAAATCACTGTGCACTTTAATATACCCAACCTCGCACTCTGCATGCTAGCTTACACACCAGACACAAGTCTCTGAATTGCTCAAATAATTCTAACTCCCTGACCATCAAAATGGACATGTATAAAACCTTCGACCTAACTCATCAGGCACGACATTAACTTCACCAATGGGATAATTCCAACTAAAGTCATAACTCATCACAAACTCCAACCATCCTCGCGGTCTCATACTATATTCCTTCCGACCAAACAGGTACTCAATATTCTTGTGATTACTAAACACTTCGAACCCAGAACCATAGAGATAATACCTCCAAATTTTCCAACACAATACAACCGCAACCAATTCCAAATCCTGAATAGTATAGATCCTTCTATGAATCCTCAATGGTCGTAAAGCATAAGCCACGAATTTACTTTCTTGAATTAACACACTACCTAAAATCATCAAAAACACATCACCATACCTCATAACCGGTTCATTAGGATCACACAGAATCAAAACTGAAACCGTAGACAACTTCTACTTCAGTTCTCTGAAACTTACTCACAACGAACATCCAAAGCAAACGACTTACCCTTTGCAAGTCAACCGAAGTAACAAAAATGATAACTTGGAAAAACCTTCCATAACCTCCGGTAATAACCAACTAAAGTCCAAAAAGCTTCTAATCACCTTAACCAACTTCGGAGCCTCTCATTGTAGGACTACATCTACTTCCGATGAATCCATAACAATACTCATCCGAAATAACATATCCAAGAAAACTAACCCTTTTCAACCAAAATTCTCACTCAAATAACTTAGCATAACACTTTGTCTCTTTTCAACACTTGTGATTCAATTCTCAAACACTCTACTTGTTCTTCCTCTGAGTTTATAACAGATCCCAATATCCTCAATCAAAACCACTACAAACTTATCCAAATTCATGACACAATCAAATCGGCCACTGGCATCAAAACCATTTTTATAAGAAAGAACATCTCATTAGCTTCCTATCACTTCGAACGGCGGCCAAAATGGACTTACGATTCGAAAGATATGAATTTTTAAAGTTTTGGATTTTTCAAATTTTTGCCTTGGTCAATCGGTTAACGCATTTGGTTAATCGGTTAACAGTATGAAACTCACGTAAAAACACTCAAATTTTTCACGTGTTAATCGGTTAACACATTTGGTTAATCGGTTAACACTGATGCAGAACCACCAAAAACTCGGTTTTAATGACAGAAAAACCAACCAAAACCCGATTAAATACCAGCCAATAACAATTATACCAGACCTATCCAAACACCATTCAATCAATCTCAACCAAACCATTCCAGTCATCTATTCTCAATCGTTACCTTATTCAACTGTTAGTAATCCGTATGCAGTTTCTTCTCTTGACCGTCCAATTCCACAAATTCCAACATGTATCAACGACCAACCAAAAAGAACTCTTAAATATTATATCCACACCTAAGGGTTCTCTCGAAATTTCCCTTAATGCTCTACAATTCCAAAGACTCCAAACCTCACCAGAACTCTAAGTTTTACTTTTCATAGCCTCAATACCATTATACACATCATTCTTGTTATTCCGCTCAATCATCCTTCCTTTTTGTTACTAACAATACTGGAGCCTTCCAAGACGACACACTTGGCCTCACAATTCTCCTTTCCAGTAAATCTTCCAACTGCTCTATCAGTCCGGGTACTTCTAATGCTAACATCCAAAATTCCATCCGGAAATACGTCTGAAAATCACTCACAACTGGCAGTCCCTCACTGTGGCCTTTCTGCCAATTTCTAGAACACTATCATCACAAACATGACAAACATCTGAGTTTCACCTCCTAAAAGTTCTTCTACTTACTTAGCAGACCAAACCCTCAAATCCTCACCTTCGTCAAATTTGAGTTCACACTCTACTCTCTGAGAACAACTATTAACGATACCCAATCGTTCTCTCTCAACGACTTTCCAACTGAACCCACATACCAAAACCTCTAATCCGCCTCATCTCACGATATAAGAATCTTCATCGACTCATCAAAACAATCTGTAACCATTTCCTTACTTCCAAACAATCCATTGCACACACTATCAAAGCCGGAAAGACACGTCTATTCCATCCAACATAATTCCCGTCTACTATCAACAAGAGATTAAAGGTGATCAGTTCCTCAATTTGTCAATAGACAGCCGACAATTATGATGGGGCATAAACCATCTTTACCAAACTATAATAGCATTTCTTGCATCCTGTGCACAAAACTACCTAAGGCACAAATCCTTAGTTGACATAAACCTTACCTCCGCATCCCCTCCGGAACCGGGAACCACACTGTCCAAAGAGCACTTACAATCTTGCAATTCACAATACACTGAGCCAACGCTCCACCTGAAGCAACTTGGAGAAGTACCAGTTTCTCCCCCACTTATCTCATTCTCAATCCTGAAGACAAAGGATTAGAAAAACCAGAAAGCACCGACAGTGTTTCCCACACATATCACGTACTAAGGGACAAACAACAACGACAGTATTCAACTGTCACACCAACTGACTCAACAACTTGGCCGGACGGACCGACCTGCTCTGATACCACTAATGTAACACCCCAATTCCCATCGCGAAATAAATAATACATAAATAAAATCAGAGTAACTAAAAATTTATTTTTCCGACAGAAATAAGGAGGTCACATTTAAATAAACAAAACTTCATCCTTTCTCATAAATTTGATACATAGCATAAAATAGAGTACCCTCAAAGGGGAAACTTTTTCCATATTAAAGGAAATGTCAATTATGGAATAAAGCGGAAGATCCATAACCGACTTGTTTTACAAAATAAATGGTTTATACCGTCAAAGTACACATACAAAAGTAATACAAAAATATATTCCACAATTATATACATATATAACATAATCGTTCCCCGACTCCCATGCTACGTATCAGAGCAGACAGACGACAAAGGACGGAGGACTAATCTCCACAAAAGCCTCCAAGACACTAATCTGCAATTGCCTCATAGAGCAATAAACCACAGCAGAAGGGTGAGAAATAACAACTAAAATCAAGATTGCATAATAATATACAAACACACATTCAAACACATGTATAAATCAACTCACCCATACCTTCACATACTAAACACATATAACATGCCACAAATACAAAACATATCACACATAATCCAACCACGATTATGACATATGGAACCACACCACCACATCACCACAAAATATAGCATATATCAATTATACTGACATAATCACATATTCACACATAATGCATATGTTTATACACAAAACATATCATTCATAATTCAATGCATTTAACACGACTTCACATCAATTCACAAATGCTATCACAAGCTCAATCACATAATTACTCCATTCCTAATTGCATATTAATCATGCACTATACCTTTATCACAAATGCATACCACAATGCCTCACACATAATCAATTAAATCATGATTATCCACATATAAACAATGCAATCATAATTCATGCAGATGCAAAGAGACCGACACAGTGACTCTATGCAAATGCATATGCGGTACCGACTCCATCATTTCTCATCACTAGTTCACTCAGGAACTCTGCTGGAACCATCGCTTGTTACTAGAAGTAACACCCCGTCGGGCCAACGATGTTCACCCATTGCTCACACCTCACATAGGCACACAATGTTTATGGATTGCTCACACCTCAGATAGGCACACAATCCGATTGCTCACACCTCACCTAGGCACACAATCCTCTATAATCATCGCTCACACCCCACATGTGCACACGACGTTATAACGGATTCCCTCTGGAACCAATTCGTCGCTCACACCCCACAGGGGCACACGACATTACAAGATGCATATCATGATGCTTGACACCCAAGAACTCATGACAATCAAATGCATCTTCACACATATATGCAACCATAATCATGCATATATTTCAACTCATCATCATTATTCATGCATTGAAAACAATTGAAACAATGCATTTCAACCATAAAGGCCACCAACCACATACATTAGAATTTCACATAAACAATGCATATGGATTGCTCACACCTCACATAGGCACACAATCCGATTGCTCACATGTCACCTAGGCACACAATCGTTTGTAATCATCGCTCACACCTCACATAGGCACACGACGTTACAACGGATTCTCATTAGAATCACTCAACACAAGAATGTACATCATTATGCTTCACATACAAAATGACTCAAGACATTCTTGAAATGCATACATATTCACAATATATTCATGCATTCATCTCATACAATCACATACAATCTATATACATTCGCATCAATGAACTATTGTATGATTCACATCCAAAACACACATTCAAAACGGTAAAAGTCGCTAAATAACACTATTCAAATATCATACATCCATCACCAATGCGTATCAATCATGCACAACATTTCATCACATATATTCACGCCATATAACAGCACACAAGCTATATGTTACATATCAAAAGCATATAGAATGATAACACATCATTCGCACACCAATACGACGGTAAAAATCCGACAAACCAACACTTTTCCAAAACCACGACCTAAATAAATCATCTACTGCCCTCCAAGCCATTTTTAATAGAAATAATATTTCACTAGCTTTCCAACGCTTCGAACGGGGACCAAAACCGACTTATGGTTCAAAAGTTATGGGTTTTTGAAAATAATATTTTTCTGAAAACTTACACTGTTAATCGGTTAACGCATTTGGTTAATCGATTAACCATCGCGAAACAGCAGAAAAACCAGAATTTTATGACACAAAATCCCTCCAAACTCATCCGTAAAACCCCCCGATCATACCAACAAGTATTCCCAACTAAATCCTATCATTTCCCGACTATTCTACGCGAACTATTCCGCATTCTAACCGTTAAAACATCGATTTCTATCAATGCTCCCAAATTCAACCAAATAGAAAACCTATATTTTTTTCACCCAAACATTCAAACAAAACATACATATACATATACAAGCATGATATAATCGAAACTTCTCACCCTTACCCGATTATTCGCGCTTGAAACGGATGAATCTTCACTTTCTCCTCTTTCTCCTCTTCTCTCTTTCTTTCTTCTCCTTTATCTTCTCTTCTCTTTCTTTTCTTTTTCTTTCCTCTCTTTTTCTCTCCACTCTCTATTTATAAAATATCTACTACCCAAAAATACCAAAATACCCCTCAGCTCAAATATCTCGCAAACGCTCTCAAAACGCGATAAAACATAAACATACCGATGAAATATATTTCGGGAAATAAAAGTTGAAAAGAAATTATAATTTAATACAATTATTTTATCTATCAGAGAAATTAACCAATTAACTTAATTAGCAGGTAAAATACAATAAATTCACACATTTCACAAAATTCACATAAATGAAATAAATAAATACAATTAAACAAATCGGGGCATTACACATCCAGCCACTTATATCCACCGAGAAAATCCCTTACATCGTCAGGACTGTAATAGAATAACTCCAAACATGGACAATGTTCTAGCGGGAGAGGTTGCGTATTATTTATCACTGCAACGTTCAAGTATAGCGTGGTGATTTCATTTGCGTTTGGGTCATTATCTCATTGCGATTATCTAGAGGGGGGAAGGGTTGGACAATTACTTCCTTTTGTAGAAGCACGTCGTACAACAGTTCAACTTGGAGTTTAATCATCATCACCATCAACATAACGGTGATCTTCATTTGTACGTGGTTTGAGGTTTTCACTTAATCTCTACATCATAATATTCAATTAGAACATAAAAAAAAAACACAATATATATCATACATTTCCGATAAAACACTAACATCTCAAGTAAAGCATATACCGAATATAACTCTTGAAACCTTTCCATATCCTGCTACCTTTTTTCCCTCTCCTCTTCTAACATCCTCTTTTATTCTTCTAATTGCTTCTCAACATTCTCAATCTTTTGTCTTTGTGCATTAAATTTCAGGCTTTCGGTACTTTTTCTTTGAGACCCAAAGAATGACCTCAAGCCGACACCTTCTCCAACACCACGGACACACCCACCAGGCTCACCTGTTCTGATAGCTTCTACTAATATGTCATGTCGTGCTTCTAAAACAAATGTGCCTTCACGGGCCGCCTCAACCAACTTATCCTACACAACATGAGAAACTTACATATATTGTTACCAACGCATTTAAATAACAACTAACATAAGCAAAATAAATAATACTTATAATTTTCTCAGCAACTACTCTTGATGCCTTAGAGGTGTACTCTCCATTTGGTCTTAATCGAGCCCTCTTCCATTTCTCATGTCTTGACGGTGGAGATGTGATGCGATCATCTCCTGTTTCTGGTTGTTTTTCAAGCATGATTCTTTTCTCAAGTTTTCTGTAACCTCTACGAGACAATCTATGGGGCTACATGTTCTTTGCCTTGTTTTGTATTCCTACTTCACTTTAAACCTGTTATTAACATAGTGAAAAATATATATGATTAATATCTATAACTCATTAGCATAACATTATTGGTTACATAAGACTAATACTAACCTTGAATTCCTCAGAACGACGTAGCTTCGCAAAATTGTTCCATTGCTTCTTCGATATAAAACTATATCGAATCCATGGACGAGTAAGATCGCTCTTAGGCTTCCTAATGTAGTCAGCCGTGAGCTGTGACTTAAATCCCCTCCAACGAGTACCGACTTAAGATATCCACTTTTTTTTCAAGTTTGAGTCATTGGTAAACTCAAAATTCAACTACATTTAAATCAATATATAAATATGTATTATAAATTATAGGTAGTGATATCGAATATATGAAAATTATAGTATGTAATACCTTAACTTCTATCCATATGCTTTCTTTGACTCTTAAAAATAGAGTAATGTTCACAATCCATTACTCTATAGAATGAAACAAACTCGATTAAAATTTTTTCACCTGATAAGTTGCGGACTGGTGTGAATTGGGGCATCATTGTGACACCTCTTTGTGATCTTTTTGATTGAGTATCATTTTTTTGAGTTTTATTCACACAACTCTCATTTGTTTGAGTTTATTCGCTAGTATCTGATGTAGAACTCGGCAAGGTCGACGTCTATATTCAAAAACAAAAACAATAACATGAATAACAAGAACATAAACAACAACCACATCATAACAAACAACAACCACAACAATGACAGATGAATTTTACTATAGATGCATAGGGAAAATATTTTACGTACCCTAAACGTGATGACTAAGTAAATGATGTTGGTGTTGGTGTTGGTATTGTCTTCCTTCCTTACAGTAATGACGGTGTTGTTGTTGTCTTCCTTCTCGACGGTGACAACTTGGTTGGTGTACTCTTCCTTCTCGACGTCACGATCGTGATGGTCTTGTCAACCTCCTTGACGATGATGACGAAAATGACAAATACACAGTGAAGAATGGATACTGAAGAGACAAGCTAGGGTGAACGATGGTGTTTTGGTTGAAATCATGTATTGTTTCACAATTTTGAATGTTAGGGTTTAGGGTTGAAACCGAGTATTGTTTTGTCTAGTTTTTATTTTCAATGGAAAAAAGGATATTGAAGAGACAAGCTAACTAGGAGTGTATAATATTATAAAGCTACCACCATGGCCAATACCAGCAACTGTTATGATATATTACTTTCATAGTGAAATTTCATAAAGAAGCGCCAGAGTTTAATTTACAAATAATAATTTTAAATAAAAAAACAAAATATATCACATAGGTGGAACTCACCAACCGTAGTCATAACCCTTTAAGTTTTTTATTTAAAAATAAATAAAAAAAAAGGTGTGCCTTAACATTAAAGGAATAATATATATGAGGGCGTTGAGGTTCGAACCCAGGAAAGCTTGATGGTATCACTACGATTGGCTCCTCAACCATTGTTATATACAAATAATTTTTAATCAAAAAACAAAAAATAATATGATAGCGCCTTAGTTTAGAGATGTCACCACGGTGTCTGGAAGATCCGTGGTGAACATGGCGTTGTTGTTTACGCGTTTGGTAGTAGTGTATGAACTTCTTGAATAGCCTATAGTATTCATACTTTAAGTGAATATAGCGGTGTAATATTTCACAGATTTTGTTGAAATAAAGTGGTTTGTTTTGTTTAATGTTTTGTCTCGTTTTTAAATCTTATTTGAATTTGGATTGTGATTTAAGGTTTATGAGTCTCTCTTTGCAATTATTACTTATGTATCTTAATTCTTGGTGTTGTAGACATATATCAAAGAATAAAGACTAGTGAAGCAATATATCATCCTGGTTTTTGCAAAGATAGTTATATATCAAGGTTAGTCATCCTTAGTCTCGACCTTAACTTTACTTTGCTGCTGTTGAACTGTTACAATTTATTTAAAATAGACCGAACCGAATTAATCGTTTGGTAAACCGTCTGTTATTTAGAACTGAACTGAACCGTTAATAAGTAATTTTTTTATTGAACTATTTTATTTGATGAATTATACTGTGTTATATAATGAAAACTAAAAAGGTCAAAATAAAATAAAGTGTCTAGAAAATCAGTAAATGTTAAAAACATGATTGTGAGTTTAAATGGCTTATATACAATTTCCTTTTAGTGGAAACTAGTTGTCATGCTCCAATGATTTAAAGCATCCTGTTTCACATGTTTTCTGAGTTTTAATAAAATTACCTTCAATGTCATCTAACCAAATATTTTTCTTTGAAAATTTGAACATGACAATGTTTACATGATTTTCTAAAACCTTCATTTCCTTAAACGGCATTTTCATATCTAAAAGATATATTCCAAACTATGTAAAACTTATAGTAAAACAACTCACACAGTTAAACCATAAATACTGAGAACTACCTTAAAGGCTTAAATAACTACTACTAGTAAAAGTTTTATCCCATATTCTAACATATTTAATGTTTGAGTCTTAATAACAAGTGACTTTCTTTTTTGACACAATAATAACAAGTGACTTAATAACACCCCTTAAAACTTAAAAAATAAATCATTTTCATTAAATTCAAGTACATTGAATATTACGAAGATTTTGTTTATCCTAAACATTCACAACCTTTTCTTGCCCACATTCATAATCGTCTTGCTGTTGTTGTTCCAAAGCTAGCAGCTTATTTGAATTTCCCAACCTCAGGTACATTCCTTTCAACCATCTTCCAATTGAATATTGTTTCTAGCTGCTCTGCTTGTTTTGTATGCATTTTTTGTGACATGCTGTTGGTATTACTTGTTTTGGATATGCAGTTAATTAGAATTTGTCAAATCTGGTTTGTGTCATGGGTGTGTTATTTTATTTAGTGTATATTACAACATCCTAATATATAATATATAATATATGAATGTGAATGCATGATGTGTTTCTAAATTGTATCTCTATGAATGTGCATACATATTGTGTTACTATGAAATACATCGTTCATACTAGAACAAATTATAACGGGTAATTCGGTTTTAAAGAATTTTGTAATGGTACAATTTTGTTCGGTTCAATTATTTTCTTAAAATGAATCATGAACAACCCTAATGTTATTTCTATGAATGTGTAGCATATTAGACCATATTACTATTGAAAATCATGTAAACCTTAAATTTATCTCATAAGAGAACATTTTTAAGGAATCCTAATTCAACCAAAACACAAACATAATCTAACTTCAGGTGGATGTGGACTGCATGAAAAAGGATAATGTACTATACTAGTTACAAACAAATGATTGAAAATGCTGAAAATTTTTAATTAAAAATACATAAAACGCTACAAAACATATGACTAACATAACATATATAAAAATTGTGTAACACCACAAAACATATAAAAACATCGCAAATATATAAAACACCACAAAACATATGATTAACATAAAACACACATCTAAAATAATAAACTAAAGGACATCTCATTATGAATACTAACCACATATGACTAGTAAGCTTGTAACTTGTAAGTGCATCTTTTTACTATTGTTTTTTTCTCTTCTCTTCTCTTCTCTTCGTAGCTATGGATCGTAGTTGGATGCAGAAATATCATTTAAGTGAAGAGTATAAAAAAGGAGTGTTAGATTTTTTGACATTTTCCGAAACTAATCTTTCCAAAAGTAATGGACGATTTCATTGTCTGTGGGTCAAGTGTGTAAATATTGCACCTTTAGATGCTAACATCGTATGGGATCATTTAATAGTCAATGAGATTTATCAAAATTATACGAAGTGGATATGGCATGGTGAATTGTCTGATGCGCCAAGGGCCTCCGTAAGAGAAGAGTTTGATATAGAGATGGGTGATCATCTAGAAGAAATAAATCGCGATATTGGACAAGAGTCTTTTCAACGAGCACACATACATTATACTCTTTGCAATGACAACAAAGTTCCTTTGTATCCAAATTGTAAAAACTTCACACGATTATCGGTCGTGCTGAGATTATTCAATTTGAAAGCTATTAATAGTTGGACCGATAAAAGCTTCACACAGTTGCTAGAGTTGTTGAAGGAAATGCTTCCAGATGAAAACACGTTGTCAAACTATGCGTATGAGGCAAAAAAGATATTATGTCCGATGGGTATAGAGTATAAGAAAATACACGCATACCCCAATGATTTCATATTGTATTGAAAAGATAATGAAGAGAAGGAAAAGTGTCCTAAGTGTATGACATCACGATATAAGAAGAAGGGTGATAATGAAGGTTGTGATGTAACCACAAAGGGTCCTCCAGCAAAGGTGTTATGGGACCTTCCAATTATTCCAAGGTTTTAGCGATTGTTTGCTAATTTTAATGATACGAAGAATATTAGATGGCATGTAGAAGAGAAGAAGTGTGATGGAAAAATTCGGCATCCGGACGATTATTTGAAATGGAAGAAGGTTGATACCTTATTTCCAGACTTCGGCAATGAACCATGAAACCTTAGAATTGGACTTTCTACTGATGGCATGAATCCATATGGTAGTTTAACTAGTAACCATAGTTCATGGCATGTTCTCTTGATTATTTTCATCTTATCTCCTTGGTTGTGCATGAAGAGGAAACATGCTATGTTATCTATGATGATTTCGGGACCAAAATAACCTGGAAATGACATAGATGTCTATCTAAGTCCCTTAATTGATGACTTAAGAAAGTTGTGGGATGAAGGAATTGACGTGTTTGATAGTTTTTCAAACGAAACTTTCAATTTGGAGGCCATGTTATTTTGCACCATCAATGACTTTACATACCTTGTCTAGTTACAAAGCTAAGGGGCATAAAGTATATCATATATGTGAAAAAGATACTTGCTACCATCAATTGGATAAGGGAAAGAAGATTGTTTATCTTGAACATCGAAGATTTCTTAAGCATAACCACTCGTATCGAAGATTGAAAAAGGCTTTTAATGGATATCAAGAGTATGAAGTTGCCCCGAAGGCCTTAACTGGGGAAAAAGGCTATCATCGGGTGAGGAACATAACTGTTAGTTTTGAAAAAAAAACAAAAAAAATTAAGAATAATAATATATCGAAGAAGTCTCAGTGTTCTTTGACCTTCCATATTGGTCTAGTCTTGATGTAATACATTGTATTGATGTAATGCACATGGAGAAAAATGTGTGTGATAGTGTAATTGGAACACTTCTCAACATTCAAGGTAAGACAAAGGATGGTTTAAACTCTCGTTTATATATGGTTAAAATGAAAATAAGAGAGGAGTTAGCTCCACAACTAAGAGGTAACAAAATGTATCTACCCCCGACTTGCCATACATTGTCAAAAGAAGAGGAAAGAAGATTTTGTGAGTGTCTACATGGTGTGAAAGTGTCCAATGGCTACTCTTCAAATGTCAAAAGTCTCGTGTCAATACAAGATCTCAAACTAATTAGCTTCAAATCTCATGATTGACACATTTTGATGCAACAACTACTACTTATGGTTGTTCGTGGCATCTTGCCCAAAAATGTATGAAATGCCATAACTAGATTGTGTTTTTTCTTTAATGATATATGTTACAAAGTGATTGACCCTGATAAATTGGATGAGATGGAAAACGAGTCTATTATTATATTGTGTTAGTTGGATATGTTTTCTCCTCCATTTTTTTGACATCATGGTTCAGTTAATAGTCCATCTAGTTAGAGAGATTAAAGTGTGTGGCCCTGTTTATTTAAGATTGATGTATCCTTTTGAACGATACATGAAGATATTGAAAGGCTATGTGAAGAATCATTATCGTCCTGAGGCGTCTATTGTTGAAAGGTACATCACAGAAGAAGCCGTTGAGTTTTGTACAGAGTATTTATTATATGCAAAACCTGTAGGATTACCCAAGTCTCGTCACGACGGAGGATGTGACGATAAAGGTACACGTTGAAAGATTAAGCATATGGTTGAAGGGGAAGTTTTTCAAGCTCATTTGTATATATTAAATAACATTGATGAGGTTTATCCATACTTGAGTACACATAAAACTATTGTCAAAGCCAAAAACCCTCGAATGTCCGAAAAATTGATGTTGAAAGAGCATAACAGAACATTCTCAAAATGGTTTAAAACCAAGATTATGAATGATAATAAGTCTTCAGATACATTAAAGTTTCTAGCAAATGAGCCTAGCTTTAATGTCTTATGTTGGAGTGGGTACGATATAAATAAATTTTCCTTTTGTGCAAAATCACAGGATGATAAGAGTACCATGCAAAATAACGGGGTAATGGTAATGGCTTCTTCAATGCACTTCTCTAGCTCAAAGGATAAAAATCCCATCTTGGCATCCATAGCTTACTTTGGTGTTATATAAGAGATATGGGAGATCAATTATGTCAAGTTTAAAGTTCCTATTTTCAAATGTAAGTGGGTTAATAGTAACAATGGTGTATAAACTGATGAATTAGGATTTACATTGGTGGACTTGGATAAGGAGGGATATAAGGAAGAACCTTCCATCATGGCAACACAAGCAATACAAGTATTTTATGTAAAGGATCCCTCAAACAGTAGGTGGTCTGTTGTCCTTCAAAGAAACATGAATTATAGTGATGAAAATGAAGATTCAACTCTAGACATTGATCACAATACTTCTTTTTCAACACGGAGGTCTTCTTTTAATGGTGAAAATGAAGTTGATGATGTTTATGCCACACGTTATGATCATCAAGAAGCGATTTTGGAGGATAATAGCAAATAACAAATAACATTTGGATTTTATCTGTATTTTGTTGGACCTATACAATGCAATAATGAAATTTTCAACAATTTCTGCAAACATGGATGCTTTATCTGTCTTTCTCTTCGTATAATTTCTGAAATTTTCTTAAATTGTTCCAACTAAATCTCCTTTATATATCTGTAGTACTGAATTAAGTAGATTTTCATCATTAAAAGAAGATCCCATCATCAGCAAAATCGTTACAAAATATTCAAATTGCAAATATTAGCATGGTAGTTAGTGGTATTAAACTAGATTTTTAACTGTGTAAACTTGAATTAAAAGTTTGTTAATTATAAAAATTGCTAGTATAGAATTGATTAATTAAAACAGTTAGTGTGAGATTGTTAGCTATGAGAAATAATGGTGTTAGTATTTGAAAAGTTAGTTGAGAATTTAGAAATTACTGCTTATGATTGTTATGTGGCTTTAATGGTTGAAATGCTATTAAATTGTTATGTCATCTTATTGTGTTAGTTAGAGTGGTAGAAAGTAGGAAGTTGGTCTAGAGTCCATGAGCTGAATTGAACTGATGTTTTGTTTATCATGTTCGATTTCCATGTGTTATCAAATTGTTGTGGTTGAACTGTGTTAACGGTTAGATAATTGTTAATATGAATTGTATTTGAACTGTTATGAAGTGTTTTGTAATTGGCATTGGTTTCTTGAAGAATAATAAAATTTCATTGATCCATGTAACTTATATCCATCTAAGATCAACTCTATAACTCTTTGATCCATGGGGTTGCATGTGATTCCGGACCAGTTGCAGAAGGGGATGTAAGAATTCCAAGATTGTTGTATATGGGTTAACTCTATAACTCTGTGTTAACGGTTAGATTATTAATTCTTTGAATTTGAGCAATGTCAAATGATCAGATTGGTTTCCTAATGTCACTGCCACAATTTTGTTTGAACCAAAGCACATAAAACATAAGGTAAAGAGAAAAAGAAGATGAAGGTATAAAACTATAGGTGGCAAGAGATAAAAAGACTTCATTTGGTTTATGGTATTTAGTTATGGGAGAATAGAGAGGAACTGCATGTATTTAAAAATAGTGATGAGAAGAGTGAATGAGAATTTAACTTTTCATTGACGGCACAATAAACAAAAGAATGAGACTAAGAGTGTGTTTGGATGAAGGATTTTGACGAGGAAAAATAATTTTTTTAAAGGAATTTGAAATGACTTGATCAAAAAAGTACTCCATTGTTTGGATAAAAAAATATAAAGAATTGTTAAAATGATGTAAATTCACTCCATTGTTTCCAATTTTGCAAGATCGTCCTCATATTTTATGAAAACTTTAAATTTACTTTCAAAATTTTCAAAAAATTGCAAATAAGTCCCTAATAATTTTCAAATTTTACAAATTGGTCCTTCAAATTTTCAAAAATTACAAATTGGTCCCTATTTTTCATATTTTAAATTTGACCTAAAAGTTTTAAAATTTATGAAAATGACTTCCAAAATTTAACAATGAGTCATTTTAATACTTCATCCAAATAAAATCATTTAAAAATGAATACATTTCAATTGAATCATTTAAATTACGTAGACTTTTAAATTCCCTAAAAATTCTTAATTACCTCGTCCAAACAACCTCTAAAGGAATATGTAATTTTGTTGAATTTTTTTAACATCAGGAGAGTGAATGCTTCTTTTAACTATTCTCTCATATATGTGATCTTTCTCTAAGGCATATATTGTTATAAATCTATAAACCTTGAAACATATTGTGTTCTCAAGAAATTTACTATTTAGGACAATAACTCTTAAAATATGCAACAAATTTTTGAAGGAATGGATAATGGTTTCTTAAGTCAATTTTACTTTTTCTTACCTAAAGTAAGTAACTAAACAGTTAATTTTTTTCACCTTCAATTCTTGGTTCAAAGTGGGCAGCACGCCTAAGATTAAAAAATGACCAAAATGTATAATAATGGTAGTTACAATTCCAAATCCACCAACTCAATTTCCATGGATCGAATTTCAATATCAATTCAACTAATGGAAATTTAGTGGAAATTGAGTAAAAGTAATTTACGATCTGCTTTACGCATATAATATATTAGTATACAATGAAAGGCGGATGTATCATAGCCCTTTCTAGATTCAAGCCAGCAATCTCAATTGAGAACCAAAGTCATGATTTTGGGTAATTCATAAAGGAGGTGTGGAAGTCAAGTAAGGTTCAAGAAAAGTGTGTATATGTGATGAAGAAAAAGTTAAAGATCTTGAAAGAAAGATCGAGAAGTGGAATATGAAAGTTTTAGGGAAAGTTAGTATGAAGGTGGATAATACAGGTAATGAGCTTAATGAATTTGATGACGTGGCAGATGAAGGTTTCCTGTTAGTAGATAAGAATTTTGATGAAATGAGAGTGAAAATATATCTAGTAAAGTTTGGCATAACTTGTAGCACAAGGAAAACACGTTAAGACAAAAATTTAGATTGTTAATGAATCATTTAGGATTTGTTGTATCCTCTTCTCATCCACCCCAAATCAATAATGAAATTAATCACCCAAATAAAGATGGCGTTGATGAATCAGATGAAGACATTAGTAGTGAATTTTAATTTGGATTGTTTTTTCTTGTTAACTTGTCTGAAATTTGGATTGGTTTTTCTTATTAACTTGGTTGGACAAGTGATTATTAGTAGTTTGATTGTGTCATTTTTAGTAATGTAATTCTAGAAGTACTTGTTATTGACTTTATAATAATATTTAGCAAATTGGTTGCTTTTAAATTTAGAATGTGATTAATTTGAATTGTCTTATTCAAAATAGATTTTTAATTTTATATTTTTGTTACTTTGATATTTTACATTAATCATAATGTTTTAAAAATGAATTAGACACAATTAATAATTAAATTAATAATCTAAGAAAGAAATTATCTGTGGATTTACCTGCGGGTTTTAAATTTGTTGCGACTTTTACTGCAAAAACTTCAATTACGTGCGATTTTAGGTTTTTCCTGCAAATATTTTTTTGGATTTACCTGCGATTCTTTCATGCAGTTTTACCTGTTACAATAATTACCCACGGAGGTTTTAGCTGGGAACACAAAACGACAGGAAAAACCGCAAGTAACACGTTTTCTGATTCATCAACACCATCTTCATTTGGGTGATTAGTCTCAATATTGACTTGGGATAGATGAGAAAAAGATGCAATAAATCCTAAATGATTCATTAACAATAAAAATTATTGTTCGTTTCAATAATCTCTTTTTCGTCTTTTTTTGGTAGTTGCAATTCTTGCTTCCACTACTACAAAATATACCTTTTGTAACACCAATTTTACAACGACCATAGTGTTAATCGTGATAATAGTTTATTTCTGGGTGCTTTTTTTAGTATTTACTAGAGTACATGTCACAACAGTCAAATGAAGCAACGGTGGTGAAAAGGTACACAGAGTGAAATGGTTCGAATCCCAACACCAACAATTAGCCATTTTTCGTAATAAAAATGTTATTGACCTTGTATATCACTACGATTTTTATTACCAACCGTGATGAAAGGTGATACTTTATTTATATATAAGCGAAACCTTAACAACTCTTTCACCCGTCTCTCTCAAAACAAAACCCTAACAACTCTCTCACTCATCTCTCTCATATGGAAACCCCAAAAGGAAACCATAACAACAAATCATAGCCAATGGGTATTTACAGGTTCATTTTCTCTATAGTTTTTTTTTTCAAAATCTGTTTCAATAGCTTATTTCATGATGTTTGAACCTCCTTCTTGTTTTGACTTGTAGGAATAGATGTTTCTTTCAATAAAGAGGACGAAGATAAATTTAGCCTTACAGACTTGTGTCAAAGATCCAGAATGATATCCATTCAAAATATAGCCAAGTTTGTAGGTCTAAATTTATTTTCATCCTTATTTCATTGACAACACGCCATTATGGGACATGTTGTAAGAACAAGATTTGGTTCTACATCTGGCATTTGAGTTTTGATGATACCTGCACATGTTATAAGAGAACAATTCTGTATGATATGGTTTCTGTCTAGCGTATGGCTATTGTCAATATGATTCTGACTCTGATAAGAAGGCGTGTGACGTCATTAAACTCTGATCTAAACACTCTGGAAAGAAAACATATGATGTATACAAGATAAAGTCAAGATTCAGAAATACTTCTAATGCAACGGTTCTAAGGAACGTTAGTAACGAGATTTATGATTTAGACTTTATAAGTAAGCCTAGAAGGCTTTACATGAAATGTGTTTTCTATTGTTACAGCTCTGAAGAGTCTGAAGACATGGTTCTGGTGAACAAAGCTCTGAAGATTCTGAAGACATCATTATGAAGATCAAGTTCTGAAGAGTTTCTGAAGACAAGGTTCTGATTGAACGAAATGCTAAAGATTCTGAAGACAAAGTATGCGCTTAATGAAATCTGAAGACTCTGAAGACGATGTTCTGATAGGACAAGTTCTGAAGACTCTGAAGATAATGCTTCTAAGAAACCAAGTGTTGAGGATTCTCAAGATAGTTCTGCTGAACGAAGATCTAGAATTCTGAAGACTGTGTTTCTGAAGACTACACAAAGAATGACTCTTCTACAACACGCTTCATCAAGTCAATATCTGAAGCCTCTGAAAATGCTAGAAGACTGAAGATCAGAATGGTTTTGAACTGAATATAATATTACTAAAACTCTGTGACCTCTACCTTGATAAGGTGGCGCAAAAATAACTTTTCAGTACCATGATGTTGACCATTCCTTCATATCTACGAATAGAAGAAACTTAAATAGAAGCATATGCCATACCCTAATTTTTACCCCTAAGATCCCACCTCATTTGAATCTCCATAATGCATCAAGATCACAAATTTGTTTCTCCTCTAGCCCTCTCGTCCTTGGGCTTGCCTATGCAGAGATCATCAAGCACCTTTTGTGTGTCTTCTTTATCTTTCTTATACTTACATGTTACTAATCACTAATCAAAATATCCGAAAATATGCTTTGCCTCTTTTGTTTTTTGCAAGGTAGGGTTTTGTATCAAAATCATTAAGCATGGTTCCCCAGCTAGGGTTTTAGTCCCTCAAGTCAAAGTGTGGCAAACCCTTAATTCTCAAGGGCCTCTTCCTCAAGGCACGACCTTTAATCTCAAAGTGATTGATCTCAAGCATCATTCAACTTAATTTTGATCAAGGATTTCCCAAGTTTTAGTAGCTTGTTCCTTAAGAAAAGTCCAAGGTTCATGTGTTTATTTCCATTCATTCATCAACAAGTTACCTCAAGTTTTGGTCAATTTAATCAAAGAACATTCAAGGACATATTATTTTGAGTTCAGATGATCATCCATGTACCTTGAAATGCAAGAAAAGTCCAAGGTTACAAGTTGATTCAAAGTGGTTTGACCTAAAAGTCAACATTGCAAGTCAAAGTTTAAAATATTACAATTCCTTCAATTTTCAACATTTTTGAATGCTTCTTTTTGCATATGACTCTTCTCAACATCCTCTACGATTTCTGTTTACATGAAAAGATCCAATTATTCTTGGAGGATCATCAAAGTTTTGTAGACATTATAGGTCATTTGTCTAATTTCAAGTGGATTTTCCCCATCTTTCAAGGATCATAATGTGACGCCCCCAATCTACACCCCCAAATAAACATGCATTTAAAGCAATAAAAAAAAATTCAGAATTTGGTCAGAGTATATTTAAATTATCATGGCATAGACGGGGAAAACACATCAATTGAAACCAAACATTTCATACAACACCTGCCCATAAAGATATGCAACAGTGGGGTAGCAGATAACAGAGGAAACTTTGTTCCTTACACCCATATATTCAAGTACAGAATAAAAGCGGAAAATCTGTACTGAACCTCATATAAATATATATATATATATATATATATATATATATATATATATATATATATATATATATATATATATATATATATCAACTAAAGAGTTTGTCATACATCAAGTTATACATGAACAAACCAAAATCTACATATACATAGTACACGATAAACACAAACGGCCACCCTAGCTACCCGGTGTCACATATCAGAGCCGACCGACAAAAAGGGTGAAGAAACAAAGCTTCACAAAAGACCTCCAGCAACTCTAATCTGCAATGCCTCATAGAGCATTATAAAACGAGCAGAAGGGTGAGAAAAACAACCATAATATAAATGCATATAATTATGTACTACAACATAAACATATAACACATATTCTCACCACAACTCATCATATATCACAATATAGATATATCATCAAGCATATTCATTATGCATACATTCACCATTATCATCATTCCACATAAATATACATGTTATGTCTACTATGTCACAATCATCACATCTCACTCAATATATATCGGAAGTCATATATATATAAAACAAAGCATATTCCTCATAATGCTTATCATTCAACATAAACACACATATTCATGTTTATCCATCCATGCACACCGGCACAACTCTACTCATTCCACATCAACATATACATATATATATTTATTCATCAATGCACAAATACAATGATGACAAATGCAACTCATAGAGACCGACTCACGACTCTATGCAGATGCATGCGGTACCGACTCATCACCCGAGCTCAATTGAAGAACTCAATGGAAATATCCTCCCTGCCGGGCCTACGATATTTCCCCATCGCTCATACCATCATGGCATCCGATGTTTCTGGATTGTTCACGCAGACATAATCTGATTGCTCAAACCCCACAAGGGCACACAATCATTCTGAAGATTCCCACGGAATCAAGTGTAACTCATCGCAACGATTACACCCATTGACTATGCAATGTTCAGAGGATCCTTAAATGATCATTTTTGTAATCAATCACTCACACCCAACAGGGACGTGATATTACACCCGATTCTCCACGGAATCGCGACACATGAATGCATGTCATGATGTTTCTCATACAAAATGACCATATACACTCATGCAATGCACACATATTTCACAATATAGTCATGCATTCATCACATATAATCCACATACATTCACATCAATTGTATAACAACATACACAATTATCCAAACAATTCAATTTACGGTTCACCGGAAAAGTCGGTTAAAAGTCGATAAAACACACCATTCAGACACCATACATCCATCACCAATACATATCAATCATGCACAACATTTTATCACATATACTCACGTCATATAATAGCACACAAGCTATATGTTATATATCAAAAGCATGTAGCATGATAACACATCATTCGCACACCAATACGACGGTAAAAATCCAACAATACAACACTATTTCAAAATCACGACTTAAATAAATCATCTACTGACCTCCAACCCATTTTTATTAGAAAGAATATTTCATAAGCTTTCCAACGTTTCGAACAGGGACCAAAACGGATTTACGGATCAAAAGTTACGAATTTTCAAAAACTAAGAATTTATTGAGAAACAGCCAAATTCGCCTGGCCACTTGAGAATTCGCCTGGCGGATTCCCATTCGCCAGCCTTTCGCCTGGCGAGCCAGTGGTGAGTCACCAATTTAAAAAAACCCCAAGAGTTACAGAAGCTTCCCCCTTTCTGTAATTCCCATTTCGCCTGGCGACTTACTAATTCGCCTGGCGAATCTGCCTTCGCCAGCACTTCGCCTGGCGAGCTAGTGGCAAAACCCAATCCGCCTGGCGAATCACACCAGAACCAGAAAAATGCTGTTACGGGTTACACGATCCAAAACCCCCAAAAACCTCATTTTCCACTCCAAATCGATTCCAACAGCAAAACAATTATCAGCAATGACTCATAAACACATGGTAATCATACAACGCAAATTATATTGATTTCCGACCGTAAAAACATCGATTCCTCACATATCTCTCATTTCCAACCTAGAATTCAAAAGTTATGGAAAGACAAGAAACATCCAAGCAAACACATACATAATCATACACAATCATACCATAATCGAGTTTCGCACCCTTACCCGATTAAATCGATTCCTAGAAGTTGTTTTCTTTGATTCCTAGCTTTTCCTCTTTTTCTCTCTTTTCTCTTCTTTCCCTTCTCTTTTCTTCTTCTCCTTTTCTTTCTCTTACTATTTTTCTTTCTTTTCTAATTCTCTCTATTTCTATTTCTTTCTCTTTTTCTTTCTTTTACTAACTTAGTAAATAATTAGGGAAAAGACTAAAATACCCTTACTCTCAATTATCTCTCAAACGATCCCAAAATGCGATAAAATATAATAACAGTACAAAACAACATATTATCACACCAAAGTCATAAATAAAAATAATATAATACTCAAAATAATTTAATCGACTCGATTAAATAAAATGGTCGAAAATGGGGCGTTACAACTCTCCCCCACTTGGAAATTTTCGTCCTCGAAAATATTACCGAGACGAACAACTCCGGACACGACTCTCGTATCCGACCAACCAACATCAGGCCTACCACAAGGCACACCACAAACAACACGACAACGACGACCACAACAACGACAAGATGCAAAGCCCATACAATGCACTTGACGACTAACACACAACCCAAAGAATACACAAAACACAACTCCCAGGTTCACTCTTGAACCGAAACACAACAGGATCATTACCCTCTCCTTAGGTAACACTCCCCTAATCCCCCACACAGGAATTAGCTACTCGCACTCGAACCAACACAATGGAAACGAGGCAACAACACAAACAAGAACACAAAGTTCCACGACACGACAAGGTCTCAACAACATCAACAAAACAAGAATACCAACCTCCTTGTCACACAACCCTATCACATCAATGCTACGATTCGCCAATCGAACTTATAACCAAAACATCCATCTACTTAGTAACCCATGAACATTATTCAGGCCTCTCACCTAACACTTCCATTCTGAAACATCCAATGGTCTCAACATTCCTACAGATCTCCAATGTCCCACCTAAGAACTCTTACAAGTCGCACACACATATATGAAATGTGCTACATCACGCTTTTGCTGCGCACTCTGATGACTCGTAACCATCAAAACTACCCATCTCACGTCCAAAGTCTAACTTTTCACATACTTCCCAACAACTACTGTTCACATTCTTTCGTGTTATCTTACACACCAGACACAAGCCTCTGAATTGCTCAAACAATTCTAATCCACAGACCACCAAAACTGACATACATAGAAACTTCCGACTTAATTCCTCTGATACAACAATAACTCTTCACAAATGATAATCCAAGTCAAATTCATAACTCATCACAAATTCTAACCATTCTCGTTGTCTCTATTCCTTCAGACCAAACCAGTACTCAATATTCTTGTAATTACCAACCACTTCGAATCTAGAATCATAAAGATAATACTTCCAATATTCCAACATAATTCCACTGCAAACAATTTCCACAATAGTACTGATCCTTTCACGAATCTTCAATTGTCGAAAAACACAAGCCACGACTTTACTCTCTTACGTTAACACACCAACTATACTCATCAAGATACATCCCAAACAATCGACCTCACCTTTGCAAGTCAACCGAAGTAACGAAAACACTAATCTTGGAAAAGCCTTCCATACCCTTCGATAATAACCAACAAAATCCAACAAGTTTCTAATCACCTTTAACTAACTTCGAAGCCTCTACTCAAACCATCACTACGCTTGTCAAACATTCCAACAATTGTAATTTTAATCAAACTCAACCAATACCATACCCTTTACTTAATCCTGAAAGTAAACACTTATTCTCAATCATCACCATATACCACGGCCCGTACTCCACACACAATTCCTGCTCTTGACAATCCAAATTCCATCCTATTGCAACATCCAACCAAAAAAAAGGAACTCTCAAATATTACATCCACCCCTAAGGGTTTCCTCAAGGTTTCTGTAATCTCTATACCATCACAGAATTTCAAATCGTTTGCAATTCGTCACAATTCAAAACTTAAGCTATGCAAAACACAACTGCAAATTCCCATACTACTCACTTAGCAGATATAGCCTCGACTATTCACTGTTGTCCAACTAAGTTCACACTTTACTCTCTGAGAACAACCCTTAGTAATACTCAATCATTATCCCTCAGAGACATTCCAACTTAATCCACATACACAAACCTCTAATCCGTCTCATCTTCTGATATAAGAATTCTCATCGATTCAACAACGTAATCTGTAACCATCAAACAAAATCTTGATTCCGCATCACCGTCAGATATAAAGCCTTCCTCAACTTGACAAAATAATCCGCAATCATTTCCTTAAATTTCAAGTAATCCATTCCGCACCACTATCAAAGCCAGAAAGACACGTCCATTCCATCCAACATAATTCCCGTCTGCTATCAACAAGAGATTAAGGGTGATCAGTTCCTCAATTTGTCAATAGACAGCCGACAACCATGATGAGGCATAAACCGTCTCCACCAAACTATAATAGCATACCTTACATCCTATACACAAAACTACCTAACGCACAACTCCTTAGTTGACATAAACCTTACCTCCGCATTCCTTCTTGAACCAGAAACCACACTTATAACCTTGCAATACATAACACTCTGAGCCAGCGCTCTACACCTGAAGCAACATGGAGAATACCAGCTTCTCCCCCACTTATCTCATTCTAATTCCTCCAACTGTAAACACACTAAATCCATCCCAAGTTTTTGCCACAAATGGTCAAAGAACAATTTAAACAAACCAAAGAAGAAATTACTGACCCCTAAGCAGAAGTATCGATAACCATCTTACTACTCCAAGAAGACCGCAACAAATTCAAACACTTCGCGCACTCACACGAAATAAACGAATGAGTCGTCCCAATATCAATAATAGCAATTAAAGGCATACTATTAATAAACAAGTACCTTGAGTCAAACGATCCGCACTAGTAGTCTCACCTCCTGCCAATGCAACAACCTTCCTACCAGTCTGAGCTCCCTTCGGTTTCGTACACCCCGGGCTAATATGACCTGTTTCACCACAGTTGAAACACCGCACATTAATTTTCCTACAATCCGCTGCGACATGTCCCGAACCTCCACACTTGGAACATTTCAGTTTATTCCTCCAACAATCCATCTGACGATGTCCTACTTCCCCACACTTGTAACACTTAATGTAACACCTCAGAGGACCAGACATTCCTCCCCCACTACGAGACTGTTGTTTCCCTTTCCTGTCATTCATATTCTCATAGGGAGTAGCATGCACCTTACGATTCTCTTCGTAACTCCTACAACCATTCACCAAATTAGAAAACCTTCTAATCCTCTGATAAGCGATTGCCTGTTTAATCTCCGGACGCAATCCGTTCTCATACTTCACACACTTAGAAAATTTAGCAGTCGCTTCTGGATAATGAGGATAAAACTGCACCAGTTCCACAAACTTAGCAGTGTAGTCAACAATAGACATGTTGCCTTGTTTTAGTTCCAAAAACTCATTCTTTTTCTTTTCCTTCACACCCTCAGGATAATACTTCCTCCGAAACTCTCGGCTAAATAAATCCCAAGTAACCTCTTCATCATCCACTTCCAACACTTGGCGCAATCTAACCCACCAATCAGCTGCTTCTTCCTCCAGCATGTGAGTACCCAGTCTCACCTTATCCTCTTCAGCACAATCCATCACATGGAAGATTCTTTCAACCTCTTCAAACCAAAATTATGCACCATCAGGATCATATCTTCCCTTGAAGATAGGCAGCTTATTCTTTCCGAACTCATCATTACCCAAAACATTCGGTACACCCTGCACAATCCGAGCCATATTCTGTTCATCCAAATACAGAAACTATGGTTAACCAACAACTCACCAGAACACAACTGCCGCACAACAGCAACTCGCCCAAGGCGACAGACACAACTGACACAGACTGACACGGACTAGCTCTGATACCACTTAATGTGACGCCCCAAATCTACACCCCCAAATAAACATGTATTTAAAGCAATAAAAAAAAATTCAGAAATTGGTCAGAGTATATTTAAATTATCATGGCATAGACGGGGAAAACACATCAATTGAAACCAAACATTTCATACAACACCTGCCCATAAAGATATGCAACAGTGGGGTAGCAGATAACAGAGGAAACTTTGTTCCTTACACCCACATATTCAAGTACAGAATAAAAGCGGAAAATCTGTACTGAACCTCATATAAATATATATATATATATATATATATATCAACTAAAGAGTTTGTCATACATCAAGTTATACATGAACAAACCAAAATCTACATATACATAGTACACGATAAACACAAACGGCCACCCTAGCTACCCGGTGTCACATATCAGAGCCGACCGACAAAAAGGGTGAAGACACAAAGCTTCACAAAATACCTCCAGCAACTCTAATCTGCAATGCCTCATAGAGCATTATAAAACGAGCAGAAGGGTGAGAAAAACAACCATAATATAAATGCATATAATTATGTACTACAACATAAACATATAACACATATTCTCACCACAACTCATCATATATCACAATATAGATATATCATCAAGCATATTCATTATGCATACATTCACCATTATCATCATTCCACATAAACATACATGTTATGTCTACTATGTCACAATCATCACATCTCACTCAATATATATCGCAAGGCATATATATATATAAAACCAAGCATATTCCTCATAATGCTTATCATTCAACATAAACACACATATTCATGTTTATCCATCCATGCACACCGGCACAATTCTACTCATTCCACATCAACATATACATATATATATATTTATTCATCAATGCACAAATACAATGATGACAAATGCAACTCATAGAGACCGACTCACGACTCTATGCAGATGCATGCGGTACCGACTCATCACCCGAGCTCAATTGAAGAACTCAATGGAAATATCCTCCCTGCCGGGCCTACGATATTTCCCCATCGCTCATACCATCATGGCATCCGATGTTTCTGGATTGTTCACGCAGACACAATCCGATTGCTCAAACCCCACAAGGGCACACAATCATTCTGAAGATTCCCACGGAATCAAGTGTACCTCATCGCAACGATTACACCCATTGACTACGCAATGTTCAGAGGATCCTTAAATGATCATTTTTGTAATCAATCACTCACACCCAACAGGGACGTGATATTACACCCGATTCTCCACGGAATCGCGACACATGAATGCATGTCATGATGTTTCTCATACAAAATGACCACATACACTCATGCAATGCACACATATTTCACAATATAGTCATGCATTCATCACATATAATCCACATATATTCACATCAATTGTATAACAACATACACAATTATCCAAACAATTCAATTTACGGTTCACCGGAAAAATCGGTTAAAAGTCGATAAAACACACCATTCAGACACCATACATCCATCACCAATACATATCAATCATGCACAACATTTTATCACATATACTCACGTCATATAACAGCACACAAGCTATACGTTACATATCAAAAGCATGTAGCATGATAACACATCATTCGCACACCAATACGACGGTAAAAATCCAACAATACAACACTTTTTCAAAATCACGACTTAAATAAATCATCTACTGACCTCCAACCCATTTTTATTAGAAAGAATATTTCATAAGCTTTCCAACGTTTCGAACGGGGACCAAAACGGATTTACGGATCAAAAGTTACGAATTTTCAAAAACTAAGAATTTATTGAGAAATAGCCAAATTCGCCTGGCCACTTGAGAATTCGCCTGGCGGATTCCCATTCGCCAGCCTTTCGCCTGGCGAGCCAGTGGCAAGTCACCAATTAAAAAAAAACCCAAGAGTTACAGAAGCTACCCCCTTTCTGTAATTCCCATTTCGCCTGGCGACTTACTAATTCGCCTGGCGAATTTGCCTTCGCCAGCACTTCGCCTGGCGAGCTAGTGGCAAAACCCAATCCGCCTGGCGAATCACACCAGAACCAGAAAAATGCTGTTACGGGTTACACGATCCAAAACCCCCAAAAACCTCATTTTCCACTCCAAATCGATTCCAACAGCAAAACAATTATCAGCAATGACTCATAAACACATGGTAATCATACAACGCAAATTATATTGATTTCCGACCGTAAAAACATCGATTCCTCACATATCTCTCATTTCCAACCTAGAATTCAAAAGTTATGGAAAGACAAGAAACATCCAAGCAAACACATACATAATCATACACAATCATACCATAATCGAGTTTCGCACCCTTACCCGATTAAATCGATTCCTAGAAGTTGTTTTCTTTGATTCCTAGCTTTTCCTCTTTTTCTCTCTTTTCTCTTCTTTCCCTTCTCTTTTCTTCTTCTCCTTTTCTTTCTCTTACTATTTTTCTTTCTTTTCTAATTCTCTCTATTTCTATTTCTTTCTCTTTTTCTTTCTTTTACTAACTTAGTAAATAATTAGGGAAAAGACTAAAATACCCTTACTCTCAATTATCTCTCAAACGATCCCAAAATGCGATAAAATATAATAACAGTACAAAACAACATATTATCACACCAAAGTCATAAATAAAAATAATATAATACTCAAAATAATTTAATCGACTCGATTAAATAAAATGGTCGAAAATGGGGCGTTACACATAACTTCTTCAACTTTCAACATTTGAGGCTGATTATTTTTGGACAATATCATTTGTGATGACCTTTACAAGTTTGCTTCAATGGTCAAAAGCTAATTGTGTTTGGAAGGCCACGGAATTCATTGATACATTATAGGTCATTTTTAGCTAGTCACTTTGGACATAGAATTTTTCGTGACCTCATTGCCAGATTTTCGTACCAACTCAACTTGCCATAAAATTTTCCACAAGCATCCAAATACAACCTTTATTGGCACATTGTGATCTTTGTTATGATGTTAGCAAGTTGCAAAAAGAATGGAATCAAAAAGTCTTTTGTACAAGATGCCCCATAGGTGTAAACATGACCTCATGAAACTGATTTTTCGCACCATGATCAGATTTTGAAGTTCACTAATTCTCAATTACAAACCAGTGTATCACATGCTTTCCATCTAAACATGTTTAATCAAGTTTCGAGAAGTTAAATGACCCATAAAACGCAAGCATTAGTGGAGTTTTGATGCAATTCAAGTCACATTTTCTTCATGATGAGGGTGCACACGATTTCAATCAAATTTTGATTATTTCACCCCTCTCAACATTCCATCATACTCTCCTATAAATAGAGAACCTCACTCCCTTCATTTTCAAGCTTTTGAGATCCAAAAACACTCTGCCCAGATCGCACTTGAACCTCCAATTTGAGAGTTTCATTTTCACCATTCCAAGCCTTTCAAATCCATTTTTCTCTTCCATTCGCTTCATCGTTCTTCTCTAAAGCTAAAGGATCAAGAACCAAAGCCTGAGGTACTTTGAATTGCTCACACGACTTGCTCCGATTTGCTCATTTCACCATATTTCGAACATGTAGCTATAGGCATTATTCCTCTTCATTCAAGTTGTTGAGATGTTGTTTGATGTTCACTGATCCTCACTGCACCATTAGATTTCATTTTCACTTTGTTTTCACTATTTAAATGTGATTTTCATTTTTGAATGTGTCAGGAGTTTTCATCAATTACTCTTCACTCAGTTTATAAAAATTTCAATGGAGCATATGGTTGAGATCACACCGAGGAGACGCTCCTAATGGTGTTGGTTTTGTAGTCTGAATTTGAAAAAATCACACAGCTCCGGTGAGGTTAGCCGGAGAAGATGACCGGAAGTGATGATGATGGTGATCTGAGTTATTTTCAAAGTAAGAGAGAGACACGTGAAATGTTTTGGTTGGATGCTTCTTTTTTAGATCCAGTGTGTTTTTCACACTAATTTCCACCATGAGCGCGCTTGTTAGGACCACTAGATCTGCCAGATCAGATTAATGAAGTGGATCTAACGCTCCTTGTTTTTTTCAACTTTATTTCTTTTTCTATTTTTATTTTAAATTATTTTTAACTTCAGAAATTCATATTAAATTTATTTTTATTTCAAAAAATCCCAAAATAATTTCTAAAATTCTCTTTTATTTCTCTTCTCTCTCATTTTCTTTCTTTTTCTTTTTTTTTTATTTCTCTTGATCAATTGGATAATGTGTAGTCCATCTTGTTCTTGAGATTTGGATTGGTGCTTGATGAGCTTTCATCATTTCAAATTTACCATTTGATTGATCATTGGAGGTACTTTGGATTGATGCATAATTTTTTCCTAAGTGTCATAAAGGATTGATTGATGTAATGGACCAATCTCCTTGCCTTAGTGCTTGATCCCTCCTTGATTTTGATTTGTTGTTAAGTGCAAATTTTGACTTAAAATGAACCATCTTTCTTGGCACTTTTCAACTCAATTCTCATGTTTTCATAGATTTAATTCTTGTTCTTGTGTGATTCTTCAATTATATTACAAATACCTTTGGATTCTTTGATGTATGTGTTATTGTTCAGAAATTAGGAATAAAACATCAATGAGTAAGACACAAAAGACTGGACAAGGAAGTCAAAGAATATGTGAAGATTCTGCAATGTTTGTTGGGCGAACAATAGCGAGTAGCCAGTGAATGTTTGCTGGGTGAACTTCAGGCGAAGGACCAGCGAACCATCCTAGACTGAAGTCAGTTGCCAAATGACCCAAAGTTCGATGTGCGAACTTGTAGCGAGGTAGTTCGCAGGGCGAAGAATTGCTCGCACGGCGAACTCATATATTTTCCAAGGGTGGTTTAATTGTTCCTGAGGCACTTCAAGTGCCAAAAAGGGGACTTCGCTGGGTGAATAGGTTGTTCGCTAGGTGAACATGAAAGATTTTGTAAATACTCTATAAGTACTTTTTCTTGCTTTTTAGAATAAAAATTTTCATAACATATATTTTTCATATCACAATTTTATCTCTCTTCATTCCAAGTATATTCTAGAGAGAGAAACACAAATCCTAAGAGGGAAAGGTAAGATATTCAATCTCTTGTTGGGTTTGGATGTAATCTTTTGATACCTTATGTATTTCTAATGTATGTTTGTGAACTAGTTTTGATTCAATTTTGATGATTGTCTTTGATTTCTTATTTGTGGGTCATGGCAAAACCTTTTCAAATCTTTGATCTAAGATTTTCATCTATCAATGAGCAAACTTTTGACATGGTTTCGTAAGTTGATATTCACTACTATCACTTTTATTTTATTGTGTTGATTAGTAGCATGAGTAGTATGAGTAGGATCAATGCGGTAAAGACCACGATAACGTTCTTGACACGGATGGTATTATGAGGATGCGTGATAATAGAGATGAGAAACTTGTTCACATACATTTGGAAAATTAGATGAATACATTTAAAAAGGGTTAATCATGTTTATGTATTCTGATCACGGTGTTATATATGAATCATATCATAAGTTTGATATGGATGTTATTAGAATATCTGTTAAGTCTAAACTCTAGACATAGATTTAGGTTTAAAATTCATGTAAGTATCAGTTCTTAATGCTCTGTGTTGGTTTTGTTGTGTGAAACATGTAACACCCCTTTCTATACCCCCAAATAATCAATTAAATCATTTAGGCACTCATTGAAAAATTTTATCAGAGTATAATTGCAACTACGGCATAAAAGGAGAATGTCACATTATGCATGAAATTAAAAACATACAACACCTGCTCACCAGATATGCAACAGTGGGGTAACTAAACAATTAAGGATCTGAGTCCTTTCACCCACATCTCAAATGTTTAGAATAAAAGCGGAACATCTAAACACTGATAAACATCAACCATATATATAAATCATATATATATACATATATTCATATACCAAACAGTATGGTTCATCAACATCGGTCATGTTATATACACAAAATCATCAGCCAGATACATAAGCAAATGCATCACCAAAAAGGAAAACAAAAGCATCCTAGCTACCCGACGCTACATATTAGAGCCAGACGACCAAAAAGAAATGAAGACACGCTTCACCAAAGACCACCAGCATACCTAATCTGCAATGCCTCGTAGGGCATTATAAAACGAGCAGAAGGGTGAGAAATATTATCGTAATAACTTTGCATATAATTATATATCTCAACATATAATACACATATATCACATTCTTACCACACTCATCACTATGCATGTATATATACATATAACACCAAGCATATACCATAAATCAAATACACGACATAACAATCCGTAATTAACGCACCTATCACCTAGGCATATCCATTCATGCTCAAATACATGTATCACCAATACATATCAATTCATCACCATTTATCCAACATAAACACCATACAGGTTTATTCACCAATGTATCATTACAAAGATACAATTATCATCATTTCACATAAACATACATATTATGCTTATCCAACAATGTACACCTGTACAATTCTATTCATTCCACTTCACATATACATATATATGTTCATTCATCAAAACACAAATACAATGATGACAAATGCAACTCATAGAGACCGACTCACGACTCTATGCAGATGCAATGCGGTACCGACTCCTTTCATCTCAAGTTCAATTGAAGAACTTGTTGGAACCATTCGCTCACACCTATCACATAGGCTCACGACGTCCACCCATTGCTCACACCTATCACATAGGCTCACAAGGTTTATGGATTGCTCACACCTATCACATAGGCTCACAACCCGACTGCTCACACCTGTCACATAGGCTCACAATCGTTTGTAATCATCGCTCACACCTTTCACATAGGCTCACGACGTTACAACGGATTCGTCTTAGAACCCCTCAATGCAAGAATGCACATCATGATGTTTCACATACAACATGACTCATGACACTCTTGAAATGCATACATATTCACAATATAGCCATGCATTTATCTCATACATATCACATACAATCCATACATATTCCCTCAATCAAGCCAAACGACAACAAACCGCACTTTACATTTAATCGGAAAAGTCGGCCAAAAGTCGGCTAAAAATAATATTTCTCATCACCACATAATAGCACATATTTCTAGCTTCACATCCATATAAAGAACACCTCAATCGGATAACCGAGTAAAAAGATATGGATATTTCAAAATAACGCAAAAACATAAACCGGAGGATCGACACGACGATACGGTTTGAAAATACAGTTCTAATTGGACCAGGTTCAGACCTCCAAACCATTTTTCCTAGAAATAACATCTCGTTAGCTTCCCAACGCTTCGAACGGGGGTCAAAACCGACTTACGGTTCAAGAGTTATGAATTTCCGAAGTTTCCCCGACAAACCAGAATTTTCGGGTTCGGCACAGTATGTATCAATACATAGGCTTATGTATCGATACAAAAAGGCCACATGTATCGATACATAGCACGCATGTGTCGACACATGCTGTAGTGAAAATGCTGTTTTCTCAAATTTCTACAGTATGTATCGATGCATAAGGGTTATGTATCGATACATAAATCATTTCGTATCGATACATAGCTGTTATGTATTGATTCATAACTCTGTTTTTCTCAAAAACCATATTTCTCAAATTACACCTTTGCTGTCCTTTTCCCGAATGCCCGTAAACTCGACTAAATCGAACATTTTCACCGAAACAAACATATACGCGCAACCACCAAATACATAAGAACAATTTAGAACACATAAACGCAATTTCTACGACGTTCGATTTTTCGATTAAATTTCAACCTTTCAAAAACCAGAATTTTCAAACATCGCCAAATCGAATAAAAAGCACGCTATACGACGACCTAACCTTCCTCGATACAACTACGTAATTTATTTCGAATTCTAACCGTGAAAACATCGGTTTCCTACAATTCGACCTAAACGGAGAAAACACTGGAACATAACGAAAACTAACCAAAACATAACCAAACTTCATGAAACTTTAAACAGCAGCTCACATACATATAACCAACCAACACCTGTATTTATACGACTTTTCGACCGTAAAAACATCGGTTTCTATCGATTTCGTCCAATACGGCATAAACGGAAACATATGGAAAACAACCAAAACATCCACACAAAACACATACATAATCACACACAAGGTTAGGATAACAATATTTCACACCCTTACCCGATTAAACCGATTCCTAGAAGTTGTTTTCTTTGATTCCTAGCTTTCCTCTTTTTCTTCTTTTCTTTTCTTCTCCTCTTTCTCTCTATTTTTCTGTTTTTCTTTCTTTTCTCTCTTTCTTACTACTTTTCTATTTTTATACAAAATCAAAATATCTAGCCACCCAAAAAGACCAAAATACCCCTACACTCAAATATCTCGCAAACGCTCTCAAAACGCGATGAAACATCACAACATTGAAAAATAACATTTTTCTAAATAAAAGTCGAAAATAAAATAATATAATAATAAAATAATAAAAAACGACTCACTTAAATAAAAATACTAAAACTGAGGCGTTACAAAACATCACCGATGAGACAATACGGTTGGCCTCTCGACTTTGCGTTAGACATAACCTCTGTTGTGGGTGATACATGATGGTATTTGACGAACGTTTGAGTTGTGTATAACAAGATTAGAAGAATGCATGTGTTATTAATTGATGAGATCCAATCCCAACAAGGCTCTGTTTATAATTCAATCTTTACTTTATATTTTTCGTCGTTATATTTTCTGCCTTTATTTTTGGTGCCTTAAATCTTTCAACCAAACTTTTGCACCACAAGCTTAGAAATATAGAGACCGTTGAAAGACATTTTTTCCCTCGCACAGATTCCGGTGGAGATGATATAAATCCCGGAAGGAATCCTTCAAAACTAAATTTTTGCTTCTTGCCGCTTTACTGCAGTTCGAACACTTGTGCTACATGTTTTAGGAGTATGATCTCTATCATATCTCTAACATGTATGATACATAAATTATTATTGACCTACCTCCCATAGTATGATCTTCCTTATAGATTGTGCTACGATTGCTTAACATAGCGTTAAATTTGTCCCGAATCGGATTATTAATTCTAACGTTTGTACTAACCATATAATTGTGCTAGCATTTATTTTTATGTCATTTTCTTTTATGCACCTTTATCTTTAAGTCATTTACTTTCTTGCATCTTATATAACTTATTTATTATTATCAATGCATATCATATTGCTATTGTTTATGTTTATACCTTTTTCCTTTGTTCACTTGAACATTTCTTTTTTATTTCAAAAAACATTAATAGAGGCAAAACCATTAAAAGCCCTAAGATTTCCATTGGACTATTGATTATTATCCTATGCTTGGATGTTGGACTTATGGACTTATGACTACGTTCTTGATCCTATACTTTGGAGTTGTGACTTGAAACTTTGGGATTCTTCTGGTACTTTGGCCTTGAGTTGACTTTTGGAAGACTTGACTATGTTACCTCCTCCTTGGCTTTGGCTTAAGTTCCTCTTTATTTGATGTTTGATTATTTCTCTGCTTATTTGGTTGCTTATTGCTTAATCCAAAGGATGGGAGTTTTGGCTTGACTTGTGTCAGACGTTTGATTATTTCCCTAGCTTTTATTTTACGCATTAGAGTAGTCTATCTCTTCATCTTTCCCCTTCTTTAATTTTTAAAATCTTCTCTCTTTTTCAAAACCTTCTTGTTTTCAAACTTGAACCACTTTCATAATAAACCGTGACATTGTCAAATATTTCAAACTCTTTTTCTTAAATAAATGCTAATCAATCTTAAGCATAACAAGACCATTTTCAAAAGACATAAAAGATATACAACTTATTCAAACCATTTCGTGCTCTTTGTACATTTTTCCTTTTAAACTTTTCCTAAGGTGTAGACATGAGTCATTTTCATAGTTGAGATGTAATTCTCCTATCCTCATAGTGATGCTTGATGTTGATTCTTTTCCACTTGAGAGAGCTAGTGGCATACTTGTTGATTTCAATCCGAGTTGGAGCCCTTCTCAATAGCGATGCAAAGGTCCATTTTCATACACTTGTGGGTGACTAGTTGAGTTTTCTCCTTAAAATGACAACTTGTCTTCCGATTTAAAATCAATCATAACAAATATCTTTTGTTATTTTTACCACGAACTACGTTGTTTGATCCTCCATTGCACTTTGTGGGTACGTAGGCACGAGACTCAGGAAGTCTTGTCAAACACAAAAATCCTAAAAAATATTTCTCTTCTCATCTCCACCATCTTTTGTAAGCAACACCTTTTAAGCAAAACATAGATTTTCAAGAGGTTCCTATATTGTACTATAAATATTTTGGGTGTTAACACCTTCCCATTGCATAACCAACCCCCTTACCCTTGTCTCTGTTTTTATTAGTTTTATTTTATAACTTCTTTGAATTTTATTCGTTATTTTCCCATTCCTTTGAAAAAATAAAAGTGCGTGGCAATTTATGAGCTAAATTAATCAATAACTTAATCTCAAATTTTCCCGCTACATTACCCAACTCATTATGAATAATTTTTATGAATATTTATTAGAAATGAGTCCAATTGTCATCTAGTATACGTTATACATTATAAATGTTAAACTAATTATTATTAATATTCCAAATTTTATAAGTTGGTCCCATAAATTTCGAAAACTTTTAAATTGGTTCCCTATAATAAAAAAAAAATCAAATTAGTCCCTTTCAAATTTTAAAATTTTAATATCGATCATTTTAAATTTTTAATAATTACAAATTAGTCTCTATTCTTAAATTTTATAAAAATCAATCAAAAATTTAATAATAAAATATTTTAATACTCTATCCTAATAACAAAAATGAAAAATAATTTGAATCATTTATCTCATTCAAACGTACAAATCATCCTTGTGCTAAAAATCGTTATATTTCAAATGCAATCATGCTTAGAGCAGATCGTATATTATACTATACTAATATATATGATTTATGAAATTGGATCCATGGAAATTGAGTTAGTGGATATGGAATTATAGCTTCCATTATTATACATTTTGATCATGGTTTAATCTTTGGCGTGCTGCCCACTTTGAGCCAAAAATTGAAGGGAAAAAAAGTTAACTGGCTCGTTACTTAATTTAGGTAAGAAAAAGTAAAAATTGACTTAAGAAACGATTAGATAGAAGATATTAATCTACTCCTTCAAAATTGTTATGTAACAAAGAAGTTATTTTTTCTTTTATAATATCTTTTAGACTTGTATCATTTCAAAAATTTGTTGCATATTTTAAAACACTATATGATTCACTCTCCTGATGTTTAAAAATTTGGTACACATTTATTCTATGAGGGAAAGTTCATTTTCAAATTTAAGTGTATATATCATAATAAATGGAAATTTAAAAAGTATTTATTAATTTTGGCCAAATCATTTATTGTATAGTAGATTTGTCTTGGATAACACAAACTTTTTCCAAATTTAAGTTTAAAAATATAAAAATATTGAAACTGAAATTTAGATATCATAAACGTTTATGGTAGACAAGATAAAATAAGTATTATAAAATTGAAAAGAAAATAAAAAACAAATGCATGCAACAAAAGTATAAATTGTTGTGGAAGGTGGTGAATATAGCAATCAAATTACATGCTTCGATAGATGTTTATAACTGATTTTGAATTAAAAAATGAAATCATATTTGTTTTTGAAAAAATAAATTCCAGTAAATTTACTGTATGTGTTAACATACTGATGTAACAATGGTAGCCAATAAAGAGAGTAAAGAGAGTGAATGACATCTAAAGTTTTCATGTAAGAGAAATACTCGTGATGAAAATATTTTTTATGATTTGAACATGCATCTTCGGACGCACATAAAATTATATTAAATTTCATTTTTTTTAAAGTCAATCCATGTTGAACAAAATATGGTTTGGAGATGCATCTCCATATATTGTTTGAGTGTATCTAGAAATGTATCATCAAAATTATCGTACTTCAAATTTTACCTTCAAATTCGTTGGCTTTTGTCATATTATTTTAAGTCAATTTTTTCGCATTTTTAGTTAAACACCTTTAATCATGTATTTTTTAGTCGATTTTTATCATTTCATGCCTCTTTCTTTTTTTGTTTTATTTTAATGTTATTTAAATAATTATATTAGATTATTTATGTTTTTAATTTAGTTTATGTTTTTAATTTATCTTATTTTAAATTTTTGTTATAAAAATCACATACTCCTTTAGTCTCCTTTGTCAATAAAAAACTAAATTCCCCCCATTCAGCTATCGTCTACCTCTTCTGATCAGTATTTAAATGCATGCAGTTCCTCTCTATTCTCCAACACAAATAGAGCTAAATATCATAAATCTCTTTCTATCTATAAACCAAATGAAGCCTTTTTCTCTCTTCTCACCTATACTTTTATACATTCATCTGTTTTTTCTGTTTACCTTAACTTTAATATGCTTTGGTCCTAACAAAACTGTAGCAGTGACATTAGGAAACGAAACAGATCATTTTGCATTGCTCCAATTCAAAGCATCAATAACCAGTGATCCATATAGAACTCTTGAATCTTGGAATTCTTCCATCCACTTCTGCAACTGGTCTGGAATCACATGCAATCCCATGAATCGAAGAGTTACAGAGTTGAACTTACAAGGATATAAGTTACATGGATCTTTATCTCCCCAGATTGGTAATCTTACTTTACTGATAAGTCTCAACCTTCAAAACAACAGTTTCTTTGGAAACATTCCACCTGAATTAGGTCGGTTGCTAAAACTGCAACAACTTCGTCTCGACAATAACTTTTTTAAAGGTGAGATTCCTGCAAACTTGACATATTGTTCCAACCTCACAGACTTGTATTTGGGAAAGAACAATCTAACGGGAAAAATACCAAATGAAATTGGATCTTTGAAAAAACTCCAATCTTTTGCTGTTTATGAAAACAATTTAACTGGAGGAATCTCTTCATTCATAGGGAATCTTTCAAGCTTAGAGCGTTTTACCTGTGCTGCTAACAATATAAAAGGAGATATTCCGCAAGAAATATGTCGCCTTAAAAACTTGTCATTTTTACTTTTGGGTGACAACAAATTGTCTAGTATCATTCCTTCTTGTCTTTTCAACATCTCATCACTTACTACGTTTTCCATTGCACTGAATAACTTTCATGG
Organism: Lathyrus tuberosus; assembly: GCA_022829125.1. NCBI lineage: Eukaryota > Viridiplantae > Streptophyta > Magnoliopsida > Fabales > Fabaceae > Lathyrus > Lathyrus tuberosus. The sequence goes on along the minus strand of JALAZF010000007.1, from coordinate 1,917,646 downwards.
CTCTCTTCCACTCAACATGTTCAACTCCCTCCCCAATCTTCAAATGTTTGAAATTGAAAAAAATCAATTTTCAGGTCCAATCACTTCCATCATAAATGCATCTGCCATTAGAATACTTGCTTTAAGTGGAAATCATTTTGTGGGACAAGTTCCAAGTCTAGGAAGGTTAAAAGATTTACATTTTTTGAGTTTGGATCTCAACGAATTTTAAGGAGATATACCACCTACTTTCAGGTCCAACTACTTTTGGGAAGTTTCGAAATATGCAATGGTTATCTTTGTTGGGAAATAAACTTTCAGGAGATATACCACCTTTTATAGGCAATCTTAGTCAATTGTTTCTGTTGGTAGTTGGTTAGTTGATAGTTGATAAAAGATAGTTTTAGAAAATTGTTTAGAAGAAGGCTATGTCATTGATTTCTTGGATGATCAATTACATGATACCAATGGCCTATTTATAGGCTCAAGTCACTACCTTCTACATTACATTAGTTCTTTCTAGAGTTTTCATGATAGATGAGTATCATGATAGTTCTAGGTTCTTCTATCATTTTAATATACTTATAGTTCTAGATTGTTCTACCATATTCATAACTATTATAATTCTAGGATCTTCTACCATTTTCCTACATATTATATTTAAGAATATTCTAGAAATTTGTAGCAATTTCAACACTCCTCCTTGATGCAAATTTCTGTGACTCCAAGCATAGCTCGTAGCTCTTCGAATCTTGGTCTCGGCAACGCCTTCGTGAATATGTCTGCAATTTGATCTTCTGTTCTGCAGTAGTCGAGTTTGATCTCTTTAGTTGCTTCAGCTTCTCTGATAAAGTGATACTTGATTGCTATGTGTTTTGTTCTATTGTGATGTACTGGATTTTTCGCTATTGCAATTGCTGATTTGTTATCGCAATTGATTTTAGTAGGCCCGTCCAGTTTTTCTCCCATGTCTTCAAGTATCCTTCGAAGCCATATAGCTTGACTCGTTGCTTCAGCAGCTGCCACATACTCTGCTTCTGCTGTAGATTGTGCAACCGTAGCTTGCTTCTTCGACGCCCAAGAGAAAATTCCTGATCCTAGTGAGAAAGCATAGCCAGAGGTACTTTTCATGTCATCTACCGAACCTGCCCAATCACTGTCGGTGTAGCCAAGTAATCCTGAGTTGGTTTCGGTAGTGTACCATATACCTAATTCTTTTGTTCCTTGTAGATACCTCAAAATTCTTTTTCCTGCTCCAAAGTGTATTTGACTTGGGCTTTGCATGAATCTTGATAAAAGACTTGTAGCATACATTATGTCTGGCCGTGTAGCTGTCAAATATAGGAGGCTTCCAACTAGACTTCTGTATATGGAAGCATCAGCTTCTGGTGCTCCATCATTCTTCTGTAGTTTCTCATTTGTTATGAGTGGAGTAGCGACTGGTTTGCAACCATACATCTTGAATTTCTTAAGTAAGCCTTCTGTGTATTTCTTTTGCGAGATGAATATTCCTTCTTTTCTCTGACTTACCTCTATACCGAGGAAGTAACTCATCAAACCAAGGTCGGTCATCTCAAAGGTCTTCATCATGTCTTCTTTAAACTCCATCATCATCTTAGTATTACTTCCCGTGTAGATAAGATCGTCCACATATAGAGAGAGTAAGAGAGTATACTGACCTTGAGACTTGATGTAAAGTGTAGGCTCACTTTTGCTCCTCCTGAATCCTCGACCCATGAAATACTGATCGATTCTGCTATACCATGCTCGAGGTGCTTGCTTCAAACCGTAGAGTGCCTTTCTTAGTCTTAACACTTTGCTTTCGTCTCCTTCAGACATGAATCCTTGTGGCTGCTCCACATAGATCTCTTCTTCAAGTACTCCGTTGAGGAAGGCAGATTTGACATCTAGTTGATGTATACTCCATCCTTTTTGTGCCGCAAGAGCTATTAGAGCTCTAATGGTATCAAGACGAGCTACTGGTGCAAATGTCTCATTGTAGTCAATCCCAGGTTGTTGTGAGTAACCCTTAGCTACTAGTCTCGCCTTGTGTTTTTGTATGGTGCCATCAGGGTTGAGCTTTGTCTTATAGACCCACTTAACCCCAATGATATCTTTTCCAAGAGGACGATTTACTAACTCCCATGTGTTGTTTTTTTCGATCATCTTTATCTCTTCTTCCATTGCCTTGACCCATACTTCCTGCTTGGACGCTTCTTCAAAGCTTCCAGGTTCAAGAATGGCCAAGTTACAGGTTTCATATATATCCACCAAGGATCTTACTCGTCTTGGATTAGACTCTGGTGATGATAGTTCTTGATCTTCATGTTGTGGTGGAGGTGAAGCAGATTCACCTGAGTCTTCTTCCTCAGCTTCTTCTTGAGGTAGTTGGACTGGTATAAGGATGTTCTTCTCCACTTTTTCTTCATCCCAATTCCAAGAAGCATTCTCATCAACTTCAACATCTCGACTGATGATGAGTTTTTTTGTTTGCAAGTTGTAGACACGGTAGCCTTTAGAGATAGTGCTATACCCCAGAAAGATACCTCGTATAGTCTTATCTTCAAGCTTGTGCCTCTTCACGTCTGGAATATGAATGTAGCATATAGATCCAAAGACCCTTAGGTGCTTTGCTGATGGCTTCTTTCCATTCCAAGCTTCAATTGGAGTCTTATCTTGTACTGCCTTAGTTGGACATCTGTTGAGTATGTAAACAGCAGTGTATACTGCTTCAGCCCAGAATGTGTTAGGAAGTCCCTTCTCCTTGAGCATCGATCTAGCCATTTCCATAACTGTGCGATTCTTTCTCTCTGACACACCATTTTGTTGAGGAGAATATGCGACCGTAAGTTGTCGCTCAATGCCTTCATCCTCACAAAATTTTTCAAACTCGCGGGAGGTGTATTCCTTGCCTCGATCACTTCTTAGTACTTTTATCCGTTTTCCACTTTGATTTTCAGCAAGGGCCTTGAACTTTTTGAATACTCCAAAAACTTCTGATTTTTCTTTTAGGAAATAAACCCATGTCATTCTAGAGAAGTCATCAATGAATAGTATGAAGTACCTGTTGTTCTCGTGTGATGGCGTTCTCATTGGTCCACAGACGTCAGTATGTATCAGCTCCAATAGATCTTTCGCTCTCCATGCTCCACTTGTTGAGAACGGAAATCGGTGTTGCTTACCAAGGAGACATCCTTCACACACTTCATTATTCTCCTTTATGCTTGGAAGATCTCTCATCATATTCTTCTCATGTAACAACTTCAAGGCATGTGTGTTGAAGTGGCCAAATCTTCGATGCCAGAGCCATGAATCATCAACTTGCACCTTCATGGCAATGTTAGTTGCATATTTTAAATTTAGCGGGAAGCTTCTATTGCTCTTATTCATCTTCACTTGGGCTATCTCTGACCTTTTATTTTTGTTGTCTAAGATTTTGCATACACCTCCTTCAAAGTGAAGTGTGTAGCCTCTCTCCATCATTTGGCCAATGCTTAGAAGATTTTCTTTTAGGCTGGGAACTAGTAAAACATCATGGATGAGTCGTGTACCTTTATTTGTCTCCACCATGACAGTGCCTTTGCCTTTTGATTCAACCACACTTCCATTTCCCAGTCGAACTTTGACTTTGACAGACTCGTCAATGCTTTTGAAAATAGTCTCATCCTTAGCCATGTGGTTGCTACATCCACTATCCAAATACCAACTTCCACCTTTTTCTTTGATTGAGTCTTGAGTGGCATAGAACATACATTGTTCTTGATCATGCTCCTCTGCGATATTAGCTTGATGCCTATTTTTGTTGCGACAATTTTTCTCTACGTGCCCGAACTTCTTGCAGTGGTTGCATTGTGGCATATTACGGTACCAACAATTTTTCTCTGTGTGGCCTAGTCTTTTGCATATATTGCATTGAGAGTTTTTGTCTAGCTTGTTCTTAAGGAAATTTCTAGAAACTTCTCTTCTTCTGGAAGTTTCTCCATAATTTTTCTTTCCTTCACTTTCTTTATTTTGGGGCTGAAATTTTAGCTTTGACTGGAAGGCATTTTCTAGTGTATCTTCTTTATGCCTATACAGTCTTTGCTCATATGCTTCAAGAGAGCCCACAAGTTCTGTCACTGATAGAGTGGACAGATCTTTGGTTTCTTCAATCGTTGTCACGATTGGGTCAAACTTTGGGGGCATAGTAATTAGAATTTTTTCAACGATTTTCTTGTCAAGAATTTCTTCCCCAAAAGCTCTCATTTGATTAACTATTTCTTTAACTTTAGAATAGTAATCTTTAACTGTCTCAGACTCCTTCATCTTCAATAGTTCAAAATCTCTTCTTAGAGATTGAAGTTTAACGGCACGTACCTTATCGCTTCCTTGAAACTCCTCCTGCAGCGTGTTCCATGCTTCTTTGGCAGTCTTAGCTCCCATAATTCTTGGAAAAATTGCATCAGTCACCGCTTGTTGCAAGGTGAACAACGCCTTTGAATTTTTCTGTTTGTTTTGCTTCAACTCTTTTTCTTGAGCTGCATTAAGAGCCGAAGTATCCGCGGGAACGGTGAAGCCTTTTTCTACTATGTCCCATAAATCTTGAGATGAAAAAAATGTTTCCATTTTAACACGCCAGAAATCATAATTTTCACCATTGAAAATAGGGACAGAAATAGATGATGATTGAGTGGTGTTATCCATAGTTTAAAAAAAATTTCGGAGTGGGTTTATAATACAAAGAAAATTTTTGTAGTAGTTTGGAGGATTTTAGAATGTTAGGTAGGTAATATAACTACGCCCAATATATGACCGAACGTAGCTCTGATGCCACTGTTGGTAGTTGGTTAGTTGATAGTTGATAAAAGATAGTTTTAGAAAATTGTTTAGAAGAAGGCTATGTCATTGATTTCTTGGATGATCAATTACATGATACCAATGGCCTATTTATAGGCTCAAGTCACTACCTTCTACATTACATTAGTTCTTTCTAGAGTTTTCATGATAGATGAGTATCATGATAGTTCTAGGTTCTTCTATCATTTTAATATACTTATAGTTCTAGATTGTTCTACCATATTCATAACTATTATAATTCTAGGATCTTCTACCATTTTCCTACATATTATATTTAAGAATATTCTAGAAATTTGTAGCAATTTCAACAGTTTCATTTGGAATTACAAGTTAATATGTTTAGAGGAAATATTCCTCAAAGCATAAGAAACTGTCAAAATTTACAACATCTTGACCTTTCCCATAACAAGCTTAGAGGAACCATACCTTTAGAGGTGTTTAATCTTTTTTCTTTATCAAACTTACTGGACTTGTCACATAACTCTTTGAGTGGTAGCTTACCAAGAGAAGTGGGTATGTTAAAGAATATTGGTAAGCTAGATGTCTCTCATAATCATTTGCCGGGGGATATTCCAATATCTATTGGGGAATGCATAGTCTTAGAATATCTTATTTTGCAAGGTAACTCTTTCAATGGAACAATACCACCCTCTTTGGCTTTTCTCAAAGGTCTTCAATATTTAGACCTTTCAATAAATCGGTTGTCTGGAACAATTCCTGATGTTATAAAAAAGTTCTCGGGTTTAAAATACTTGAATGTTTCTTTTAACATGTTGGAAGGTGAAGTACCAATATCCGGTGTTTTTGGAAATGCAACCCAAGTAGCAATGATTGGAAACAAAAATCTTTGTGGAGGTATTCCACAGATGCGCCTACCAGCATGCTCCATCAAGGATAAGAAACACACGAAACACCATAAGTTCATGTTTGTAGTTGTTGGTGTGATTTCTCTTCTTCTTCTCATAGTTTCAATTTTTCTAACTATTTATTGGATGAGGAAAAGAATCCAAAAACAATCTTTTGATTCACCAAAAATTGATCAACTAGATAAGGTTTCATATCGAGACTTACATCAAGGAACGGATGGTTTCTCAATTACAAACTTGATTGGATCGGGGAGTTTTGGTTCTGTGTACAAAGGAAATCTTGTGTCAGAAGACAATTTTGTTGCCATAAAGGTCTTCAATCTCCAGAAGAAAGGAGCTCATAAGAGTTTTATTCTTGAATGCAATGCACTCAAAAATATTAGACACGGAAATTTAGTCAAGATTATAACATGATGTTCAAGTTCAGATTATAAAGGTCAAGAATTTAAAGCTCTAGTCTTTAATTACGTGAAAAATGGAAGCTTAGAACAATGGTTGCATCCTGAGATTTCAAATGTAGAGAATCAAACATCATTGGACCTAACTCATAGAGTCAACATCATTACCGATGTTGCTTCAGCATTACATTATCTTCATCAAGAATGTGAACAGTTGATCATTCACTGTGATCTAAAGCCAAGTAATGTACTTCTTGATGATGACATGGTTGCTCATGTGAGTGATTTTGGCATAGCAAGACTTGTCTCATCCATTGACGGTACTTCTCGTAAGGATAGCAGTACAATTGGAATAAAAGGGACCGTTGGATATGCTCCTCCAGGTATGATCTAAATTCTTGAATCTTGTATTATTTCTTTGAATCCTCATATGTTTTGGTGTACAATTAATATATAATATGTTTTGCTACATGTTTTAGAGTACGGAATGGGCTACGAAGTGTCTACATGTGGTGACATGTATAGCTTTGGAATCTTGATGTTGGAAATGCTTACTGGTAGAAGACCCACAAATGAAGTTTTTGAAGATGGCCAAAATCTGCATAACCTTGTCGCAGTTTCGTTTCCTAACAATCTTATGAATATTTTGGACCCGGGTCTAGTACCAAGAGATGCAGAAGTAGAAATACAATATAGAAATCGTGAGAATGTTATTCAAACTGTTGAGGAGTGCTTAGTTTCACTTTTTAGAATTGGACTTAATTGTTCAATGGAACCACCAAAGGAACGGATGAATATTGTGGATGTCACTAAAGAGCTTAGCATAATCAGAAAAACTTTTTTTGCTGGTGAGATAAATTTATATTTTTATGTGTCTATTTAAATCATTACTAACTCATTCACTTCTTATGGAATTATAATTTGATTTTTATAAGCATACCGTGCATTTCAAAATTACAAAATACATTGTTATTAATTGACATCTTCTTGATTTGATATGTAGGTGTTCGCACTTATAATTAGTAATTCAGCTTGATGCACTGTTGTTGAGTAACTGAATGATCTCGAAGAAAGCAACATATGTGGAAATGTTTAGTTTACTATTTTGTTATTCAAGGAATTTTGTTAGCAGCATTTGATTTTGTGTGTTTGTGTCCAATGTACATTTGTTTGCAACCTATACTACTTGCATCAAATAATTATTGTTCTAATTCAATAATATGATAATTGACACTTTTCCATATTTATCTTCATTCATCTGTTATATATATATATATATATATATATATATATATATATATATATATATATATATATATATTGTTGGAACTGGGTTCTAAGAAAGACGAATGTTTGAGAGAAAGAAGAAGAAGAGAAAGAGTGAGAAGGAAAATAAGAAGAGATTAGGGTTTGAAATTTCTAAAATTTTATTATGAAGCTGTGTGTCTAAATACAAAGTAAAAGACCCTTTTATATAAGCTATCAAAGCCCAGGCCCAAAACAATCAATTCGACACAAACTAGCAATTTGACTGAACTCCTTATCAGCTATATTCGACTCTGTCGAATACAGCTGACTTACACAACATTACAACTATCCGACTGACTATATACAACTTCGACCAAAACCTATAAAACCCTTCGACTTCGACAAACTAACATGAATTACTTCTAACACACCACCTAATTCATGTTTTCGAGACTTCTCATCCCAATGCTCTTCTTTAACTCGTCGAATCTGATTTTCTTCAAAGGTTTGGTAAGTATGTCAGCTAGTTGAACTTCAGTCTTGCAATATTCAAGATCCAGCTTCCCTCTGTTTTCTTGATCCTTGAGAAAATGATACCTTCTTTCTATGTGTTTACTTCGACCATGGCACATAGGATGATTGGCAAGATCAATAGCTGACTTGTTGTCTATAAACAGCTTCATCTTCCCAGGTTCTTTGATCTTGAGTTCTTCGAGCAACATATCTATCCATGCTGCCTGACATGCTGCATATGATGCAACTATATACTCAGTTTCACATGATGACAAAGCCACAATGCTTTGTTTTCTCGAACTCCAAGAGATTGGAGCTCCTTCGATCATGAAAATATAGCCTCCAGTACTCTTTTTCTCATCTTGGTCTCCACTGAAATCTGAATCAGTGTAACCATATACTTCCACATCTTTCGACTTGGACCTATTTCGACATGGCATTAGCACACCATGATCAATCGTACCCTTAATGTATCTCAGTACTCTCTTTACTGCAATAAGATGACATTCTTGGGGTTTCTCCATAAATCGACTTAAGAATCCGACACTTTGACAAATGTCCGGTCTTGTATTGCAAAGATACCTCAAGGATCCAATAATTTGTTTGTACAGTGTCAAACTTACAAACTCAACATCAGTTACCTTCCTCAACTTTGCTCCTGTTTCCAATGGAGTTGTTGTAGCTTTACAGTCAGTCATATTGAACCTCTTCAAGATATCTTGAGCATACTTCTTCTGGTTCAGGAACACACCTTCAGCTGTGTCTTTGAATTCCATCCCTAAGAAATATGACAAATTCCCTAGGTCGGACATTTCGAACTCTTGCATTAGCTTCGATTTAACTTTTCTTATCTCAGCTTCACTTGCACCTGTAATTAGCAAATCATCAACGTACAGGCATAAAATGATTCGACTATCATTGTCAACATCATTTATGTAAACTCCATGCTCAGACACACACTTTGTGAACCCCTATTCGATTAGGAAACTATCTATTCTTTTGTTCCAAGCCCTTGGGGCTTGCTTCAATCCATAGAGAGCCTTCCTCAATCTGTACACCTTCGACTCCTGCCCTTTGACCTCAAATCCTGGTGGTTGACTGACATATACTTCTTCCTCCAAAGGTCCATTCAAAAATGCTGATTTTACATCCAACTGATGTATCTTCCATCCTCTATACGCTGCTGTCGAAACAACAATCCTTATTGTTTCCATCCTAGCCACTGGCGCATATACTTCATTGAAATCAATATCGGGTTTCTGCAGAAATCCTCTTGCCACTAGTCTTGCCTTATGCTTGGCAATTTCACCATTTGGCCTTCGTTTCAGCTTGTAAACCCATTTCACATCAATAGGCTTCTTGCTAGTTTTTTCGACAAGTTCCCAGGTATTGTTCTTTTCAATTGCCCTGAGTTCATCCTTCATGGCTTCACACCAATTCGAATCATTCATGGCTTCATCCAAGTTAATTGGTTCTGCTTCAGCCATCATCATTGCTTCTTCTATTAAGTCATCATCTGCATCGATTGCATTATCTGGAAATCTCTCATATCCAGCTAACCTTGTCGACTCAGCTCTTATTCTAGTTGATCTTCTAACATTCTGCTCAGGAGGTTCTTCATTTCGACTTGTCGTGGCCTCAGTTTGTTGATCTTCTTCAAACACTGTCGGAACTGTCTCTTCCCTCTGTCAACCAGATTCCTGTCGAACTGACCCATGACTCCACTCCCATGTTTGATTTTCATCTACCAGAACACCTCGACTGATCACAAATTTATCATCTTATGGTGAATATAGTCTATATGCACCAGTCGAATGATAACCAATGAGCACCATGGTTTAACTTCGATCATATAGTTTTGTTCTCAGTTGCTCAGGAACATGCCTGAAACATATTGATCCAAAAACTCTAAAATGACTTACATTTGGCTTCTCACCTATCTAAGCTTCATAAGGAGTCTTCTCGACTAACTTCTTCGTTTGACATCTATTCAGAATGTATACTGCTGTCGAAGCTGCTTCAGCCCAAAATCTCTTTGGCACCTCTTTAGCCTTCAACATACTTCTCGTCATATTCAGTATACTTCTATTCTTCCTCTCAGCTATGCCATTATGTTGAGGTGTATAGGGTGCAATAACCTCATGCTCTATACCTTCCTCTTCACAAAATCTAGCAAACTCTCGAGAGACATATTCGCCACCACCATCAGTTCTCAGTTTCTTTAGCTTGTAGCCACTTTGCTTTTCGACAAGCAACTTAAACTTCTTGAACTTTGTGAATACTTCACTCTTACTTTCGATCACATAAATCCACATATATCTAGTGAATTCATCAATGAAAGTTAAGAAGTAACGCTTACCACCATTCGACCTAACTTCAAAAGGTCCACATACGTCAGAATGAACAAGTTCCAACTTTCCTTTCGACTTAATTAGGAGATTATGTTTGAATGCTTTTCTAGCCTGCTTTGCTTTGCAGCATTCTTCACACACATGATTTGGTTCCTTCACCTGAGGTAAACCATACACCATCTTCTTCTGATTCAGCATACCCAAACCCCTGAAGTTTATATGCCCATATCTATGATGCCATAGCCAATTCTTTTCCTCTTCTATAGTTGACGCAAGACATTCATGACTAATCATGTTAATCTGAACTTTAAATGTCTTGTTATCAGCCAATGGTGCTTTCAGTACCAACCTACCATTAGCATGATACACCTTCATTTGATTATTCTTCAGCTTCATATTATGTCCTTTGGCAAGTAATTGACCTATACTTATCAAGTTACTTGTCATAGAAGGCACATACAACACATCAATAATGTTGGCTTTTCTACCATCTCTTCTCATTACAGATATGTTTCCTTTTCCACCTGATGTGGTCTGTCTACCATCTGCAAACTTTATCACCTTCTTAACTGATTCATCAAGCTTGGTGAACCAGTTCTTATTACCAGTCATGTGGTTGCTGCAACCTGAATCAAGATACCATAAATTTGTTTCATCATCATTCGACTGAGTGTTTTCCATTAGTAGCACACCTTCAGAATCACTATCTTCGGCCTGTGCATACTGCGCTTTGTCACTTTCTTTTGCTCGTGCTTCCTTCTTCTTTCGACAGTCTCGAGCATAATGACCAAAACTTTGACAATTGTAACACTGCACGTCTTTCATGTCAACTTTCTTCCCAGAATACTTGTTGCCCATGCCTTTCTTTATCGAATCATCATGATTCTTTGAACTCTTGCTTGACTTCTCATCACTAGCAAGATTCCTTCCCTGCTTCGCCTTCCCAGATTTCTTGGTGAGTTTCGCTTGTAGTGCTTGGTTCGATACCTTTTCTCTTTCTGAATCTCTTTGCTTCAATCTCATCTCATGAGCTTCTAACGAAGCCTGTAGCTCTTCAACCTTCATCTCAGTGAGATTCTTGGACTCTTCAATTGACACTACAATGTAATCAAAATTTGCAGTCAGAGATCTTAGTACCTTCTCAATCTTCTGCAAATCTGTGATTGTTTCTTCACAAGACTTCATCTGGTTCGTCAGCATCACCAATCTTGAAAAGAACTCCGAAACTGATTCATCTTCCTTCATTTGAATCATTTTGTATTGCTTTCTCAAGGTTTGCAGCTTCACCCTCTTCAGTTTCTCATCACCTCCATACAAGTTCTTTAACTTGTCCCGCGCTCCTTTTACAGATTCCTCTTCAATAATTTTCTCAAACACATTCGGATCCACACACTGGTGAATCAAGAACAACGCTTTACCATCTTTCTTCCTTTGATCCTTGTACGCAACTTTATGTTCCTCAGTAGCATTTGCCCCCAATTCCGTTACACCATCATTCACGATTTCAACCACATCTTGAAATCTGAAGATAACTCTCATCTGCGCCACCCACCGTTGGTAGTTTTCCCCTTTGAAAACCGGCAGATTCGCTGGGAATTATGTGGACGTTGTTGTTCCGTTTGCCATTAGAATCTCTCTGAATCGCAACCGGGCTCTTTGATACCAATTGTTGGAACTGGGTTCCAAGAAAGATGAATGTTTGAGAGAAAGAAGAAGAAGAGAAAGAGTGAGAAGGAAAATAAGAAGAGATTAGGGTTTGAAATTTCTAAAATTTTATTATGAAGCTGTGTGTCTAAATACAAAGTAAAAGACCCTTTATATAAGCTATCAAAGCCCAGGCCCAAAATAATCAATTCGACACAAACTAGCAATTCGACTGAACTCCTTATCAGCTATATTCGACTCTGTCAAATACAGCTGACTTACACAACATTACAACTATCCGACTGACTATATACAACTTCGACCAAAACCTATAAAACCTTTCGACTTCGACAAACTAACATGAATTACTTCTAACATATATATATATATATATATATATATATATATATATATATATATATATATATATTGTGATTTTGCTTGAAATATATTTTTTTTAATTTGATAAGCAAAATTTATTAAACGGAGATTAAGGAAATCTCGAACCGAACAAACAACAACCAACAACACTACGAGACAATTACAAGAAATCGTAGGGAAACTTATACCACTCGTACAAGCTACACTTCCTACTCTTAGCCCTACTTAAGATCAACCAGTTCCAAGAGGATATGATAATAGAGTTTACAATATCATGTGCATTACAGAAACCATCATTGAATTATATATTATTTCTAACCCTCCAAATATTCCAACAAGTGATAAACCAAATAGAGCTGATCGTACCCGATTTACTCCGGCCTTTAAGACGCGAAAACCAAGTCTTTGCGTGGAGGCAACCATCTAATTCAGGAATTCTATCAATCTCCACCCACTTGCAAATTTGATTGAAATATGAAATGCTTCCTATATATCAAAATATGTTGTCAATCCTAGATTGCATAGCAGAGTGGCCAAGCTAAAAAATAAGATTACAAGATTACATTTATTCGAAAAGTTTATATATTTAAACGTTAGTGAAAGAAATTCAAGAAATTTATATATTTATATAAATAGAATACATATACACATAACAAAGGTTAAAAAGATTGATTACATGAAATATTCAAACATTAGTAATAAAAAATTATAAGTTTCAAGGAAAGCATATGACACATCTTTGTGATGTGTATGAAGGAGGATACATATTGAAAAAGCTGGATGGTTTATTGTATTTTTTTTATAAACACATCCATTAATAAGAGATTAAGGAAATCTTAAACCAAATAGAGGAAACAACAACCAACAAAAAGGGCTTAGCCCAAAAACCAGTACCAAACAAACCAACTGAACTTAAAGAAAATCAAAAGAAAATTTATACCAATCATACAGACTACACTTCCTCTTATAACTATTTCCAAGAATAATCCAGTTTCAAGAGGTAACGACAATATCGTTGAAAATAGAATCGATATTACAAATGTCGTCGTTGAAAAGAATATTATTCCTAGCCCTCCATATATTCCAGCAGGTGATGAACCAGATTGAGTTAGTCGAACCGGAGCTGCTTCTGTTACGCAATGTATTGTACCGTGACAATGCATGACCACAACAGTCCTCCTCCGAGATCCACGCAATGTCCACCCAAGCACAAACCAGCTGCCAAATCTTAACGATTTTGGACACCTAAAAAACAAATGGGAAGAATCCTCAAGATTCATAAAACACATCATGGAAACCTTTTCGTGGACGTTGACGAAAACTCCTCTCTTGACAAGATTCGACCGAGTAGGCAATTTGTCAATGACCATCCTCCAAGCAAAACCTTTGATTTTCATAGGAATTTCTGCCATCCAAATGAGTCTCAATACCCCTGCAACATCATCATCAACCGGATCAGCAGTTCACTGGATATAATGCAGTCGTAGTAAGAATTGATTTTAAAACCATTGATACAATCAAAATCCCAAGCCCAAGAGTCCTCCTCGTCATGCTTCAATTGAGCACAAACCAAGTTGTTCTCTAAAGACCACAGTTCAACTTCCTGGTTTGTAACATGTTCTGCAAAATGATTTGAAAAATCCTAGATCAATTTCCCAAACTCCCACCTGTCAAAATCTTTGACAGAGCTGAACTTTGACTTACAGGCCTCGAAGAGATGTGGAAAAAACTCCTTGACAGTTCTCGCACCAGTCCAGTTTGACAACCAGAAAGAAGTTCCAGAGCCTGAGGCCACCATGCAAGTCAATAATGATTGAAACCGAACCTGCGAGTTAAGATTGATGCAGGCCAAAATGTCGCGCATCGAGTTAGAATCCTGGCACGAAGAACCCACCACATTATGAACCTGAATTTTAAGACTCAAGTTACCGTACCGACTTTCAAGCAAAGGTCTCCATAATTTGTTGCAAACATTCGCGAACTTCCACAACCATTTAGAAAGAATTGCCTTATTGAATATACCGACATGCTTAATCCCGAGCCCTCCAAGATTCTTCGGTTTACAAACGGTTTTCCGTCTTACCCAAGGAATAAACCTTGTTTTTTAAGAACCCGCCCAAAGAAAACTTCTTTGAATAGCTATTATTTCCTTCACGACTTGGGTCGACGCCTTGTAGAAAGCTAGATGATGAATTTGGAGATTCACAAGGACTGAATTGATAAGAGTAACACGACCACCAATCGACAAGTTATGACCAACACAATTGCTAAGCCTAGCCCTCATACATTGCAAAACCGGACTCCAAAACGATATTCTTCGATGATTACCTCCAACCATTAAACCAAGAAACTTAAAAGGAAGAGTGGCCGATTTACAATGCAAAAATTGATCTGCAGCTCTCATAAATTTCGATTCCATCCCAACACCATAAAGACAACTTTTTGGAAAATTTATCTTTAATCCAGAAATCATCTCGAACCCACAAAAAATTGCCTTGAAAGCCCACAGATTAGTATACGATCCATCTCCAATAAGTAAAGTGTCGTCTGCGAACTGGAGTATACTGACCGCAGCTGCTCTCCTCACTAGACTTGCTAAACTTTATGATACAATAGCAAATAAGAATGGGGAAAGGGGGTCCCCTTGTTTCAATCCTCTCGTAGCTACAAAGTCCATCGAATGGCTGCCATTAATAAGAATTGACATAAAACTATTACAAACAAAACCCCTCACCCACCTCAGCCACTTTTCACCGAACCCCATTTTACGAAGCATTAAATCAAGGAACTCCCATTCAACGCAATTGTAAGCTTGCGCGAAGTCTACTTTGAAAATAAGACACTTCTTCTTTCTTCTTTTAGCATAGTCAATAGTTTCGCTGGCCACCAAAACTCCGTCAAGCAGCTGCCGGCCCGGAATAAAAGCAGTTTGAGACGGTGAAATCAACTTACCAATTATAGGGCTCAATCTCATCGCAAGCATCTTAGATATTATTTTAAGCACACACCCAATTAAACAAATTGGTCTGAAATCTCCCAACCCATGCGGATTGTCCACTTTCGGCACCAACGAAATAAAAGAGGACGCGAATACTCTGGGAAGTAAACCAATTATGAATAATTCGAGAACACAGTTAGCAAAATCAACTCCGATAATATCCCAGCAATGCTTAATGAATTTGAAATTGAAACCATCAACCCCAGGATATCTATTACCGTCGCAATTGAACACTGCAGTGCGCACTTCTTCTCTAGTAAAGTCTGCCTCCAATAACAAGCTATCTTCCACATTCATCGTAACCACATTCTCCAAGTCGTGTCTAGGGCGATTATAATCCTGGCTCTAAAATTTATTCTCAAAAAACCTCCTGGCCGCACTTTTAATTCCATCAGGGTCGTCTAACAGAACTCCATCCACCTTGAGGATTGAAATGGAGTTTGGTCGTAATCGAGATTTAAGCGATTTGTGAAAAAACTTCATGTTGACATCTCCATCCATCATCCACTTGACTCTAGATTTCTGTCGAATCATGCTCTATTTTAACCGAAGCTTTTTCCAAATGTCCTCCTGCATTTCCAAGCTCTCCAACATTGCTCCATCTTCCATCTCAATTTTGTTAATATGGCCAACGCTCTCCTCCATATTGAGATCAAGCCACCCGAATGTATTGTTATTCCACCATCTAAGATTTCTCTTAAGATTCTTAAACTTGTTCGACAGAATGCCGCTGCAAGAGTCAAACTTCTGAACAGAATTCCAGGTCTTTTTCACTAACGGTAAAAAATATTTATGCTCCATCCAGCAATGTGATGGTTTATTGTATTAAACAAAGTGAAGGAGTGTTTACAATAACTAACATAATAACTAATAGTCAATATTCTAATAACCCATAAAAGCTTGAGGGTATAAGTTATGCACTCTAAGATTAAGAAAATTGTCATTGAAAGACTTTTAAGTCCAAAGGTTTGGAGAGGAGATCTCCCATATGTTCTGAGAAAGAGACGGGAACAAATGAAAAAGACTTTGTTGGAAAAGGTCAATATGTCTGCAAGAAATATGACTAGCAGAGCATTGTCATAGTAGATCAGGGTTAGTTCAGCGAAGGGAATATGTAACTCTTTTAGAAAATTTGTGAGCCATTGGAGTTTACAAACTATGAAAGTCATTGCTTGGTACTATACTTCAGTGGAACTTTGAGAGATTGTTGGTTAGTTCTTTAGTTTCCATGAAATCAGAGAATTGTTTAGATAAATACAAAAAACCACTGATGGTCCTTCATGCATCTGGACATGTTGCTCAATTAGAATCAAAAAAGGCTTTCAAATTATAATGGAGAGGAAGAGGAGAAGAAGAGTCCTTGAGGTAGAGATAATTTAAGGTACCAAACGACTAAAATTGCAGCAACATAGTGAAATTTTGTTGGGTTTCTCATATGTTGGCTAAATCTTGGATAACATAGGCAATGTATGGTCGAGTTTTAAGAAGAAAAATGAGTTGGCCAACAATTATTTTATACATGGTGTTGGATATGATAAATGGTTATCTTCATTTTGATTTAAACGAGTGTCAATAGCCATTAAAGTGATGGCAGAGTTGCATCCAAGGAGACATGGGTTAGAAATAATGTCCAAAACGTATTTCTTTTGGCAGATATTGATCCATTTCCTTGATATTGATACCTGAAGACAAAGAAATAACTTGAGAGTGCATATGTACGTAATGTTGAAATGACGATGTAGGGTGTTCTTTATACTTTCACTACTATAAAATATACATTTCGTAATTTTTTATTACTTTGTCAATTTATTCTACCGAAGTAATAACTCATAATTAGGCGCCTTTATTTTTTGTTATTTATTAAAATACTTTCCACCATGGTTCAACCTACAACTACAGTGATATGTTAAGGAGTGACACACTTTGAATCCCAACACCAACAATTTTTTCATTTATTCGTTACAAAAACATATTAACCTATATTAAAATTAAACTACTTTCACAACGATTTATAAATGCAACCACTACTACAAAACGCGTAAACAACAACGCCATGGTCACCACTCTTCTTCCATACACCGTTGTGACATCTCTAAACTAAGGCGTTATCATAATATTATTGTTTTTTGATTAAAAAATTTTGTATATAACAAAGGTTAAGGAGCCAACTATAGTGATAACTTCAAGCTTTCATAGGTTCGAACCTCAGGGCCCTCATATATGTTATTCCTTTAATGTTAAGTGGCGCCTTTTCTTTTTTAATTATTTTTAAATAAAAAACTTAAAAGTTTATGATGAAGGTTGAAGACTTTCACCGTTGTTAAGTAACGCCTTTTCATTTTAATTATTTTAAAATAAAAAACTTAAAAGTTTATGACGACGGTTGAAGAGCCCACTGTTGTTAAGTCGCGCCTTTTCATTTTTAATTATTTTTAAATAAAAAACTTTAAAGTTTATGACTACCGTTGATGATTACAACCGTTGTGATATATTTTGTTTTTTATGTAAAATTTTTAATTATAAATAGTCTAGCACTTTTTTATGAAATTTCACCATGAAAGTAAAATATCGCTACGGTTGCATGTATTGGCCGTTGTGGTAGCTTGATAATATTATACACTCCTAGTTAGCTAGTCTCTTCAGTATCCTTTTTTTCTATTGCAAATAGAAACAAGACGAAACAATACACGATTTCAACCCAAACCCTAACGTTCAATACTGTGAAATATTACACGATTTCATCCAAAACACCATCGTTCACCCATCACTGTGTATTTGTCGTCATCATCATCAACCAAGTTGACAAGACCATCACGTTCAACCAAGTTGTTAACGTCTAGAAGGAAAACAACAACAACACCGTCGTCACCACAAGGAAGGAAGACAGCACCATCACCAACACCAACATCATTTACTTAGTCATCACGTTTAGGGTACGTAAAATATTTTTCCCCATGCATCTACAGTAAACTTCATTTGTCATTGTTGTGGTAGTTGTTGTTTTATTTTGTGGTTGATGTTTATGTTCTTGTTATTCATGTTGTTATTGTTGTTATTGTTGTTTTTGAACTTAGATGTCGACCTTTTCGAGTTCTACATCAGAAACCAGCGAAGAAATTCAAACAAATGAGAGGTTAGCCAATGAAACTCAAACAACTAAAAGTTAAACGAAAAGATCACAAAGAGGTGTCACAATGATGCCCCAATTCACATCAGTCCGGAACTTATCAGGTGAAAAAATTCCTATCTAGTTTGATTCGTTGTATAGAGTAGTGGATTGTGAACATTACTCTACTTTTAAGAGTTATGTTTCGTTCCTTGCACGTAGCAAGATCAGTATATTGATTGATGATTGGAAACAAGTTGATGATAACGTCAAAGAAAGCATATGGACTGACGTTAAGGTATTACATACTATAATTTTCATATATCGCCGATATCAATATCTATAATTTCTAATACATACTTATATATTGATTTAAATGTTGTTGAATTTTGAGTTTACCGATGACTCAAATTAAAAAAAAATGGATATCATATGCTGGTACTCGTTGGAAGGTATTTAAGGCACAACTCACAGCTGACTACATTAGGAGGCCTAAGAGCGGTCTTGCTCATCCATGGATTCGATATAGTTTTATATCGAAGAAGAAATGGAAAAAGTTTTCAAAGATATGTTGTTCTGAGGAATTCAAGATTAGTATTATTCTCATGTAGCCGATAATGTTATGCTAATGAGTTATGGATACTAATCATATTTTTTTCACTATGTTCATAACATGTTAAAAACGAAGTCAAAATACTCAATAAGGCCAAGAACATGTACCCCCATAGATTGTCTCGTGGGGGTTATAGGAAACTTGAGAAAAAAAACATGCTTGAAAAACAATCAGAAACAGGAGATGATCGCATCTCATCTCCACCTTCAAGACATGGGAAATGGAAGAGGGCTCGATTAAGACCAGATGGAGAGTACACCTCTGAGGCGTCAAAATTATTTGCGAAAAAATTGTAAGTATGATTTGTTTTGCTTATGTTATTTTTTATTTAAATGCGTTGGTAACAATATATGTAAGTTTCTCATGTTGTGTGGGATAAGTTGGTTGAGGCAGCCCGTGAAGGCACATTTGTTCTGCAAGCACGACATGACATATTAGTAGAAGCTATCAGATCAGATGAGCATGGTGGACGTGTCCGTGCTATTGGAGAAGGTGTCGGCTTGAGGTCATTTTTTGGGTCTCAAAGAAAAAGTACTGAAAGCCTGGGAATTATTGCACAAAGACAAAAGATTGAAAATTTTGAGAAGCAATTAATGAACAACTGAGAATGTTAAAAGAGGAGAAGGAAAAAAGGGAGAAAGACATGGAAAGGTTTCAAGAGTTATATTCGGTATGTACTTTACTTGAGATGTTAGTGTTTTATCAGAAATGTATGATATATATATATATATATATATATATATATATATATATATATATATATATTATGCTTATTTTTGTTTTATGTTTTAATTGAATATTATGATATAGAGATTAACTGAAAACCTTAAACAACGGACAAATGAAGATCACCGTAATTTTAATGGTGATGATGATGATAAAACTCCAAGTAGAAGTGTTGTACGTCATGCTTCTACAAAAGGAAGTAATTGTTTAGCCCATCCCCCATGCGGATAACCACAATGATATAATGGACCATAATCCAAATGAAATCACAATGTTATACTTGAAAGTTACAGTGATAAATGAAACGCAACTTCTCCTGCTAGAACATTGTCCACGTTTGGATTTATTCTATTATAGTCCTGAAGATGTAAAGGATTTTCTTGGTGGATATAGGTGGCTGGACATCGGGATATTACAAGTTTGGTGCACGTAAGTATATAGTTGAATATACATGTCATTATAGAACATTATCATTTATAGAACATTGTAGCGAGCGATTTTTGTCGGTGACGCGACACCTTATCGCCGGTTTTTGGGTTTCTCTCCACAATGAGGAGGGGGTACTACTTTCTGATTTCTTATTTATCCCGTGAAGCAAGAAGGGAAAGGGAATCTATCTAAAACTAACCTTGCACGCGATTGTTTAACTGAACGAACGCTTTTAAAGAGATTGGGGGGTTCGGGGTCAGGTTATACAATGGGGGAGTTGTTAATTACCTATCCTATATGTGGTTATCCACAGGATGTTAGCTTTAGGTTTCGATTTATACTTGATGGTGTTTATCCTTTAATGGGTTGGGAAAGTTTCTTGGGAAGTATGATAGAGAGAGTGAGTTTTTGTTGATGTTCGGGTGTTTTTGGTGTGAAGGTACTGGACCTAGAGTTTTTGATTAGTATGCTCGCTAAGATTTCGCAATCTTATGCCTACGTATTCCCGTTTAAATGAAACAGGGAAATCAGAGCAATCGTAGTTCCTCCTATTCTATTGGAGGAAAAAGATGTTTGGTGTCTTGTTCAAAGCCCGAGATTGAAGTTAAAAGTTTTTAACTGAGAGAGAATTTGTCATCTCTAAAGAGGGAGTGGACTTCCTCTGAGGGGATTGTTGATTTTTGTGTGCCTTGATCAAAGCCCAAGGTTGAAGCTAAGAGGTTGGTTGACTCTACTAGGGAAGTCCTTATACAAAGCCTAAGAGTAGGCTGAAAGAGATTTGGCTCTTTGGGGATGTCATTATACAAAGCCTAAGAGGAGGCTGGAAGCTTGACTTTTTTGGGGAAAGTGTCCTATCTGTCTTGTACAAAGCCCAAGATTGAGGCTAAAAAATGGATTTTGACTCCGCTGGGGAGGTTTGTATGTGTCTTGTACAAAGCCCAAGATTGAGGCTGAAATGGGAAATTTAACTGACTCAGATGAGGATATTTTTATGTGTCTTGTACAAAGCCCAAGATTGAGGCTGAAATGAGTTTGACTCTATTAAGGGAATTGTTTCTCAAAGCCCAAAAGAAGGCTGGGAGGGATTGACTCTGCTGCGGAAGATGTTTGTCCCAAGCTTAAGAGAAGTTTATGAAGATTTATGTCTTGTACAAAGCCCAAGTTTGAGGCTAAAAGGGTTTGACTGAACAAGAGAGTGCTTTTATCTGTCCTGTACAAAACCCAGGATTGTGGCTAAACAAGCTGGAGAAATCATTATACAAAGCCTAAGAGGAGGCTAACTTCCGCTAGGGAAAATCTTTATATTCAGCCTAAAAGGAGGCTGGAAAAGATTGACTCAACAAGAGAGTGTTTTTATTCGTCCTGTACAAAGCCCAGGATTGAGGCTAAAAAAGTTTGACTCAACAAGAGAGTCTGAAAAGGGGATTGACTCAAACAGAGAGTCTGAAAAGTGATTGACTCAACAAGAGAGTCTGAAAAGTGATTGACTCAACAAGAGAGTCTTGAAAGTTTTGACTCAACAAGAGAGTCTGAAAAGGATAGCTTTGCTGGGGAGAATCATTGTACAAAGCCCAATAGGAGGCTAACTCTGCTGAGGAAATGTCATTATACAAAGCCTAAGACGAGGCTATCTTTTGCTGGGAATTATTGAGATCCCGAGGCAGGTCCAAATGGTGAATCAACTCTTGCTGAGGGTTACAGAAGAGTTGAGGTATCAGATGCATTGAGGTTCTGATTTGGGATAGTGTTATACTGATGATAGACTGACCCTGGCTGGGATTTTTTAGGAGAGAGACTGGGTTTTAACTTCTTTGGAGGTTGAACCAGAATGACCGGGGTTTCTTCCTATGTTTGTAGGGAACTTGAGAATGTCTTTGAGACTCAAGGTTAGACTGTCCAAGTCTATTGGTGTGGGAGAGTTTTATCTTTTGTATGATGCCCAAGAGGAGGTAGGTGTTTTAAGGGATGAGAATCAACCCTAAATTGGTCTGAGATTTGACACGGGAAAGACTGCTCTAGCAAAGGATGACTAAGTTCTGTCTTATACTTTTAAGAGGTCTTCAGGGTCCTTGAATTAAGCCCAAGAGAAGGCATGAGAACTTCTAAGAAGCCGGAGGGTCCTTGTACAAAGCCCAAGAGGAGGCGGGGATGCTTTTAGGAAGCCTGTGGGTCCAAACTTAAGAAGAGTTCAAGAAAAGTTTCACCGAGATTAATCTTTTCTTTAATGAACAGTTTTAGGTTTTGAAGAAATTCAAGAGAAGTTTCACCGGGAATTAATCCTCTCTGGGGAACTAAATTTCTTTGACAAGTTCTAATAGTGAGTGTCTGAGAAAAGGTTCAC
Source organism: Lathyrus tuberosus (assembly GCA_022829125.1). NCBI lineage: Eukaryota > Viridiplantae > Streptophyta > Magnoliopsida > Fabales > Fabaceae > Lathyrus > Lathyrus tuberosus. The sequence continues at coordinate 1,895,217 of JALAZF010000007.1, read as the reverse complement.
CGAGAATACTGCCTTTCTCTTTGTTCCATATTGTTTAACCCCAAGAGAACGCAAGACTGTATCTCGAAATCCTATGGGGATCTAGTTTTGACTGTCTTAATGAGTGACCAACTGGCTTTACCTAGGTCTAGACCTAGTTGCCGGGGAAAACTCTAAATAACTATACTAGATATATACAGTTGTTATATGACAAGTATTTAAAAGGATATGAAAGAAACACTTATAGAGGAGCAGCTTCCCACAATACAGTTATATATATTAAAGCATGTAAAAGAAAGCCGATAAAAACTTACAGGCGATCAAGCTTCCATGTTGTATTGTTAGTTGTTTAAAGAAATTAAAGAAAGTTTTGATAATAACATATATTTGAACTTAAATCAAAAGGGAAGTTGTTTATACTCAAGGAGAGGCCCAAGGTTTAACAGTGATCGCTCCGTTGTTTTGAATATCGTATCAGGACGTATACAACGACTGAGGCCCAAAGAGGTTTATCTACAAAAGGGTTGGGTCTTATACTCTTTCAAGAGGCCCAAAGAGATTTTGAAAAAGAAAGATGGGACTTACAACACGAGGGGAGGCCCAATGAAAGATAGTGATCGCAGCGTCGTTTTGAGAATCGCAGAGGGACTTATACAATGATTGAAGCCCAAAATGGTTTTTGTATTTACAAAGGATTGGGTCTTACACTCTATCAGAGGCCCAAAGTGTTTGAAAAAGATTTGTTAGGGTGAAAATCAAAGAAACCCTAATTTCATCATTTTTTAAGGTAATTATTCAATGAAAATTAATTAAAATGATAAAAAACACCAAATAAGTTTGAATAAACAACTTGTGATTTTTTGGTTGAGGTTGAAAAAATGATGTTTTAATCACAAGATGAATTAAAACTCATTTGGTTTTGATTTCCAAGGTGATAATTCCTTTTTGAAATGTTTAAAAACCATAAAAATGAATTTATTTACAAAAATATCAACTATATTAAATAAATAATATAAATTTGATTTTTTGGTGGAATAAAATATTTTAATATTTTTGTGATTTTTTGCAAAAAGAACCAATAAAAAATAACTAAAATTGAGAGAGAAATTAATTTTTCAAATCATTTAAGAAAATAATATGAAAAATATAAAAAAATGGAAAAAAGTGGTAAAAAAACGGTCTGGGGCGAGAGGGATTCGAACCCCAGACCTCCAAACCAAACACATGAGCGCGCAACCACTGGGGTGGTGATACATCCGTGTATCAAAACCACCCCATAAATATATAAGGGGTGCCTTGTTTTAGGCCTGGGTAAGGCAAGGCAAGGCCAACTTTTGGGCCATTTACGTGAGCCTCTAACTTTCTCATTTCTCCATGGATTGGGACAAAATTTATATGCATCTGGCTTAGAATTTCCCAAGGAATCCAATGGTGGTCATGGTTTTTTCAGATGAGGTCCCTATTTTAAAACCCGACAATGGTTTTGAAATAAGCCTATATTTGCATTTTCTATGCTACTTCATAGTACAGGCAAGAATTACATGATGAATTGGTTCAAACACAACATATATAACATGTATGAGATGTTTATGATCAGTGGACTTCAAAGCAATGCATAATTTAGAAAGTTTAAGTGATGATGCACTTACCTCTTGGAGCTTTTTGGGCTATCTGCCAAGTTCCTTGTGCCAGAAGTAATTTGATGCTTTGGATACTCTCAATTGATCCCTTAGAAGCTTTTAGAATGGTTAGAACCAGCTGGAATCCTCAGGAACAAGTTTGAGCTATTTCTTGCAAAAGGGGCAAAAGTGACCAATATAGCAACTCTCTCAAATGTTGTTCCAGATGGGGGGAACCATTTGGGACAGTTCAAAGATTATATTTGAAGTGTGTTTGAAGTTTTATCTGGTTTTAAAAGTGACTGAATCAAGACATGGCTTGAAAAATGAAAAAAAGTCCAATTTTGAGGTTTTGGAAGTGGACTTTGAGATTTTGGTGTTACAGGTCACATGTTAGTGTTTGGACAGCTTAGATACAACATATTAGAGGTGGTTGGATCATGAGCTGTGATGGAATTTCTCTCTAACTCAAAAACTCAGAGATACCTTGCAAAAGAATGCATTTTGGCCTAAAGAGAGGGATTTTGAGGAAAACATCAGTTTGGGTGCTTTGGTGTACTCAAACTGATCACAATTGATGTCTATTTATAGTGTGTCAAGTTTTTTTTTTGGCATCAATAATGAATGGAGGCTGCAGCAGGCCTTTGGCCAATGTTATGCAAAAGGAATCTCAAGTCTCCTCTAGCCATTGACTTGAGATTAGAGCACATGCTTTGTAGCTTTGGTTCAGAGATAAGTTTGGACTGAATTCAGTTGGAATAGGCTCAGTTCATGCCACCTTGATGCATTCATTAAAGACTTGGAAACAAAATTGGAGTCTTGGCATCTTTTAGCCTTTTTAGGGATGACAAGCCTAATATAGATTCTTGGACTTTGGAGGCTTGGGGATCAGATCATTCCCTTCTTGTTTTATCCTCAGATGTGTCCAAATGGATGACAAGGCTTAGATTTATCAGATTTGGACAAATCGAGCAAAATGCACAAATTATGCCTTGTAAAACCAGTTCATGATGCCATGTTTCAAGGGCTATATCTCCTTGCTCAAATTGAATTTGGAGATGATCTGGTACTTGTTGGAAAGCCCTTATGGCATGCTTTAACTTTGATGTTCACCCCTAGACCTGGTTTGACTTGGATCAAGGTGAAAAATGTCCCTATATTTTGGAAAAAGTAAGGAAGATTATGACTTAGTGAAAATTTCACTAAGTGTTGGAAAAATGTAACTTTCATGTTTTTAGCCATTTTGATCACTCCATAACTAAAAATCCATGAGGAATTGGAATTTGGTGTAGTTGAAGCTGTTGTAGAGTGTAGCAAGACCTACAAATCCAGCTTTGGATCACCCAAAATGGTTGCTTGGATCTCAAGTTATGATCCTTGGAAGTTGGTACCCTAGCCACTTTGTTCCTTAACTTAGAAAAATTCTAAGTTTTTTATGGTTACCCCCTTTTACAAGTTAACTCACTTTCTTTGATTTTTCTTGATGAATGGTGATTCAAATCACATATTAACATTGTTTTAGGGTCAAGGATCCATAATTGTGAAAAATTCCAAAAAGTCAAACTTGATTTTGTGCACAGTTGACTTTTTATCGGATGAAATCCAAACTGTGCGATCCTTTGTGAAATCAAGTCCTTGACCTAAATCAAACCTAATGGATATATTTCATAGGTGTTATAGGGTGTATTGAATCATGTCCCAAGGTTTGGGAGCATGTATTGGTCAAAAGTCAAAGGTACAATTGACTTTTTTCCTCTAAACCCTAATTGTGGTCCTGATGAAATTGAAACTTGTGGATCAAGCTTCTTGGATCAATCCATTGTTCAAAATTGATCAATGTAGTGTATTGGAGACCCTCAAATCATGTATTGAGGTCTTGGCTCATGTTTTGTCCCAAAAGTCAACTTAGGGGTGAATTAGGTCAAGAAACCCTAATTCCTCTTTTTTGGGTAAATGGATCCCCTGAGGTTAAATTGACTTGATGATTGGGTCCATGAGGTCCCTTGGAGTATCTTGGGCTATATTTTAAAGCATTGGCTCATGCCCAGATGTAAATTTTCATCTAGAGGTCTCAGGTGAGGAAAACCCTAATTTGGTGACACAGGCGATCTTGAGACTTGATCCACTTGGAATGCTGCAACCTTGTGCTTGATTCTTGATGTGGGAGTCCTCTTGACCCCTTATAGGTGTTTGAGAGTTTAGACAAGTTGAAGATCATGTCATTCCTTGATTGATCCTTTGTCTAAGGCTCTGAGAGTGCTTGAAACCCTAATTCTTGATTGTGGTGAATACTCAAACATCTCTAAGGATATTGATGAGGCACGATGGCACATCCATATTGTGGTAATGATCCTCGCAATGATGGGAAATCTTGGTGGTCAAAATTTGGGGTATGACAGATGCCCCTATTTAATCTTTTTGGACCCGAAGGTGTGAATGGCGAAGGTATTCGGGCATTCAGGGTGCAAGAGGATTAAATATTGAAATACCCAAAATTTTGATGGTGGTTATGAATGGCAATTTGTGCATCCATATTCTTTTGCTAAGCAATGATGCTTAAAAAAAGATAAAAACTTTCCCTCGATCCTGGTCTTTAGCCAAGGAACTGGTCTTAGTTTCTGAAGTAAACTCCCCCTCGATCCTGGCCTTCAACTAAGGAACTGGTCTTAGTTTCTGAAGTAAACTTCCCCTCGATCCTGGCATTCAGCCGAGGAACTGGTCTTAGTTTCTGAAGTAAACTTCCCCTCGATCCTGGCCTTCAGCCAAGGAACTGGTCTCAGTTTCTGAAATAAACTTCCCCTCGATCCTGGATTTCAGCCAAGGAACTAGTCTTAGTTGCTTTTGTCAATAAACTTTCTTGACAAGGGACGCTATTCGTTAGCAGTCTTCATCAAATTTCTTGCTGAATTTTCCTGTGGAGATGCCATTTGATGGGAAAAGTTTTGATGTCAGACTTGCTGGGGAACCCATTCGTCTAAGTTGTAGAGGTGCACAAACTTCTCCGCGGGAGACGCCATTTGTCGACTCTACTGGGTAAAACGAGTCTCTTGAGAGACTGCTTTCTGCTTGGGGGTATTACATCATACTTTTCCTCGAGATCTTCTCGGAGAAATGCCAAGTGATGTAATCCAAATTTAAGGTGATGATGACTTTATTAACGTCGACTTTCTTGGGAGAAAAACCAATGTGTTGCTGAGAGCCTTCGGTCGAGAGGCTTTCTCTGGGGATTTTCCTTAATTCGGGAAAGCGTAGATATAATCTTCAATGTTGAAGAGTGATGTTTGTCGAATACCTTCTTATTCTTCAGAGGTTCAAGTTATCAAAGTGGTCAAGGGACTAACTCCAATCTAGAAATAAGCTGGAGGAAAGATGGTTCATACGCAACATTTTCTGACGAGGAAAGAACTGACAACTCGATTGAGAGGACTTTTATTACTAGGGGATAAGACAGACTAGAGTGATAGTGATGCAAAATATGAATGTAAACAATAATGCATGATGTATGTATGTTTATGCTGACAAAACTGACACGACATACAAACTAGTGAATGAACACGACTGGATACTCGGCCACTGTGGGGAACGAGGAAGTACCATTTGGTCCAAAATAGCAATGCTGCCTTACTTAGGAGAGATAATCCCTGTGGGGAAAAAATTTGGTCGGGCTTAGGAGGTAAGAACTCTGTTGGGGCCGTCAGATGAAACATGGTCTCTGACACAGCTGATCCTTCATTCAGGCGCACTGGTTTATAAGGATTACTTTGATTCTGCACTTTGAAGCTTAATCGCTTTTGGAGTAGCGATCAATGTTCTTTCGATGTTCAACAGTCAAAAGAATTGCCATCTTTATTTTAAAAGCAGAAAAAGTTTGACAAGTAAATTCATTTTTGTTTTATTTCAAGAATCGTTGATCATATTAAAATGCCATTCTGTAAAGCTAAAACAAATAAGAATTGCAAACAAAAGCATTAAGGCTCAAATTTTATTGATAGGATGGAAATCAGCCAAACGCGGGATTCCATGGAGTATGTACAAAGTTAGAAAATGGTAATTTAAGGGAAAAGGGCTACATTGAAACATAACGACCATTATCCTTCTACCAACTTTGAATTCTGGGCATTCTGAGCTTCTGTCAAAGATGACCTTGACTGGAGTTTTCCTGATGGATGGCATGACTACTGCTGGCGGATTTGCCCCTTTGCTGGATGTAGTTACTTGCCATTAATCCCTAATTTTTTCCTGGATTGTACTTTGAGATTTCCAATCCATCGGGATGATTTTTTATTATGTCTCTAATTTTTGCCTGGACCGCCCTTTTGGGGTTTTCAATCCACCGAGACGTTTTTATTTATTTATTTAGGCAAAGTATTTCTTGACTACGCCAACATTTATGGGGTATGAAAATTCTTCTCCATCCATGGTTGCAAGTCTCAAGGCGCCGCCCGAGAAGGCTTTCTTGACCACATAGGGGCCGTCATAATTCGGAGTCCATTTGCCACGGGAATCAGTGAGAAAATATTGTATCTTCTTGAGCACGAGGTCTTATTTTCTAAAGACGCGAGGTCGAACCTTTTTGCCAAACGCCTTCTTCATCCTTTGCTGATACAACTGACCATGGCATAGTATCGTTATTCGCTTTTCTTCGATCAGATTCAGTTCGTCGTGTCGACTTTGACTCCATTCAGCCTCTGTTAGCTTAGCCTCCATCAATACCCTTATTGATGGGATCTCTACCTCTATGGGGAGCACTGCTTCCATGCCATATACTAGAGAGAAATGGGTTGCCCCTGTTGAAGTGCGGACAGATGTACTATAACCGTGAAGAGCAAAGGGTAGCATTTCGTGCCAATTTTTGTAGGTTACAACCATCTTTTGAACAATTTTCTTAACGTTCTTGTTATCCGCTTTTACCGCTCCGTTCATCTTAGGCCGGTAGGGAGATGAGTTATGGTGTTCGATCTTGAACTCAGCGTACAACTCTTTTATCATCTTGTTGTTCAAGTTGGATCCATTATCAGTAATGATCTGGCTTGGAACACCATAACGATAGATGATATTATTTTTGATAAATCGGACCACCACTTGTCGGGTTACATTGGCGTATGATGCTGCTTCAACCCAATTGGTGAAGTAGTCAATGGCTACCAGAATGAACCGATGTCCGTTTGAATCCTTGGGTTCGATCATGCCAATCATGTCAATTCCCCATATGGAAAAAGGCCATGGGGAAGAGAGAACTTTGAGATGTGTTGACGGTACATGGATTTTATCTGAGTATATCTGACACTTGTGAAATCTCCTCATGTACTTGTAGCAATCGGATTCCATGGTCAACTAATAGTACCCTACTCTCAGAATTTTTCTCGCCATTGTGTGTACGTTGGCACGAGTGCCAAAGGATCCTTCGTGGATTTCTTTTATCAGCATGTTTTCTTCTGGTCTGTCTATACATCGGAGCAAGACCATGTCAAAATTTCTCTTATAGAGTGTATCACCGCTCAGGAAGAAGTTGCCTGCCAACCTTCTGAGGGTCTTTCTGTCCTTTCTGGATGCCCCAGGTGGGTACTCTTGTTTCTGAAGGAAGCACTTGATATTGTGATACCAAGGTTTGTCGTCTATGACTGCTTTAATCGTGAAGATGTAAGTGGGCCTTTCTTGGCGCATTATGTCAATTTTAGGTACGTCGTTCCATGGACTTACACTAATCATCGAAGAGAGAGTGGCTAATGCATCAGCCATGTGATTCTCTTCACGAGGGATGTGGTGAAACTCGATTCTGTTAAAGAATGGTAACAACCTTCTCGCGTAGTCTTTGTAAGGAATCAGTCCTGATTGGTATGTGTTCCAATCTCCTTTGATCTGATTGATAAACAGAGTTGAGTATCCATACACGTCCAAGTCCTTAAATCAGCCTCGTTGTTTGTACATTTGAATGTTAATCTGGCAGTGAAAGGAATATGGGTACCCTGAGGTGTTATGATGATTGCCCCAATTCCGTTTCCATAATGATTGACAACTCCGTCAAAGATTAGTCCCTATTGGGAACCTGGTTCTGGCCCTTCACTGGGTAGTGGTTCATCGCAGTCTTTCATTTTCAAGTACATGACATCTTCGTCTGGGGAGTCAAATCTGACTGATTCCTGATCGTCAATTGGTAGATGACCCAAATGATCGACTAAAATACTTCCTTTGACGGCTTTTTGAGCATGGTACTCGATGTCGTATTCTGATAGCAACATCTGCCAACGGACTATCCTTCCCGTGAGAGCATGTTTTTCAAAGACATACTTGATTGGATCCATTTCGGAGATTAACCAAGTAGTGTAACGAATCATATAATGACGAAGACGTTTAACTGCCCAAGCCAGAGCGCAGCAAGTTTTCTCAAGCATAGTGTACCGAGTCTCACAGTCGGTGAATTTCTTGCTCAAATAGTAGATGGCATACTCTTTCCTTTTCATTTCGTCTTGTTGGCCAAGTACACATCCCATTGAGTCTTCCAAGACTGTTAAATAGATGATAAGTGGTCTTCCCTCCACTGGAGGTGATAAAATTGGTGGGTTCAACAGGTATTCCTTGATACTGTCAAAGGCGGTTTGATAGTCTTCTGTCCATACGTAGTCCGGATTTTTTTTGAGTAATTTGAAGATTGGCGCGCATGTCGCGATCATGAGGAATATAAATCTGGAAATGTAGTTCAGACGTCCCAGGAATCCCCTGACTTGTTTTTCAGTTTTCACTGAAGGCATTTCTTGAATAGCCTTGACCTTGTCAAGATCAACCTCAATTCCTTTATGGCTGACGATGAACCCTAAAAGTTTCCCTGAACGGACACCAAATGTGCACTTGTTAGGATTCAAGCGGAGTTTGTACTTTCTTAGACGCTCGAATAATTTTGACAGGTGGGTCACATGCTCCTCTTCTGTTTTAGATTTGGCAATCATATCATCGACATATACCTCGATTTCTTTGTGTATCATGTCATGAAACAGAGTAGTCATGGCCCTTTGATAGGTTGCCCCGACGTTCTTCAAACCGAACGACATTACCTTGTAATAAAAAGTTCCCCAAGGGGTGATGAATAAAGTTTTCTCCATGTCTTTCGGTGCCATTTTGATTTGATTATAGCCCGAGAATCCATCCATGAAGGAGAAGACTTTGAACTTTACTGTACTGTCTATCAGCATGTCAATGTGTGGTAAGGGAAAGTCATCCTTCGGACCGGCTTTGTTCAGATCCCTGTAGTCTACACACATTATGACCTTTCCGTCCTTTTTTGGCACTGGTACTATGTTGGCTAACCATTGAGGATATTCTGATGTGGCGAGGAAACCCGCGTCAATCTGTTTTTGTGCTTCCTCTTTGATTTTGATGGCCATGTCTGGGTGAGTCCTTTTAAACCTTTGTTTTACTGGCGTACATTCTGATCTTAACGGTAGATGATGTTCCACGATGCTGGTATCCAACCCTGGCACATCGGGTAACTCTTTGAGAAGCTTTATCAAACTTTCTTTGACAGTTGGACTGAACAGTGCCCTAATCTTGACTTCTTTTCTCTCTTCTTTTGAACCCAAGTTGATCGTTTCCAACGGCTCTTTGTGCAGTTCAATGGACCATTCCTCTTGCCTGAGTAATCGGGAGATCTCTTCTGGAATTTCTTCGTCATTTTCTTTTTCAGCCTCAAATACCGAGAATTCAAAGTTGGGAGAAGGCATTGGATCGTATGTGTCAATGGGGTTTAAAATAAGCAATCTGCATGATGTGATGATTGTTTTTTAGAAGAGATGGAGAGAATGCAAGAGTGTGTGCAGTGTATTTTCTGAAAACTACTTGTTTTTATTATTTGAGTTGTTTTTAGGATTACCATTTTCTGAAAAAGCGAAAAGAGAAAACAGCAATAAAATGCGGAAATTACATAAAGACGTTATTTTATTTATGATCTTGTCGATTCTTGAAACTACAGCCCTATAAAACAAAACTCTGTTGCTTCGGGTAAAGTGAAGAGAGACATTTACAGAAAGTGAGCCCTATAAAAACATCTGTTTCACCTGGGCAAGGTGAAAGGTTAAAACAAAGACGACAATTACTTTGACTTATGAACAACTTTCAGAACGTTGACAGTAACTCATTGGCGGCGAACTCCTCGGTGAATTACAAAGTCTGGCACCTTCCTTCTTGATTTATCTTCAGAAATAACGCTGATTTCTAGTGAAGCAGGATCGTTGGAATCTGTCTCCCAGACAGAGTTGTCGTAGGAGGATTCTTCTGTTATGTCTTGCACAGCGTTTGCGCTCTCAGGTGGATCTCCCCATCCAGTGGGATGGATGTCTTCGAGCCTGATACGAGAGCTTTCAGGAGAGGTGTACTTGACCATGAAGTCATATTTGCCACCCGGTTGTCCTAAGGTGTCCCACAATTCTTTGGAACTAGAAGAGTTATCCCTTTCAATAACGTTGACCTCGGGAAAAGCATAGTTAAGGAACTCTTATCCTGTAATCTTTGCAAATTCATCGTCGTACGAGATATCTTCAGAGTGCCCTGAGTAATGACCCCATGAATCGGTGGGGACGCAAGTATTATTTTCAATGATGCTCAGCTGATATGTATCATTGGGATGACTCTTTTGCCCCTAAGTCTCCTGGGTACGGCTGCCAGATATGCAGGCCATCCATTGGGCCATAATAGTCATGGTCAAAGTTGTCCTTCATCAGAGTGTCCTCCTCTAATGAGTTTGGCGGAGCATGACATCCTTCCAGATCACAGTCTCCGTATATCATTTTGACGTCTGACCTCAGTATATATCTCAGACTCTGTGCGGGATAGAAAAATGGCGTAGGCACCTCTCCCTGAGACATATAATTGTCCTCGTTAAGATAGGACTTCCACTTTTCATCTGTATCGAAGGAATCACCCTCGTTGATGGTATGTACCTCTTGAGATACCGGGTGAAGGAAACCTCCCCTGTGGAAGAAGTCCTGAATGGGATGAAGACTTTCATCGTTAGTAGCAGTTTGGGTACAGGTTGAAGAAAAACGAAGACCTTTCTTTCTCTTGTTATCCGTAGGAATGAAAAGTTGTCCCCATCCATTTGCATTGTTACTTTTGATCACTTCGAGAGCATCTTTGTACGAGGAAATCGATGTTCCTCTTTCTGATTGATTCTCATTGCTTATCGAGAGTGCTTGGAACTGAGTTCCAACAACCTCCTCTGGTTCTACACAAGTGGACGACGATAAGTTGCTTACGATTAAGGCTTGCTCTCCGCAGACTGTGACTAGTTGGTCGTTCTTGATGAACTTCAGCTTCTGGTGAAGTGTCGAAGTGACTGCCCCAACCTCGTGTATCCAAGGTCTTCCTAACAAACAGTTGTATGTTACCCGAATGTCCATGACTTAGAAAGTGGCTTGGAAAGTGTGAGGACCGATAGTTATGGGAAGGTCGACTTTGCCGATAACTGTTTTTCGGGATCCGTCAAATGCTTTGGCGATGATCTCACTGCTTCTCATCGGAGATCCTTGAAATGATAGTCGCATTAAAGTGGATTTCGGCATAACATTCAGAGCTGATCCAGTGTCTACCAGTACGCTAGATAAAGCATCGTCCTGGCAGTTGACTGTAATATTGAGTGCCATATTATGATTCTGGCCCTCTTCCGGCAGTTCCTCATCACTAAACCCTAAGTTGTTGCAGGAAGTGATGTTGGAGATGATGCTGTCGAATTATCTTATTGTCACATCTTGTTCCACAAAGGCTTGCTCTAAGACTTTCTCTAGAGCCTCTCTGTGAGCTTCAAAGCTGAGTAAAAGAGATAGTACAGAGATTTTTGAAGGAGTTTACAACAGTTAGTCAACAATGTTGTACTCACTCTTCTGGATGAGCTTCAACATCTCATCGTTGTTTGTTGAAAGGTCGGGATTACTGGATTGACCGACTGGTTGATCGGGAACTTCTGTTTGAGATTCCTTTTCTTTGGTGGGTTCTCCAACTCCTCGGTTGAAGATTCGACCACTCCGTGTTACCCGGCTGATGTCTGCAATATTCACGACAGAGGGTAATGGAGTTTCCTTTCCATTCTCAATTATTGTTGCACCGTATTTGTAAGGGATAGCCTTATTGGATTTGTATGGTACTGGTCCCGGAAGATAGATAACTACAAGAGCCTTCTGATTTTTCTGACCATCATAGCTGGCTTCAATTGGTTCGAGGTTGAGAATCCGTCCACTATCGAGGAGAACTCTCGATTCATGTTGTAGAGGGATTATGGCGCATACATCTTTGGCCACTTCTCGTTTAGGTATTAAAACAACATCTTTGTCTTGATGATAGTCTGATATTGAACCAGAGCTTGACCTTGGTTGAACCTCTTTGTGGTCCAACTGAGTTTGAAGGGTGCTCACATGAGGTAGCATCCCTGGTTATTTTCTGAGCAAACTCTACAGCGCTCATAGTTGTGTGGTGGCACCCGGTCACGTCCGCTTTCTATGCAGTGTAACCTTACTAGATTTGTCTCCATTGATCGAACATCCCGACTCTGAAGCCTAGTAGGGTTCCCGTCAATCATACTGACTTGTTATATGTCTTCATCTAAATAGATCAGAAGCCACCAGTGGTTCAACAAGTGTTGCAGTGTTCTTTGAACGAGTGCACAACCTTGGTCACTCTCACGACATACCTTACAGTTTGGATAATCATGGGAAGTCAGAAAACCGAGCTGGACTTGTGTAGCGTGTAATTCCACCAAGCTGGTATTCATCAAACGAATATCAAAGATTTGAATCATATTCCATCCAAGATCCATCAAACGCTGGAGGGCCTCTTGTACAAAAGAGCATCCCTGGTTGTTTACCGAGCAGACCAGATAGAAATCGTAATTGTGCTGTGGTAGATTAGGATGTTGGCTTTGCCTTTAGTGCATTGCCACCAAGTTGACATTCATTACACGGATGTCGTGGTTTTGAATGATGTTGGAATTTGTATAAGTCATGTTGACCTCACGAATTCGGTGATCTTGGATCCATCCGAGATCCATCTGTTCCTGTAGAGCTGATTGCACCACAGAACATCCTTGATTGTTTTTAGAACAGATATCACACTGGTGATAGTTATGAGATGGTACATGACCGTTCCCGCTCTGTCTGCAATGTATTTTGACCAGATTGGTTTTCAACAGGAGTACATCGTGAATTCGATAGCTATTTTAGACTCTTCCTCTATCAAATTTACCGCAGCTTTCTCGTGTTGAGGCAACAGGTTCATTTGAACATTTGGATTTGTATCCTTGAAGGATAAGACCCCGTTCCTGACAAGCTTCTGCACATCAGATTTGAAGCTGAGATAGTTTTCTATGTTATGCCCTGGTCCTCCTTGATGGTAAGGACAAGTCTAATCCGCTTTGAACCAAAAAGGCATATTTTTCGATACTGTAAGAGGAGAACTGGTTTGGACGTGCCCCTTGACCAGTAGTAGTGGAAACAGTTCTGTGTACAACATCGGTATAAGGTCGAACCCTGGTGGTCATGTTGTACGGTTGTTATTGTATGGAGGACGAGCCTGCTGAAGAGGCTGTTGTGTCCTTTGCTGATATTGTTGTTGATTCTGTTGGCTCTGAACAACCTGATGTTGATACATCGAAACAGGCGCAGGGTTGATAGCAGGAGTTACAGCTGCTACTGGTTGGTACCGTCGCCTTTGCTTTTCGAGAGAGATATTACCAATGTCTTGCTCTTTTTTCTTAGGGAAAGCACTACCGTATCTTTTGGTACTGCTTGATGGTTTGACATCTTTGACCAGATGTCCTTCTCAGACTGCTTCTTTAAGACGAACTCCCATATTTACCAATTCAAAAAAGTCGCTGGGCGCACTGGCGACCATTCGGTAGTAGTAAAATGAGCTCAAGGTTTTCAAAAAGATCTTTGTCATATCTTTTTCCTCAAGAGCTGGACAAATATGGGCTGCAATTTCACGCCATCTCTGAGCATATTCCTTAAAGATTTCCTTATCCTTCTACGACATGGCTCTGAGTTGATCTCTGTCTGGTGCCATGTCCAGGTTATACTTATACTGCTGAATGAAGGCAGCGCCAAGATCTCTGAAAGTGATGATCTTAGTGCGGTTTAAACCCATGTACCATTTGAGTGCGGCACCGGTTAAACTATCTTGGAAATAGTGGATCAGGAGCTGTTGATTCTCTGTCTGAGTTGACATCTTCTGAGCGTACATCACCAAATGACTTTGAGGGCAAGAGTTGCCCTTGTATTTTTCAAATTCGGGCACCTTGAATTTGTGCGGAATTTTCACATTGGGGACCAAACAAAGGCCTGCGGCGTCCTTTCCGAATAGATCCTAACCGCGAATGCCATGCAGTTCCTTCTGCATCTCTAGGAATTATTCCTGGAACTCATTAAATCTATCGTACATACTTTCGTTTCCACCAGAAGGTATCTGTGGAATCTGTCCTTCCGGGACAGTGTGTACCACGGGTGGTGGTATAGTCATTACGACAGTGACTCTTGGTGCTTCCCGATCCCGAAGATTGTAACCTTCAGGAGTTGTTGTCATGCCCCTTGCATCTTCGCTTTCCCTAAGTTTGTAACCTTCAGGCCCAGCGGTTCCTACTGTAGTTTCCAGATCTTCCGTGATCGGCGGAATATATCCTTCTGGGATATAGTTAAGTGGCATGCCCCAAGGACGATCTTTAGGCATGTTATACCGAGGATCATACTTTTCCACTATGGACGTAGATGTGATCTCTGAGATCACAGTCCTTTGTTGTTGTATCTGAGCTGCTGCCAGAGATTGCATGTCATTATGAAGTTTCCTCAGATCTTCTTTCAGAGTGTCGATTTCTTCTCTCAACTCTCTGTTCTCTTCCTCGAGATCGTCCATTTTCTTTTGCCGATTGGCCCGAGTATTGTACGAATGAGACAGTTTGACTCTAGAATCGAGACACAAACGTGAGATTCGTAGGGAAGAAGAATGCATTATGTGAGAATGATGAATGATATGCAATGATTATATTAATAATTTTTTTGTTTTAATCAAAAGAAACTTCAACAATTAGATTACAAATATCATACAGTGGGGAGACCCCGTTTTTTTGAATTCAAAGATTGCAGAAATGGAAATACAGTAATTTACAACGTGCTATAAAAGGAAATGTCTAAGCTTATGAATCCTGAGTCCTCTTTGAGGAGGGCTCAGGTGCTGGTGTTGGTATTTTCCTTTTCTTTGACTGGGGCTCTTGAGCCGTTGTCGGGTTGTCATCCTTTTGCCAAGTGAAATGAGCGAGTAAATTCCTTCGGTTATCTTGATTTTCTACAGCATGTTGCTCTAAAATCTCGATCAGAGCATCCTTTTCTTTTAACAGTTGCTGTATTTTGTTACACTCCACATTGAGAATACGATACTTGTTCTTCCAAGATTTCTTTTCCAGTTGAACTTTGTTAAGAGTGACCTGAAGTTTTTCCGTATCGGACATAAAATAAAGGACATATTCCTTTAACGGAAGAACTTCTTGACGAGGGTAAGGCATTCTCAGCTTGAGGGCTCTAGTTTGTACCCAGTGGAGATAAGGTTCCACAGAGACACAGTCTGGTTTTCCTAGAGACTTTCTTCCTTTCCTATGAACATGTTTCCAGGCATGCACTATTTCTGTCTTTAGTGCCCTGTCATTTTCTCCTTCCTTGAAGAAAAGACCTTCCAGATGAGCATTACGCGGGATATATCTCATTGGGTATTCGAATTGACGGCGAACTAAAACTGGATGATAGTTAATTCCTCTTTTAGTTCCTATGAGGGGTACATTAGGGAAGTTTCCACAACGATTAATGATTTTTATCCCATCATATATCCGATTGTACCAATCGATGTCAGAGTTGGTAAGAGACATGATTCTCTGTGACCAATGCGGAGTACTCTTATAATCCCAAAAAGTAGCAGACTTTGGTAGATGGGAAGTGAACCATTTGTATAGCAAGGGTACACAACATGTGACCATTCCTTCGCTGTACAAATTCCTTAAGTGTACAGAATGATAAGCGTCTGCGAGCAAGGTTGGTACAGGGTTTCCAATCAGAAAAATCTTAATGGCATTGATATCAACGAAGTTATCAATGTTGGGAAACAGAAATAACACGTAGGTGAACAACACAAAGATGCTCTCGAAAGCAGTCATGTTCCATATACTGGCAAAGTACAGGGCTTTCTTTATCAAAAACTTGGCTGGTAAACCATGGATTCCACCCTTAGTGGTCATGTGAGTCCTAAATTCTGACTCATCCAAATAGATTGCTCTTGCAATGGTTTGATCCTTTGGAATTTCTTCCAGTCCAGAAAAGGGAGCTTGATCAGTGATGGGTAAATCAGTTAGGTGAGAGTACTCCTCCAGCGTTGGTTCTAGCTGATAATTCGGGAATGTGAAATAGTGATAGACCGAATCGTAGAACTGAATCAGAGTGGACAGTATTCCTTCAATTACATGGACCCTTAACAGAGACAGCAATCCTCCGTACTTAGCTCTGAAAGCATCAGGGTTGGTGATCATCCTTTCCAACCCTCTTAAATCCTCTAGTTTTGGAACCTTGAAGGTGTACTTGTGAGTCTTCCTTCTACCGAAATCCATAACACAATCTTTCTCTTTGATATTTGCAATCATTGTCTTAGTTTAATTTGAAAAGAGAGACTAGAAGAGAAGATTTTTTCTTTGTTTAAAGTTTTTTTAACGAAATGAATGCATGAATGCAGCACACAAAAACATAGAAAAAACATGGGGTCAGAGGTTTGG
The DNA here is from genome assembly GCA_022829125.1 of Lathyrus tuberosus. Taxonomy (NCBI): domain Eukaryota; kingdom Viridiplantae; phylum Streptophyta; class Magnoliopsida; order Fabales; family Fabaceae; genus Lathyrus; species Lathyrus tuberosus. Next base: position 1,878,837 of record JALAZF010000007.1, on the reverse strand, counting down.
TGTCATGAAGTCATGGCTCTACCCATTCCCAAAGGTTGTACTGGTGAATTTTTGTACCTGTCCTCAAAATCATTGACCCCCCTTGGGATAACAATAGCAGGCTGGTTCACCCGAGCGAGCTGCAGTATCTTAGAGTAATCTCAAATGAGGGTAGTATCGCGTGACATCTATTTCCGATAGCTTTCTCACTTCAGAATAGTAACATGGTCTCAGCCTACTAAATCCTCAGTTTCACGGATACCACATTCGAACAATCTACTTTCAAAAACCGAAGTCGTTTAGACATTGAATCCGCAAAGGGTATCTCCACTGATTCGATGGGCTACCGGGGTCGCTTATTTGGGAGTCACTCCCTGTAAGATTATCCGTCTAATGCCATCACTTATTTTAGTTATCACTCAAACTTTCCAGATGCGACATCACCCGCAGTCCCATTAGCAAAAAAAATAAACACGGATATCAATTAGGAAAAGTGCTATATATATATTTATTCCTAAAACTAACATCCTAGACCTCTTAAGAGTTATAATCCTAGTCCTATACAGACAATAACTCCCCAACAAAGTCACCATTTTATTGTAGCGAGCGATTTTTTGTCGGTGACGCGACCACCTTATCGCTGGTTTTTGGGTTTCTCCCCATAATGAGGAGGAGGTGCTACTTTCTGATTTCTTATTTATCCCGTGAAGCTGGAAGGAAAAGGGAAACTAGCTAAAACTAACCTTGCACACGATTGTTTAACTGAATAAACACTTTTAAAGAGATTGGGGGGTCCGGGGTCAGGTTATACAATGGGGAATTGTCAATTACCCATCTTATATGTGGTTATCCACAGGATGTTAGCTTTAGGTTTCGCTTTATACTTGATGGTGTTTATCTGTTAATGGGTTGGGAAAGTTTCTTAGGAAGTATGAGAGAGAGAGTTAGTTTTTGTTGATGTTCGGGTGTTTTTGGTGTGAAGGTACTGGACCTAGAGTTTTGAATTAGTATGCTCGCTAAGATTTCGCAATCTTATGCCTACGTATTCCCGTTTAAACGAAACAGGGAAATCAGAACAATCGTAGTTCCTCCTATTCTAAGGGAGGAAAAAGATGTTTGGTGTCTTGTTCAAAGCCCAAGATTGAAGCTAAAAGGTTTTAACTGAGAGAGAATTTGTCATCTCTAAAGAGGGAGTGGACTTCCTCTAAGGGGATTGTTGATTTTTGTGTGCCTTGATCAAAGCCCAAGGTTGAAGCTAAGAGGTTGGTTGACTCTACTAGGGAAGTCCTTATACAAAGCCTAAGATTAGGCTGAAAGAGATTCAGCTCTTTGGGGATGTCATTATACAAAGCCTAAGAAGAGGCTGGAAGCTTGACTTTTCCGGGGAAAGTGTCCTATCTGTCTTGTACAAAGCCCAAGATTGAGGCTAAAAATGGGATTTTGACTCCGCCGGGGAGGTTTGTATGTGTCTTGTACAAAGCCCAAGACTAAGGCTGAAATGGGAAATTTAACTGACTCGGATGAGGATATTTTTATGTGTCTTGTACAAAGCCCAAGATTGAGGCTGAAATGAGTTTGACTCTGTTTAGGGAATTGTTTCTCAAAGCCTAAAGAATGCTGTGAGGGATTGACTCTGCTGGGGAAGATGTTTGTCCCAAGCTTAAGAAAAGTTTATGAAGATTTATGTCTTGTACAAAGCCCAAGTTTGAGCCTAAAAGGGTTTGACTCAACAAGAGAGTGCTTTTAGCTGTCCTGTACAAAGCCCGTGATTGTGGCTGAACAAGATGGAGAAACCATTATACAAAGCCTAAGAGGAGGCTAACTTCCGCTAGGGGAAATCTTTATATCCAGCCTAAAAGGAGGCTGGAAAAGATTGACTCAGCAAGAGAGTGATTTTATCTGTCCTGTACGAAGCCCATGATTGAGGCTAAAAAAGTTTGACTCAACAAGAGAGTCTGAAAAGGTGATTGACTCAACCAGAGAGTCTGAAAAGTGATTGACTCAACAAGAGAGTCTGAAAAGTGATTGACTCAATAAGAGAGTCTTGAAAGTTTTGACTCAACAAGAGAGTCTGAAAAGGTTAGCTTTGCTGGGGAGAATCATTGTACAAAGCCCAAGAGGAGGCTAACTCTGCTGAGGAAAGGTCATTATACAAAGCCTAAGAGGAGGCTATCTTTTGCTGGGAATTATTGAGATCCCGAGGCAGGTCCAAATGGTGAATCAACTCTTGCTGAGGGTTACAGAAGAGTTGAGGTATCATATGCATTGAGGTTCTGATTTGGGATAGTGTTATACTGATGATAGACTGACCCTGGCTGGGGTTTTTTAGGAGAGAGACTGGATTTTAACTCCTTTAGAGGTTGATCCAGAATGACCGGGCTTTCTTCCTATGTTTGTAGGGAACTTGAGAATGTCTTTGAGACTCAAGGTTAGATTGTCCAAGTCTATTGGTGTCGGAGAGTTTTATCTTTTGTATGATGCCCAAGAGGAGGCATGTGTTTTAAGGGATGAGAATCAACCCTAAATTGGTCTGAGATTTGGCACGAGAAAGACTGCTCTAGAAAAGGATGACTAAGTTCTGTCTTATACCTTTAAGAGGTCTTCAGGGTCCTTGAATTAAGCCCAAGAGAAGGCATGAGAACTTCTATGAAGCCGGAGGGTCCTTGTACAGAGCCCAAGAGGAGGCGGGGATGCTTTTAGGAAGCCTGTGTGTCCAAACTTAAGAAGAGTTCAAGAAAAGTTTCACCGAGAATAATCTTTTCTTTAATGAAGAGTTCTAGGGTTTGAAGAAATTCAAAAGTAGTTTCACCGGTAATTAATCCTCTCTGGGGAACTAAATTTCTTTGACAAGTTCTAATAGTGACACTCTGAGAAAAGGTTCACCGAGAATACTGCCTTTCTCTTTGTTCCTTATTGTTTAAGCCCAAGAGAAGGCAAACGGTATCTGGAAATCCTATGGGGATCTAGTTTTGACTGTATTAATGAGTGACCAACTGGCTTTACCTAGGTCTAGACCTAGTTGCCGGGGAAAACTCTAAATAACTATACTAGTATATATACAGTTGATATATGACAAGTATTTAAAAGGATATGAAATAATGACTTACAGAGGAGCAGCTTCCCACAATACAGTTATATATATTAAAGCATGTAAAAGAAAGCCGATAAAAACTTACAGGCGAGCAAGCTTCCATGTTGTATTGTTAGTTGTTTAAAGAAATTAAAGAAAGTTTTGATAATAACATATATTTGAACTTAAATCAAAAGGGAAGTTGTTTATACTCAAGGAGAGGCCCAAGGTTTAACAGTGATCGCTCCGTTGTTTTGAATATCGTATCGGGACCTATACAACGACTGAGGCCCAAAGAGGTTTATCTACAAAAGGGTTGGGTCTTATACTCTTTCAAGAGGCCCAAAGAGGTTTTGAAAAAGAAAGATGAGACTTACAACACGAGGGGAGGCCCAATGAAAGACAGTGATCGCACCGTCGTTTTGAGAATCACAGAGGGACTTATACAATGACTGAAGCCCAAAATGGTTTTTGTATTTACAAAGGATTTAGTCTTACACTCTATCAGAGGCCCAAAGTGTTTGAAAAAGATTTGTTAGGGTGAAAATCAAAGAAACCCTAATTTCATCATTTTTTTAAGGTAATTATTCACAGAAAATTAATTAAAATGATAAAAAAAAACACCAAATAAGTTAGAATAAACAACTTGTGATTTTTTGGTTGAGGTTGAAAAAATGATGTTTTAATCACAAGATGAATTAAAACTCATTTGGTTTTGATTTCCAAGGTGATAATTCCTTTTTGAAATGTTTAAAAACCATAAAAATGTATTTATTTACAAAAATATCAACTATATTAAATAAATAATATAAATTTGATTTTGGTGGAATAAAATATTTTAATATCTTTTTGATTTTTTTGCAAAAAGAACCAATAAAAAATAACTAAAATTGAGAGAGAAATTAATTTTTCAAATCATTTAAGAAAATAATATGAAAAATATAAAAAAATGGAAAAAAAAAAGTGGTAAAAAAGGGTCTGGGGCGAGGGGGATTCGAACCCCAGACCTCCAAACCAAACACATGAGCGCGCAACCACTGGGGTGGTGATACATTCGTGTATCAAAACCACCCCATAAATATATAAGGGTGCCTTGTTTTAGGCCTGGGCAAGGCAAGGCAAGGCCAGCTTTTGGGCCATTTACGTGAAACCTCTAACTTTCTCATTTCTCCATGGATTGGGACAAAATTTATATGCATCTGGCCTAGAATTTCCCAAGGAATCCAATGGTGGTCATGGTTTTTTCAGATGAGTTCCCTATTTAAAAACCCGACAGCGGTTTTGAAATAGGCCTATATTTGCATTTTTTATGCTACCTCATGGTACAGGCAAGAATTACATGATGAATTGGTTCAATCACAACATATACAACATGTATGAGATGTTTATGATCAGTGGACTTCAAAGCAATGCATAATTTAGAAAGTTCAAGTGATGATGCACTTACCTCTTGGAGCTTTTTGGGCTATCTGCCAAGTTCCTTGTGCCAGAAGTAATTTGATGCTTTGGACACTCTCAATTGATCCCTTAGAAGCTTTTAGAATGGTTAGAACCAGCTGGAATCCTCAGGAACAAGTTTGAGCTCTTTCTTGCAAAAGGGGCAAAAGTGACCAATATATCAACTCTCTCAAATGGTGTTCCAGATGGGGGAAACCATTTGCGACAGTTCAAGGATGATATTTGAAGTGTGTTTGAGGTTTTATCTGGTTTTGAAAGTGACTGAATCAAGACATGGCTTGAAAAATGAAAAAAAGTCCAATTTTGAGGTTTTGGAAGTGGACTTTGAGATTTTGGTGTTACAGGTCACATGTTAGTGTTTGGACAGCTTAGATACAATATATTAGAGGTGTTTGGATCATGAGCTGTGATGGAATTGCTCTCTAACTCAAAAACTCAGAGATACCTTGCAAAAGAAGGCATTTTGGCCTAAAGAGAGAGATTTTGAGGAAAGCATCAGTTTGGGTGCTTTGGTGTACTCAAACTGATCACAATTGATGTCTATTTATAGTGTGTCAAGTTTGTTTTGGCATCAATAGTGAATGGAGGCTGCAGCAGGCCTTTGGCCAATGTTATGCAAAAGGAATCTCAAGTCTCCTCTAGCCATTGACTTGAGATTAGAGCACAAGCTTTATAGCTTTGGTTCAGAGATAAGTTTGGACTGAATTCAGTTGGAATAGGATCAGTTCATGCCACCTTAATGCATTCATTAAAGGCTTGGAAACAAAATTTGAGTCTTGGCATCTTTTAGCCTTTTTAGGGATGACAAGCCTAATGTAGATTCTTGGACTTTGGAGGCTTGGGGATCAGATCATTCCCTTCTTGTTTTATCCTCAGATGTGTCCAAATGGATGACACGACTTGGATTTATCAGATTTGGACAAATCGAGCAAAATGCACAAATTCTGCCTTGTAAAACCAGTTCATGATGCCATGTTTCAAGGGCGGTATCTCCTTGCTCAAATTGAATTTGGAGATGATCTGGTACTTGTTGGAAAGCCCTTATGGCATACTTTAACTTTGATGTTCACCCCTAGACCTGGTTTGACTTGGATTAAGGTGAAAAATGTCCCTACATTTTGGAAAAGTAAGGCAGATTCTGACTTAGTGAAAATTTCACTAAGTGTTGGAAAAATGTCATTTTCATGTTTTTAGCCATTTTGATCACTCCATAACTAAAAATCCATGAGGAATTGGAATTTGGTATAGTTGAAGCTTTTGTAGAGTGTAGCAAGACCTACAAATCCAGCTTTGGATCACCCAAAATTGCTGCTTGGATCTCAAGTTATGGTCCTTGGAAGTTGGTACCCTAGCCACTTTGTTCCATAACTTAGAAAAATTCTAAGTTTTTTATGGTTACCCCTTTAACAAGTTAACTCACTTTCTTTGATTTTTCTTGATGAATGATGATTCAAATCAAATATTAACATTGTTTTAGGGTCAGGGAACCATAATTGTGAAAAATTACAAAAGTCAAACTTGATTTTGTGCACAGTTGACTTTTTATCGGATGAAATCCAAACTGTGCGATCCTCTGTGAAATCAAGTCCTTGACCTAAACCAAACCTAATGGATATATTCCATAGGTGTTATAGGGCGTATTGAATCATGTCCCAAGGTTTGGGAGCATGTCTTGGTCAAAAGTCAAAAGTACAGTTAACCATCTTTGTATAGAGTTGAATAAATCGAGTACTTACGGAATCTTAGATCCACTTTTTATTCGTTGGGCTTTTAATGAACCAAAAGATATACGAGAGTACTTAAAAACAAGGTTAAATGAGGGAGGAAAAGAATGTTACTTAGCACCATTCCTTTGTTCATAAGTATTTTTGGAATTGATGTTTATGTATTCTATATTTAGTTTTGTTTTAGCAAATACCACTAACCTATATATGCTCTTGTTTATTTAATGGTCATTGGCAATTGATCATCATATCATTTAGGACAAATACAATAACTTTTTTGTGTTCCTTGCATGATCCAATGGAAAAGAAAATGAAAGATATTATTAATTCGTAAGTGTATGCTTAATTCTTTTTCTTTGACATTGGAATAAGTTTATCATGGAATATGTTTAATTCAAATTCAATGTACAGTATTGTGGAGCAAGTGAATATGATAAACAATGTTAGAAGAAAGCCCACATGGATCTGTCCTAAAGTAAGTGGCCCGATTATATGTTTCTTTCATTTACATTCATGTGTGGTTGTATTCATGTCATTTTTGCCTAAATTTGTAGACAATGAAACAACCCGGGACTTACGAGTGTGGTTATTATGTCATGAAACACATGTTAAACATTGTCCTTACCGGCATTGTTGATTCATGGGATAAAGTATACATGTCATAAAATGTTTACATATATTAATATATAAGTTGACTATTGAATTATTATCATACATGTTATTGCCTCTTTCTTATGTAGATGTTTAACGACGAAACCCCATTCCCCGTTGAGGACTTCGTAGATCTTTGTAAACGTTGGGCATATATCCATAATGTTCTTAAGGGTCCTGCTGATTGATGATGTGAATAATATTTTTTCTGTATTGATGACATGAATATAGTGTTTGGTGTAAATATGGTTATAATAGTTACAATTCTTACAGAATGTGTACCTTGTTTGTTAGTTGTATTTTATAGTTATAATAATTGTGTAAATATGGTTATAATAGTTACAATACTTACAAATAAACAATGTTAGCTATATTGTATGTTGTTTATGCATGTATACCTTATCTGTTATGGTTAAAATGGTTACAGGTTAAAAAATGGGATGAATTTGAATTGCTGAGAAATGCATATTTAAAACATAGAAAGTTTTGACAGCGGTTATAAAACCTAGTCGTGGTTGTATATTTGTGTCTGCAGAATATATAACGACGGTTATATAATATAACCGTCAAAATATCTCGCGCGCTGCATAGAAAAAAATAAGTATCAAAATGGCGCTGCTGGGAATCGAACCAAGGACCATTATATTTATCACAACGGTTCGTTTGAATAACCGTTGTGATAGGGCACGTTGTTTCCAGGTTATTACAACGGTTAATGGGCCGTGATTATAAGTATTATTTTACAATGACACTCTACATAACAACGCATGTGCTAGCGTCATTATATACCTTTCCCAACCGTTGTTAATTGGTATTTACGTAGTAGTGAACCCTGTAAAACGTACCTCAGTAACACACTTAAAGCATGTTAACTATAGATATTTCATCATAGTTGGTACTATCAACCATGATAAAAAGTATTTCCTATATATAAGCAAAACTTTTCTCATTCTGTACAGAACAACCGTAGATCTCCTAATGTAAAACCCTAACATCTCTCCCACGCCTTACCCTGATCTTCATTAGTTGATGCATTTCATCACAAAACTCTAGCATGTCTTGTCCAACTTGTATGGATCAAGAAAAAGGTGTCACAAAACATCTCTACTACATAAAACACATTTAAACTCGGTTGGATATGAGGTGTTACCTCGGTTTCATATGCGAGGTAACGAAGAGCGCCATAAAAAGTGCACCACATTACCTCTTGTTTGGGATTCCACCGACAGGAGAGGTGTAATGGCCACGGGTTCGACCCCTAGTAAAACCTTTTTGGAATCTTTAAATGGAAGAAAAAAAATTCCTCTAGGTTTTTTCATTTAACCGGCGGGTAAAACACAATTGCTTTTATTATATCCAATGTGAATTGTTTATTTCACCAAGCCCTACCTGAACATATAAATTTTCAAATTGGTTTACAAAATAATCATGTAAATAATTATGTTAATTTGAAGAGCAACTTACACTAATCAATGATTTTCGAGCATCCTATAACTCATCATTCATCTTCCATTCTTTAATGGTTAGAATCTCGTTAAATGTTTCAAGTTCTTCATTCAACACATCCTTTTCTACTAACTCATTCGTGAAGGCATACAATTTGATATTTTGCAAAAGGAACAAGTATGGAAGAAAGTTGAACGAAAGCTAGAAGTATTTAAGAGATTTTAGCCACAAAAGAATAGAAGATGAATAATGAGTTACATAATGATCTAAAAACATTAAACGGATGTAAGATGTTTTTCAAATACAACATAATTTTTCATACTATTATTTCGAAAATCAGTTTAATAGGTTATATGTTCAAATAAGGGTTAGTTAATCTAACATTCGACATTAGATAAAATAAACTAAATTGTATGTTCAATCACTATAATTTCCTCGTGACATGTTCTGCGGAACAAAATGAGAACTACACAAAGAATCACAAAAAAATAAACTCAATCTCAAACTCAATAACAGCAACAAAACAACACCACTTAGATTTCAAAACTTTGCTAAGTAGAACAACTAAACAACAACAATAATGACATCAACAAATCAATACTAACAATAAATAACAACAACAACATTAATATTCAATATCAATCTTTAAAAAAAGCCTAAAAATTGATACTTCACATGTTTGTTTGTGTGTCTATTTTTCCTTCATGATAATGCAACTTCAACATTTAGGGGTGATGTCGGATATGCCTCGAGTGCCCAACTACAACAATCAATTCCCACAGTGCCCCGTGTGCCTTCAGAATCCAGGGGAGTTGTTAGAGACGCTATGCACATCCGACTACAACAACCAATTCCCCTAGGGTGCTATCGCGGATGTTTTGCACGTCCAAATATATCATTAAAATACCCTTTTTTTGTTAAAGAAATACATGCTTTTACACTTAGTTGGCACGAACCCTCCCTCCTCTGGATCTAGTCAGTCTGAGGGCAAGCATGGTAAAGCCTGGACATGTCCACATCGATCTGAGTCATACCTCGGAGGAAACGACGGGGATCCTCTTCCTTTGGCCGAGAATGATTTTCTGTGATGTGGAACATTGTACAAATATAAAGGCATGAGCTCATCTCACAAGACGAAAACAAAATGCAAACGACCAGAAATGATAAACACAACAAGGTACTTCCAAAAATACAAAAAAAAAACTACATATAATTTTTTGTATATAGGTATTGTGGGAAGCAATACACGCCAAAGTAATAAAAAAGAAGCACGAAAAACAAGAAACTTTAGAGATAAAGATTTCAATTGACACAGGACGCTCCAACAAGTATTCTTTTTCAAAGAATCAATATTAGGATATTCATCCTCAAGTGTATCAGCAGACCTTAGAGAGCTTCCTCTCTTGTCAGTATATCCTTATGACATCCAATAAACTCCTCTATAACACCGTGAATAATGAGGGACATAATTTAAGCTTCAATCACACCCCAGAAAGCATCATCTTCCATATTGTTAAGTTGGCCCTCAAGACTCTCTACCTACTCAGATAACTCTGTTGAGGATCCATAGAGGCGCCTTTCTTCAAACAACAAGGATTAATACTCTATACGACCTTGTAGCACCAGGCAACCTTCCTTAAGATTTACTCCCTTTATCATGGCAAGGTGATGACGAGCCCTCAACAAATACACCTCCTGAGGCAAAACAGGTGAAGCCAAAAACTCTTTAGGCCCAACTACAGACTAGATGAGGAGAGGTGCCTACCTCATAAACCCAGTAGCTATCTCCCTTTTTTGTTTAAAATGGAAGTTTACAAACGAAGACATCATCCCCGATGGGGACAAGATTTTAAAATTTCCCAGAATATTGGAAAGAATGGCCAGACAACAAAGGATCCAAATAAGGAACCACACCTTCTGAACCCCCGACGACATCACTCCCAGGGTCAACCTTTGCTAGTTTCTTCCCCCCTTACCCGATCCTTACTGGGGGGCAGCAACATTGATCATGACACACTTCTTCTTAGGGAGACCTTCAAGAAAATACGAAACGATCGACATCACCTCAGATCCTAACGGGTTCATATTTTTCTTGTACTCTTTTGAAAAGAAGAGATAACAAAGTATAAGTTAAACAGACTAGTATGTTTACCAAGGAAAAAAGGCAAATGGCTTACCTAACACCCATTTTCGCTCCTCCATAGAGCCAACCTTCTCCACTTCCATACAGGGTATCCGATCGTCAGACAAAACCATGATTGCTTTCATCTCAATTTATCAACAACATTAAAGGCATCATGAGATACCCAGTAACATGTGGCACATTCGGAGAAATATTCCAAAGATCAAAATCATCGTCGATGCTTTATGCAGCACGGGTGACTATCAAGGGCAGAAGAAACGACATAAAACTCATCATGAGCTAGAAGAGTTAGATGTGTGGCTAAAAAGTAGTTAGATTTTAAATTCTTCCAATTGTCGATCCTTGAAGATATACTTCAAAAATGGAAACAAGCTCATGGCCAACGACATCCGTTAAAGTAGGATACACATCGAAACCTCGGGCACAAGGATGGAGTGTCGAAGGAGGAATTCAAAGATGATATACATAACTTCCTTCTCAAAAGGAGTTAATGGAAGGAAAACCCCTAGGTGCTAAAAGATACAAGCATAAAAAGGGACGGAACACCCCTCGAACCGGTGGAAGATCCTTTGTTCATCCGGGATCGGTGGGATTTCCCATTTGGAAAAAACCCTATCTCCAAAGACAAAAAAGGCATTTCCCTCCTTTGAATGAAGACATAATCACAATCTAGATATGGCTTTTCTACCCAAGAATAATCTTCAATGGCAACATCTGCCAACGGTACCGATAAGATAAACAAGATTGAAGATTTAGGGAATAAAGCGAAATGAAGTAGAGAAAACAAGCAAGAACGAAATAACTAAAAAATTAGAAAATAGTTCCTAAAATCTTATTTGGAAAAGTAACAGAAAATCAACGGTCTAAATCAAACCGTCCAAGGGTAACGTGCTTCTTGTCCCATCAAATCCCCTTGAATAAAGAAGCACTTGAGTCACCTAGGTAGGGTAATCAATCCTTCACCCATTTATATGAGTTGATATTTTAACGTCTTAGAGAGACACTGAATAAAAAATAATGGAAACATTAAATGCACCATGAACCCCTATAATATATTCCAGATGCATCCATTTCATCGAGCATCTGGGGAATAGCTTCAATATTGCCGACCAATACTCTAGAAATACTTCCTATTCCTAAGACCCCGAAATTCTTAGGGGAAACTGTTATACGCCGGTCATATGCTCAGGGATCCGGACCCACCTTCAGATACCCGACTACTGCAAGAAAAGAACTCTCCGGATTGATCTGATCCGATCAAGTCCCATCTCCAGTCTGGCCACCTCCAAGTGTAACATCCCGAATCCATCTCAAGCGGACACTAAGGCTTATGAAATGTTCCTCTAGCTATTAAATCTTTAGTGATCTAGAAGAAAAAGATTCATCCCTCTAATGCATTCAACAATCGTCCGCATCTCACCAGTTAGATAATGAGTTAACTATTAAATTCCTCCATATATGCGAATGATGCCATTTCATGTAACAGTTATCAAACACAATTTGAATACTCTCTCTCTCTCTCTCTAACATACTGACTTGAGTGTTGGATTGCTAACCTTACAGGCACACCTATGCTTTGTCGGATCGAAAGCTCTTCAACATCGCAACTTCCATGACCACATTTATTTATGGTTCTGGTATAGAAAAATTAGTATTTTATAATTACTTATACTTTTATTTTGAAGCTAATACATTATTTTTGTAGGGCTAGCATTTATCACTCCAAAGTCAAATTATACATAAAAAACAAAACCATGTCGGCCTTTTTGTTTTATCATTGTGGTTCCACTATCATTTAAGGGTGATTATTTTCTCTATATGTGAGTGTTGAGATTGATGTCCATACCACTTTTTTGTGAAATACAAAAACCTTATCACATTATCTTCAGGCTTTCTACTCCAAAAGAAACGATTTGCATGATGAAAGTTTAACTAGTATAGCACTCAATGCTTTCTCACTCTAAATTCAAGTGTACATTAAAGAAAAATATGTCGGCAATTAATCACACTGCACTGTCAGAGTTCTGGGTCTTTTCTGTCGTGCTTCTGTCTCTTTTCAATCAATTGACTTTAGAATGTTTTGTTTTCAACTTAATAAATATTTAAACTCTTCATTCTTCTACCACTATTTATATGCATGCAATTTCTCTCTATTCTCCATAACTATTCAACATAAACATCTTTCTTTCTTTATACCAAATGAATTCTTATTCTCCCTTCTCACATATATTTTTATACCTTCGTCTGTTTTTTCTGTTTACTCTATATTTAATATGCTTTTGTCCAAACAAAAGTGTGGTAGTTCAATAAAGAAATCAAACTGATCGTTTAGCATTGCTCAAATTCAAAGAATCAATATTCAATGATCCATACAGAACTCTTGAATCTTGGAATTCTTTCATCCACTTCTGCAAGTGGTAAGGAATCATAGGCAGCCCCATGCATCAAAGAGTTATTAGAGTTGAACTCAAAAGGATACGAGTTACATGGATCTTTATCTCCTCATGTTGGAAATCTCACTTTTCTGATATATCTCAACCTTAGCAACAACAACTTCATTGGAGAAATTTCACATGAGAGTTGCTACAATTGCAACAACTTCACCTCAACAATAACTCATTTGCAGGTGAAATTCCTACAAACTTAACACATTGCTCGAATCTCACTATTAGAAATACACCATCATCTTGTGGAATTTCTGGCGGAAATATATCCACAGATATACCTGCGAATTTTGCTGCGACTTCAATAAATAAAAAATAAATTCCGACGAAATAGATAGTGGCAGAAAATTCCACAGGTATACCAGCAGTTTTTGCTGCCACTTTAGTTAATAAAATATATTTGACATTTGGTGCGGATGTACCTGTGATTTTGTCCTTAGGAAAAGTGTCTTGTAGTTCTTTTTGCTGCTTTTGCTGTGGTTTTTTGCTGCGGATTTTTCATTTACTAAGTTTTAAAAATTATTATAAAGTAGTGTTTTTCTTTTGATTATTTTAAAAAATATAAGTATTTTCTATGAATTTATATCTAAAAATATAATTAAATTTTGATAATTTTAAATTTTTGGATACAAGTCTACATGAAAATTTCCTAACGATAAAGTTTCTTATGAATTTTTATTCTGAATTTTTCGATGAGTGAGACATTGAGTAAAAAACTCAAACCTATCTAATTCTAAAATAAGGCAAATCTAGTCTGTTTCTATGAAAATTCGGTTCAACAGCCAAATAAACAACAATCCACCAAGTAAAATTAGTGATATTTAATCCTAAGTTATCCAATTTATCTGCACAGTGGTTCCCAGTAAATATGAGTTGCCAAAAAATTAAAATTTCCTAATTGATGCATACAATTGTTCCACATGTGTCTGATTTTTCATGGCATTATAGAGCATTCAATATTTATTTTATTTCTATTAATTTATTTTAAATATTTTATTAAAGAGAGTATTAGTAATCAATCATATTTGAAGTATAACAAATTTTCATTGATCCATGTAACTTATATCCATCTAAGTTCAACTTTATAACTCTTTGATCCATGGGGCTTCATGTGATTCCGGACCAGTTGCAGAAGTGGATGGAAGAATTCCAAGATTCAAAAGTTCTATATGGGTCACTAGTTATTGATTCTTTGAATTTGAGCAATGTCAAATTATCAGATTGGTTTCCAAATGGCACTGCCACAATTTTGTTTGAACCAAAGCATAGAAAACATAAGGTAAAGAGAAAAAGAAGATGAAGGTATAAAACTATAGGTGACAAAAGAGAAAAAGACTTCATTTGGATTATGGTATTTAGTTATAGGAGAATAGAGAGGAACTGCATGCATTTAAAAATAGTGATGACAAGAGTGAATGAGAATTTAACTTTTCATTGACGTCAAAATAAATAAAAAATGAGACTAAAGGAATATGTGATTTTGTTGACATTTTTTAACATCAGGAGAGTGAATGCTTCTTTTAACTATTCTCTCATATATGTGATTGTTGCAGTGAGAATCGGATAACAAGCTATTGATTAACTTGCATCACAAAACTTTGAAATTCACCATCGAGCTTTGATTTATCCAGAGGAAAGGGTAAAGTTCGAAGAAAACCCTAAGAGGATCTAGGTTCGGGGGTTGGTTATACTAAGGGAAGGTATTAGCACCCTAAGTATCTGTAGTACTCTACAGGAACCTCTTGTTTAGTTTGTGTTATGTTATGTTTTCTTGCTAAGGGAATCTGCTAAGGGTAAAGGTAAAGACCTAATGGTATGTACACTAAGTTTGCTCGCCAAGACATCGCATCTTGTGCCTACGTATCTGTTTAAAGAATCAGAGCAACCGTAGTTCACCTAACTAAGGATGAATTTGAGGAACCATTCACTACAAGAAAATTGGCAAATTGTGACGGTTCATTTTGGCAAATTACGACGGTTAGAACCGTCGCAATTTGCAAGTTACGACGGTTTCGGTCCTGTCGCGGAAACGTGCGTCGCGAGGCCGTATTGCGACGGTTGTGAAAACTGTCGTACAAACCGTCGTTATTTTCACGACGGGTAGCTAACTGCCGTAATCTCCATATTGTGACGGTTTCCAACCGTCTTAACTTGCATAATGAATTTTGTTTGTGAAGGTATATTGTGGCGGTTTGAACCGCCGCAAGTTGCAAATATTTTTTTAAAAAAATCTAAGGTATATTGTGGCGGTTTGAACCGCCGCAAGTTGCGAATATTTTTTAAAAAAAAATCTGCACTCAGTTTAGGATTCAGAATACAGCTATTGTAGGTTACATTAATGGCAATCATCAATCTTCATGATATTCACACAATAAACACAAACATTAAATCACGAGTCTAGAAAACACAGATATGTATGTATACACAGATATGCTGATCACTGAGAATAGAGATCCGTACATAGCCAGCAACCTCTGCGGACAAAAAACATTTTGACATTAAGGCAAAGGTATTACACTGTGATACAACAATAAAGTAGTTAAAAAGAACATTCAAAGAACTTAATATCAACACGAAGTCAAAAATAAACCTCACCTTCAAAAGCATCAGTCAAAATAGTAGCGATTCCTCTATGCATAAAGAAATCTCCAGTACCACCAGTCACTGAGATATCTCTAGTTTTCTTCAAAATTGGGTCAACACCAGCAAAAGTAATGGGTTGAAAACTACTATGTTACCAAAGTGGGATTGAGGTGCCAATTTTGTTTAATTAGCACCTTGTGGAGCTGCTATTATTATTGAGGTTGCATTTGCTGCATTCATTACATTGTAAAGTATGTCGTGAAAATAAAGGACTATGTTTTTGCATGGTGTGTATGGCTTTCTGATCATGCTTGGATTTGCTGAAGTTAAAGAAAACATCGGGTTGACTAAAATGTCGGAAGCGCTGATCCAAATCGGAGTAGTTTCCTCCGTTTTCCCCGCTGATCCAGTAGGTTCTGTATAAAATAAACGACCCAACACAACAATTAGTAAAAAACTCTTCACACTATCAGTACATATGAATTAAATTCATCGCATATTACTTGAAGATAAATTATTACCTCCATCGGCACTCCTCATTATAGTTCCTCCTCTTGGACTCTCGGTTGAGTTTGTAATGCCGACCAGCCTTAGCGTTACTGAATTAGTCCATCCCATGTGAATTGCTTCAAAAGCTTTACCAAGTGATCCTTTTCAATATGAGGGTACCTATATAATAGGCAATTGCAACATCATTGAAAAATATCACATTGGAAAGCACTACATAAAAATAGTTACATCCTCATTTGTTCACTACATACAACCCATAACTAGCAATCAAACAACTATATTGTTACCATAAAAAGCAAAAAGGGCCATGAAAATGAATTGAGAAAATAGACCAATACTGATGAACTTTCAAGACCTTAATAAGGTAAAACATGCAACCATCAACAGGTAGAGGCTAAAGGAAAAAACACAACATGAGCAACACACACTAAACTAAAGCATTGTAAATACCTTTCCATCAACTTATTATAAGCTAAAGGGAATGATTGACCATCACCGTGGGCAATTCCAGTACATGCGTCACTTCTTGAATACCAAGCATGGTACCTTCTAGGCAATAGTTACGATTCCATAAGATCATTCCAAAACTGTAGAAAAAAATGTATGACATGGCCCGCCAGAAAGGAAATGCATAATCAGAAAATAAACCTCCCCATAGTCAACATCCACATCCATGTTACGATTCTGATATTCCACATCTGGATGGGTTTTCTCTAGGACCTTCTTGGAAATCCTCAAATGTTTCAAATTGACAGCAAGTGCATCACTAGAAGGAACACACTTCTGCAAAGCCATATCCTTGCAAAACATTAGAGGAACATGTAAAGCACCAATCTAAAAAAATACCCTAAAACACAAATAGAGATTGATGAAGAAACTGATTGCAAAATTCAAAAAAATATCATATAGAACTAGACGGAGATATCATATGAGTGATGGTAGTAATATAATTCATGTTACGGAAAGCTCAATAAGCTCATCCTGCCAAATTGGTTACTGTCTCGGAAGAATAGCAATATGTATATGATATGTCATTAGTGCTGAATTTTGTAGTCTATTATTAATCATATAAGAAATGAGAAAAAAGTAAACAACCGATGAATTTGAATTTGGTGTCGTAACTATGAATTTGAAAGAAGTTGAGTACATTAACATAACATATTCCAAAACAGAACCACATTTGTTCACTAAAGACAACAGTGAAAGAAAATTACACACAAGGAACACTCATGAGGAACAATTAGTTATTCCTAAACTCAAGAGTAAAATTACATTACATGCAAAATAAACCTCCAGTTTTTTCCTCACTTGAAAATCACATATATTGGGATCCTAACAACATCTTTGTTAGATATCCATGTAAGAGAATCTTGGGCAAAAGTATGATTCCTTCTATTTTCCTTAAGCTGAGGTATAACATTCACAACGAGACTAGCCTTCTCGTTGATATCAGTAAATGTTATTTCACTTGACCTCACACTCATAAACAAAGCCAAAGGAGCTTCAAATTCAGCTCTATAAGTTGAGTTTGCTAACCCCATACGAGTCAATGTTCTGGTATAAGATTGATTATAAGACCCCATAAAAATAATTTATCATCCAACCAACTCTTACAAAGATCCGCTGTCAAGGCTATCAGTGTAGGGCTAAAGTCAGGATTCCACACAAAAGCAGCTCATGTTCCTATAATAGTATCAGCTCAGGTGCAAACTAAGACAAATCTATCCATTGTTATAAATGGGAAATAGGTAGGATATGTCAAGTGCTCTATAAAAAGTGAGACAGGATACCCCATATCCCCTTTTCTCTCTTGTATATATGAAGAGGTGTTAAGTAGTATCAATTTCATGGTTACTATTAGGGTGCAGATTAGCATTTTGAAACCCTTTCTATATATACACATTCACATTTTTATATTCTATTAATACCCTACAAAGTTAGTATAATTTAGATATTGGTCATCTACAAATTTGTGCCTTTGTATTCGGTGTAGTTTCTAGTAATGTTTGAGATTTTGGTCATCATATGTATATCAATACAGTTTCCAGACCCCTGTACTAACATTTGATAAATATGTATAAAAATGATGGAGCGAGAAAGCTTACATGTTGATGTGACGCCCCCAATCTACACCCCCAAATAAACATGCATTTAAAGCAATAAAAGCAAAATTCGAAATTTGATCAGAGTATATTTAAAAACATGGCATAGACCAAGGGTCACATCAAATTGAAACCAAACAATTCATACAACACCTGCCCATACAGATATGCAACAGTGGGGTAGCAATCAACAGAGAAAACTTCGTTCCTTACACCCACATTTTCAGAAATTAGAATTAAAGCGGAAAATCTAAAATCTGATTAACATAAATACATATATCATGTAAAAAGTTTGTTATACACCAAGTTATACAGGTACTCGCCAAAAGATACATATACATAGTACACAATAACACAAACGGTCATCCTAGCTACCCGGTGTCACATATCAGAGCCGACCGACAAAAAGGGTGAAGACACAAAGCTTCACAAAAGACCTCCAGCAACTCTAATCTGCAATGCCTCATAGAGCATTATAAAACGAGCAGAAGGGTGAGAAAAACAACCATAATATAAATGTATATAATCATATATTTCAACACAAAAGTATACACATTTTCAACACAAAAGTATACACATAACACATTCTCACCATTCTACCATTCCACCTAAACATATACATCATGCATAGTTCACCAACCCAATCAAGACCCGACAATACCACGCATCACATAACTGGGAATGACAGCATAATCATTCTACCCCAAGACATACCTCACTAGGAACGACAACATAGTCATTCTACCCTAGTGCACCTCTCATTAGGAATGACAACATCGTCATTCTACCCCAATGAGTATCCCACTAGGAATGACAACATAGTCATTCTATCCCAGTGGACACGACAACTCAATTGTACATCACTAGGAACGACAACATAGTCATTCTACCCCAGTGAGTACCACACTAGGAACGACATCAACGTCATTCTACCCCAGTGCACACCTCATTAGGAATGACAACATAGTCATTCTACCATAATGAGTATCCCACTAGGAACGACAACATAGTCATTCTACCCCAGTGGACACGACAACTCAATTGTACATCACTAGGAACGACAACATAGTCATTCTACCCCAGTGAGTACCACACTAGGAACAACATACAGTCATTCTACCCTAATGCGTTCAACCAAAAGTTTATACCTCACTAGGAATGACATATAAGCCATTCTACCCCAATGAGTATTCTGACACAATTGGAATCCATTCACACGCCAAATATTACTATTATAGCAATCCCATGATAATCAATACCTTACCATTCATCTTTCTGTGGATTTACGCCACAGAGGCTGCCATATCATACACTAATCATACCCTCGAAACCACATACATTGATACTTACTTAAACAATGTATTTATCACTAACTGCAACCCACAACAAATAGCATTTCATCATTTACACACCATTAAAACGGTAAAAGTCGACAAAACGACACTATTCACATTTCCGATATAATTTAATCGGCTAACAAATTCCAAACCATCATAATAAGAAAGTACAGCTCAATAGCTTTCCAACGATATAAATAATGCTTACATCGGAATTACGGTTCGAAAGATAGGAATTTTTAAAGAAGGAAAAATTGTTTCCAAAAGCAACCAACCGCCCGGCGAAGCATGCTCACCGCCCGGCGAAACACGCTTCGCCTCTGCTTCGCCCGGCGAAGCACAGGCGACACCAATCCCACCAAAATGACTCAAAGAGTCAGTAGCTTGGCACCTCTGCGCCGCTCAAAACCGCCCGGCGAAAAGGACGCATCGCCCGGCGCTCTGCACCAGATGCAGAAAAATTCTGCTGCGTGCACACTGTTCCAAAACCCCCAAAATCTCCATTTTCATCTTCAAATCACTTCCATCAGCAAAACAATTAATAGCAATAGTTCATACACATATAGAGATCATATAACACAAATTATATCGAATTCCGTCCGTGAAAACATCGATTTCTACTCATTTTATCATTTTCGACCTAAAACCCACATATACTCAAAACTTTACCAAACATAATTTTTTCGACCACAACAATCATACATAATCACACACATGTATAGAATAATCGAGTTTCACACCCTTACCCGGATTCCAAATGATCTAGCTCTTGTTCTTGATGATTTCCACTCTTTTCTTCTCTTTAGACATGGCAACGGGGCGGGTCGGGGGCGGGTTTGAGCAGCCCCGCACCCGCACCCGCCACCCTGAAACAGACCCGCACCCGCACCCGCACCCAATCGGGGGTAAAAAACTACCACCCAGACCCGCCCTCAATGGGGAACGGGTTCCCCGCCCCCGCCCCCGCCCCCACCCGCAAAACTATTTTTTTTTAAATAAATATTTTTCATAATAATAAAAATTAATAATTTAATTAAATAATTAATTATTTTAATAATAAACATGTTTTTAAAGAGTAAAATAGTTAATAAATATGTTTTTCTAGTAAAACTATTTTAAAAAATTAAAATAACTTTAATAAATATATAATAAAATAATTAAAATCAAATATAAAAGTAAATTAAGGTAGACCGGGGCGGGGGCGGGGCCGGGTGAGGGGCGGGTAGTAGCATCCCCCCGCCCCCGCACCCACACCCGTAATAAAAAATCGGGTTTTACCCGCACCCGCACCCGCACCCAGTTAAACCGGATTTTCCCTGCTAATTTCGGGGCGGGTCCGGGCGGGTCCGGCGTGTCTCGTTTTTTTTGCCATGCCTACTTCTCTTTCTCCCTTCCTCCTCTTTCTTTCTCTTCTTTTTCTTTCTATCTCCCTCCTTTCCCTTTCTCTCCTATTTCTTTCCTTTTCTTTTCTTTTTCTCTCATTTATATTTTTACCACATAATTCTATTTCTCTCCCAATTCTCTTATTTTCTATATCTACATAATATTTCCTCTACTAATTACTTCTTTAATTTTTCTCTAGCTCATTAATAGTTATAAAATGACCAAAATGCCCTTAAGCCCAAAATTCCCGAAAACGCTCTCAAACGAAATAATACATCATAACATAGCATAAAAGCATAATATCACACCAAAGTCATAAATAAAATAATTTAAAATTCAAAATAATTAAATCGACTCGATTAAATAAAATGATCAAAACCGGGGCGTTACAACTCTCCCCCACTTGGAAATTTTCGTCCTCGAAAATAAAGCCAAACCTAACAACTCCAAACATGCCCCTCGCGTCCGACCAAACAAACATGCCAACAAAAGGCACACCACGAATAACACCACTGACAAACCACCTTGCTAACCGCAGATATGAAAACGACACGACAACGATGACAACAACACCGACAAGATGCAAAGCCCATACAATGCACTTGACGACCAACTCACAACTCAAGGAATACCCAGAACACAACTCACAGGTTCACTTTCGAACCGAAACACAACAGGGTCGTTACCCTCACCGTAGGTAACCCACCTCTAATTCCTCACACAGGAATTAGCTACTCGCACTCGAACCAACACAATGGAAACGAGGCAATTACACAAACAAGAACACAAAGTTCCTCGACACGACAAGGTCTCAACAACATCAACAAACCAGAACACCAACCTCGTTGTCACACAACCTTATCACGTCGATGCCACGATTCACCAATCGTACATATAACCAAAACATCTATCTACTTGGTATCCCATGAATACCATTCAAACCTTTCACCTAACACCTCCATTCCGAAACGTCCATTAGTCTCATCATTTCTACAGATTTCCAATGTTCCACCTAAAAACTCTTACAAGTCACACACGCATATACGAAATGTGCCACATCATGCTTCCGCTGTGCACTCTGATGACTTGTAACTACCAAGTCTCCCAATCTCAAGCCCAAAGTCTAACTCTCTCGCATACTCACCAAACCACCGTTCACTTTTAATATTTCCAACCAGTACACAATATTCTTATCATTACCAAACACTTCAAATCTAGAATCATAAAGATAATACTTCCAATATTACAACATAATACCACTGCAAACAATTCCACAATAGTACTGATCCTTTCACGAATCTTCAAATGTCGAAAACATGAACCACAACTTTACTCTCTTATATTAACACACCAGCTGTACTCATCAAGATACATCCCAAACGATCGACTTCCCCTCCGCAAGTTAAATGAAGTAACGAAAACACTAATCTTGGAAAAGCCTTCCACACCCTTCGATAATAACCAACAAAATCCAACAAATTTCTAATCACCTTAACTAACTTCGGAGCCTCTACTCAAACAATCACTACGCTTATCAAACACTCCAATAATTGTAATTCTAATCAAACTCAACCAATACCATACCCTTTACTTAATCCTGAAAGTAAACACTTATTCTCAATTGTCACCATATACCACTGTCCGTACTCCACACTAAATTCCTGCTCTTGACAATCCAAATTCCATCCTATTGCAACAACCAACCAAAAAGGACCTATCAAAGAATTTCAAATCATTTGTAATTCGTCACAATTTAAAACTCACGCTATGCAAAACACAACTGCAAGTTCCCATACTACTCACTGGTTAACACGCCTCCTCCTATTATCATCTTATTCCTTACCAACCCTTAGTAATGCCCAATCATTATCCCTCAGAGACATTCCCACTTAATCCACATACTCCAACCCCTAATTCGTCTCATCTTCTGATATAAGAATCCTCCTCGACTCAACAACGCGATCTGTAACCAACTCCTTCCTTTCCAAGTAATCCATTATACAACAATCTCGATTCCGCATCACCGTCAGATATAAAATCTTCTCCAACTTGACAAAATAATCCGCAAACATTTCCTTAAATTTCAAGTAATCCAATCCACACCACTATCAAAGCCGGAAAGACACGTCCATACATCCCACATAATTCTCGTCTGCTATCAACAAGAGATTAAGGGTGATCAGTTCCTCAATTTGTCAATAAACAGGCGACAATCATTATGAGGCATAAACCGTCTCCACCAAACGATAATAGCATCCCTTACATCCTATACACAAAACTACCTAATGCACAATTCCTTAGTTGACATAATCCTTACCTCCGCACCCCTTCTTGAACCAGAAACCATACTTATAATCTTGCAATTCACAACTCACTGAGCCAGCGCTCTACACCTAAAACAACACGGAGAAGTACCAGCTTCTCCCCCACTTATCTCACTCTAATCCTTTCAACTGTGAACACACTAAATCCATTACAAACCCTTTACCATAAATAGTCAAAAAAATAATTAGACAAACCCCAAGAGTAATTACCGACCCTTAAACAAAAGTATCGATAACCATCACACCACCCCAAGAAGACAACACAATTCAAACGCTTCGCGCACTCATACGAAATAATGAATGAGTCGGTCCCATATCCATAATAGCAAATAAAGACGTACTATTAATAAAACAAGTACCTTGAGTCAGACGATCTGCACTAGTAGCCTCATCTTCTGCCAATGCAACATTCTTCCTACCAGTCTGAGCTCCCTTGGTTTCCGTACACCTCGTACTGATATGACCTGTTTCACCGCAGTTGAAACACTTCGTCCTAATTCTCTTACAATCAGCTGCGACATGTCCCGAACCTCCACAATTAAAACATTTCAGTTTATTCCTCCTATAATCCAACTTACGATGTCCTACTTCCCCACACTTGTGACACTTAATGTAACACCTCGGAGGACTAGACATTCCTCCCCCACTACGAGGCTGTTGTTTCCCTTTTCTGTCATTCACATTCTCATAGGGAGTAGCACGCACCTTACGATCCTCTTCATAAATCCTACAACTGTCCACCAATTCAGAAAACCTTCTAATCCTCTGATAACCGATTGCCCGTTTAATCTCCGGTCGCAATCCATTCTCATACTTCACGCACTTAGAAAATTCAGCAGTCGCTTCCGGATAATGAGGATAAAACTGCACCAGTTCCACAAACTTAGCAGTGTAGTCAACAACAGACATATTGCCTTGTTTCAATTCCAAGAACTCAATCTCTTTCTTTTCCTTCACACCCTCAGGGTAATACTTCCTCCGAAACTCTCGGTCAAATAAACCCCAAGTAACTCCTTCATCATCCACTCCCAACGCTTGGCGTAAACCAAACCACCAATCAGCTGCTTTTTCCTCCAGCATGTGAGTACCCAGTCTCACCTTATCCTCTTCAGCACAATCCGTCACATGGAAGATTCTTTCAACCTCCTCAAACCAAAATTGTGCACCATCAGGATCATATCTTCCCTTGAAGATAAGCGGTTCGTTCATCCCGAACTCATTATTACCCGCAACATTCGGTACACCTTGCACAGCCCGAGCCATATTCTGTTCATTTCCAATAACAGTAACTATGGTCAAACAAACAGCTCACCGAACCACAAAGACCAACAAGGACTGACTCAAACTGACACGGACTGGCTCTGATACCACTTAATGTGACGCCCCCAATCTACACCCCCAAATAAACATGCATTTAAAGCAATAAAAGCAAAATTCGAAATTTGATCAGAGTATATTTAAAAACATGGCATAGACCAAGGGTCACATCAAATTGAAACCAAACAATTCATACAACACCTGCCCATACAGATATGCAACAGTGGGGTAGCAATCAACAGAGGAAACTTCGTTCCTTACACCCACATTTTCAGAAATTAGAATTAAAGCGGAAAATCTAAAATCTGATTAACATAAATACATATATCATGTAAAAAGTTTGTTATACACCAAGTTATACAGGTACTCGCCAAAAGATACATATACATAGTACACAATAACACAAACGGTCATCCTAGCTACCCGGTGTCACATATCAGAGCCGGCCGACAAAAAGGGTGAAGACACAGAGCTTCACAAAAGACCTCCAGCAACTCTAATCTGCAATGCCTCATAGAGCATTATAAAACGAGCAGAAGGGTGAGAAAAACAACCATAATATAAATGTATATAATCATATATTTCAACACAAAAGTATACACATAACACATTCTCACCATTCTGCCATTCCACCTAAACATATACATCATGCATAGTTCACCAACCCAATCAAGACCCGACAATACCACGCATCACATAACTGGGAATGACAGCATAATCATTCTACCCCAAGACATACCTCACTAGGAACGACAACATAGTCATTCTACCCTAGTGCACCTCTCATTAGGAATGACAACATCGTCATTCTACCCCAATGAATATCCCACTAGGAATGACAACATAGTCATTCTACCCCAGTGGACACGACAACTCAATTGTACATCACTAGGAACGACAACATAGTCATTCTACCCCAGTGAGTACCACACTAGGAACGACATCAACGTCATTCTACCCTAGTGCACACCTCATTAGGAATGACAACATAGTCATTCTACCCCAATGAGTATCCCACTAGGAACGACAACATAGTCATTCTACCCCAGTGGACACGACAACTCAATTGTACATCACTAGGAACGACAACATAGTCATTCTACCCCAGTGAGTACCACACTAGGAACAACATACAGTCATTCTACCCTAATGCGTTCAACCAAAACATTAATACCTCACTAGGAATGACATATAAGCCATTCTACCCCAATGAGTATTCTGACACAATTGGAATCCATTCACACGCCAAATATTACTATTATAGCAATCCCATGATAATCAATACCTTACCATTCATCTTTCTGTGGATTTACGCCACAGAGGCCGCCATATCATACACTAATCATACCCTCGAAACCACATATATTGATACTTACTTAAACAATGTATTTATCACTAACTGCAACCCACAACAAATAGCATTTCATCATTTACACACCATTAAAACGGCAAAAGTCGACAAAACGACACTATTCACATTTCCCGATATAATTTAATCGGCTAACAAATTCCAAACCATCATAATAAGAAAGTACAGCTTAATAGCTTTCCAACGATATAAATAATGCTTACATCGGAATTACGGTTCGAAAGATATGAATTTTTAAAGAAGGAAAAATTGTTTCCAAAAGCAACCAACCGCCCGGCGAAGCATGCTCACCGCCCGGCGAAACACGCTTCGCCTCTGCTTCGCCCGGCGAAGCACAGGCGACACCAATCCCACCAAAATGACTCAAAGAGTCAGTAGCTTGGCACCTCTGCGCCGCTCAAAACCGCCCGGCGAAAAGGACGCATCGCCCGGCGCTCAGGGCCTTTCGCCCGGCGCTCTCCACCAGATGCAGAAAAACTCTGCTGCGTGCACACTGTTCCAAAACCCCCAAAATCTCCATTTTCATCTTCAAATCACTTCCATCAGCAAAACAATTAATAGCAATAGTTCATACACATATAGAGATCATATAACACAAATTATATCGAATTCCGTCCGTGAAAACATCGATTTCTACTCATTTTATCATTTTCGACCTAAAACCCACATATACTCAAAACTTTACCAAACATAATTTTTTCGACCACAACAATCATACATAATCACACACATGTATAGAATAATCGAGTTTCACACCCTTACCCGGATTCCAAATGATCTAGCTCTTGTTCTTGATGATTTCCACTCTTTTCTTCTCTTTCTCCCTTCCTCCTCTTTCTTTCTCTTCTTTTTCTTTCTATCTCCCTCCTTTCCCTTTCTCTCCTATTTCTTTCCTTTTCTTTTCTTTTTCTCTCATTTCTATTTTTACCACATAATTCTATTTCTCTCCCAATTCTCTTATTTTCTATATCTACATAATATTTCCTCTACTAATTACTTCTTTAATTTTTCTCTAGCTCATTAATAGTTATAAAATGACCAAAATGCCCTT
Source organism: Lathyrus tuberosus (assembly GCA_022829125.1). NCBI lineage: Eukaryota > Viridiplantae > Streptophyta > Magnoliopsida > Fabales > Fabaceae > Lathyrus > Lathyrus tuberosus. The sequence goes on along the minus strand of JALAZF010000007.1, from coordinate 1,851,946 downwards.
AAGCCCAAAATTCCCGAAAACGCTCTCAAACGAAATAATACATCATAACATAGCATAAAAGCATAATATCACACCAAAGTCATAAATAAAATAATTTAACATTCAAAATAATTAAATTGACTCGATTAAATAAAATGATCAAAACCGGGGCGTTACAGTTGACGCCGGAGAAACTCTTTTGGAGATTTTAACAACTGAACTTCAACTTTCTATGTAATTTACTCTGTTACACATATTGACTATTGAAGACATACACATGTAGAAATTGGATCTGTTGTTGTTGCTTTGAATTTGTGAGACATGTAATCTATGTCATGCTCTATTTGTTCCATATATATTATAAAAACAGAAGCAACCCATCATCTTCAAAGGTAGGATTTACCATATATTAATTTAAATTTTAGTACTTGAGGAATACACATCTTTTTCAAAGGTCGCCTATATAATTATGATGATGTATGTATTCAGAAAACACAACTTATGAATTATAGAATCTAGATTATGGAAATGATTTGGAAAAGTTCATTGATAGATAATTGATAATACCTCGTCATCTCTCTGCTATATGACTCATATGCATAGCATTTTGCAACTTCTCATGTACTAGGATGGTATGTGTGACGCCCCCAATCTACACCCCTAAATAAACATGCATTTAAAGCAATAAAAGCAAATTTCGAAATTTGATCAGAGTATATTTAAAAACATGGCATAGACCAAGGGTCACATCAAATTGAAACCAAACAATTCATACAACACCTGCCCATACAGATATGCAACAGTGGGGTAGCAATCAACAGAGGAAACTTCGTTCCTTACACCCACATTTTCAGAAATTAGAATTAAAGCGGAAAATCTAAAATCTGATTAACATAAATACATATATCATGTAAAAAGTTTGTTATACACCACGTTATACAGGTACTCGCCAAAAGATACATATACATAGTACACAATAACACAAACGGACATCCTAGCTACCCGGTGTCACATATCAGAGTCGGCCGACAAAAAGGGTGAAGACACAAAGCTTCACAAAAGACCTCCAGCAACTCTAATCTGCAATGCCTCATAGAGCATTATAAAACGAGCAGAAGGGTGAGAAAAACAACCATAATATAAATGTATATAATCATATATTTCAACACAAAAGTATACACATAACACATTCTCACCATTCTACCATTCCACCTAAACATATACATCATGCATAGTTCACCAACCCAATCAAGACCCGACAATACCACGCATCACATAACTGGGAATGACAGCATAATCATTCTACCCCAAGACATACCTCACTAGGAACGACAACATAGTCATTCTACCCCAGTGGACACGACAACTCAATTGTACATCACTAGGAACGACAACATAGTCATTCTACCCCAGTGAGTACCACACTAGGAACGACATCAACGTCATTCTACCCCAGTGCACACCTCATTAGGAATGACAACATAGTCATTCTACCCCAATGAGTATCCCACTAGGAACGACAACATAGTCATTCTACCCCAGTGGACACGACAACTCAATTGTACATCACTAGGAACGACAACATAGTCATTCTACCCCAGTGAGTACCACACTAGGAACGACATAAACGTCATTCTACCCCAGTGCACACCTCATTAGGAATGACAACATAGTCATTCTACCCCAATGAGTATCCCACTAGGAACGACAACATAGTCATTCTACCCCAGTGGACACGACAACTCAATTGTACATCACTAGGAACGACAACATAGTCATTCTACCCCAGTGAGTATTCTGACACAATTGGAATCCATTCACACGCCAAATATTACTATTATAGCAATCCCATGATAATCAATACCTTACCATTCATCTTTCTGTGGATTTACGCCACAGAGGCCGCCATATCATACACTAATCATACCCTCGAAACCACATACATTGATACTTACTTAAACAATGTATTTATCACTAACTGCAACCCACAACAAATAGCATTTCATCATTTACACAACATTAAAACTGCAAAAGTCGACAAAACGACACTATTCACATTTCCCGATATAATTTAATCGGCTAACAAATTCCAAACCATCATAATAAGAAAGTACAGCTCAATAGCTTTCCAACGATATAAATAATGCTTACATCGGAATTACCGTTCGAAAGATATGAATTTTTAAAGAAGGAAAAATTGTTTCCAAAAGCATCCAACCGCCCGGCGAAGCATGCTCACCGCCCGGCGAAACAAGCTTCGCCTCTGCTTCGCCCGGCGAAGCACAGGCGACACCAATCCCACCAAAATGACTCAAAGAGTCAGTAGCTTGGCACCTCTGCGCCGCTTAAAACCGCCCGGCGAAAAGGACGCATCGCCCGGCGCTCAGGGCCTTTCGCCCGGCGCTCTGCACCAGATGCAGAAAAATTCTGCTGCGTGCACACTGTTCCAAAACCCCCAAAATCTCCATTTTCATCTTCAAATCACTTCCATCAGCAAAACAATTAATAGCAATAGTTCATACACATATAGAGATCATATAACACAAATTATATCGAATTCCGTCCGTGAAAACATCGATTTCTACTCATTTTATCATTTTCGACCTAAAACCCACATATACTCAAAAATTTACCAAACATAATTTTTTCGACCACAACAATCATACATAATCACACACATGTATAGAATAATCGAGTTTCACACCCTTACCCGGATTCCAAATGATCTAGCTCTTGTTCTTGATGATTTCCACTCTTTTCTTCTCTTTCTCCCTTCCTCCTCTTTCTTTCTCTTCTTTTTCTTTCTATCTCCCTCCTTTCCCTTTCTCTCCTATTTCTTTCCTTTTCTTTTCTTTTTCTCTCATTTCTATTTTTACCACATAATTCTATTTCTCTCCCAATTCTCTTATTTTCTATATCTTCATAATATTTCCTCTACTAATTACTTCTTTAATTTTTCTCTAGCTCATTAATAGTTATAAAATGACCAAAATGCCCTTAAGCCCAAAATTCCCGAAAACGCTCTCAAACGAAATAATACATCATAACATAGCATAAAAGCATAATATCACACCAAAGTCATAAATAAAATAATTTAACATTCAAAATAATTAAATCGACTCGATTAAATAAAATGATCAAAACCGGGGCGTTACAACTCTCCCCCACTTGGAAATTTTCGTCCTCGAAAATAAAGCCAAACCTAACAACTCCAAACATGGCCCTCGCGTCCGACCAAACAAACATGCCAACAAAAGGCGCACCACGAATAACACCACTGACAAACCACCTTGCTAACCGCAGATATGAAAACGACACGACAACGATGACAACAACACCGACAAGATGCAAAGCCCATACAATGCACTTGACGACCAACTCACAACTCAAGGAATACCCAGAACACAACTCACAGGTTCACTTTCGAACCGAAACACATCAGGGTCGTTACCCTCACCGTAGGTAACCCACCTCTAATTCCTCACACAGGAATTAGCTACTCGCACTCGAACCAACACAATGGAAACGAGGCAATTACACAAACAAGAACACAAAGTTCCTCGACACGACAAGGTCTCAACAACATCAACAAACCAGAACACCAACCTCGTTGTCACACAACCTTATCACGTCGATGCCACGATTCACCAATCGTACATATAACCAAAACATCCATCTACTTGGTATCCCATGAATACCATTCAAACCTTTCACCTAACACCTCCATTCCGAAACGTCCATTAGTCTCATCATTTCTACAGATTTCCAATGTTCCACCTAAAAACTCTTACAAGTCACACACGCATATACGAAATGTGCCACATCACGCTTCCGCTGCGCAACTGATGACTTGTAACTACCAAGTCTCCCAATCTCAAGCCCAAAGTCTAACTCTCTCGCATACTCACCAAACCACCGTTCACTTTTAATATTTCCAACCAGTACACAATATTCTTATCATTACCAAACACTTCAAATCTAGAATCATAAAGATAATACTTCCAATATTACAACATAATACCACTGCAAACAATTCCACAATAGTACTGATCCTTTCACGAATCTTCAAATGTCGAAAACATGAACCACAACTTTACTCTCTTATATTAACACACCAGCTGTACTCATCAAGATACATCCCAAACGATCGACTTCCCCTCCGCAAGTTAACTGAAGTAACGAAAACACTAATCTTGGAAAAGCCTTCCACACCCTTCGATAATAACCAACAAAATCCAACAAATTTCTAATCACCTTAACTAACTTCGGAGCCTCTACTCAAACAATCACTACGCTTATCAAACACTCCAACAATTGTAATTCTAATCAAACTCAACCAATACCATACCCTTTAATTAATCCTGAAAGTAAACACTTATTCTCAATTGTCACCATATACCACTGTCCGTACTCCACACTAAATTCCTGCTCTTGACAATCCAAATTCCATCCTATTGCAACAACCAACCAAAAAGGAACTATCAAAGAATTTCAAATCGTTTGTAATTCGTCACAATTTAAAACTCACGCTATGCAAAACACAACTGCAAGTTCCCATACTACTCACTGGTTAACACGCCTCCTCCTATTATCATCTTATTCCTTACCAACCCTTAGTAATGCCCAATCATTATCCCTCAGAGACATTCCCACTTAATCCACATACTCCAACCCCTAATTCGTCTCATCTTCTGATATAAGAATCCTCCTCGACTCAACAACGCGATCTGTAACTAACTCCTTCCTTTCCAAGTAATCCATTATACAACAATCTCGATTCTGCATCACCGTCAGATATAAAATCTTCTCCAACTTGACAAAATAATCCGCAAACATTTCCTTAAATTTCAAGTAATCCAATCCACACCACTATCAAAGCCGGAAAGACACGTCCATACATCCCACATAATTCACGTCTGCTATCAACAAGAGATTAAGGGTGATCAGTTCCTCAATTTGTCAATAAACAGGCGACAATCATTATGAGGCATAAACCGTCTCCACCAAACGATAATAGCATCCCTTACATCCTATACACAAAACTACCTAATGCACAATTCCTTAGTTGACATAATCCTTACCTCCGCACCCCTTCTTGAACCAGAAACCATACTTATAATCTTGCAATTCACAACTCACTGAGCCAGCGCTCTACACCTAAAACAACACGGAGAAGTACCAGCTTCTCCCCCACTTATCTCACTCTAATCCTTTCAACTGTGAACACACTAAATCCATTACAAACCCTTTACCATAAATAGTCAAAAAAAACAATTAGACAAACCCCAAGAGTAATTACCGACCCTTAAACAAAAGTATCGATAACCATCACACCACCCCAAGAAGACAACACAATTCAAACGCTTCGCGCACTCATACGAAATAATGAATGAGTCGCTCCCATACCATAATAGCAAATAAAGACGTACTATTAATAAAACAAGTACCTTGAGTCAGACGATCCGCACTAGTAGCCTCATCTTCTGCCAATGCAACATTCTTCCTACCAGTCTGAGCTCCCTTGGTTTTTGTACACCTCGTACTGATATGACCTGTTTCACCGCAGTTGAAACATTTTGTCCTAATTCTCTTACAATCAGCTGCGACATGTCCCGAACCTCTACAATTAAAACATTTCAGTTTATTCCTCCTACAATCCAACTTACGATGTCCTACTTCCCCACACTTGTGACACTTAATGTAACACCTCGGAGGACTAGACATTCCTCCCCAACTACGAGGCTGTTGTTTCCCTTTTCTGTCATTCACATTCTCATAGGGAGTAGCACGCACCTTACGATCCTCTTCATAAATCCTACAACTGTCCACCAATTCAGAAAACCTTCTAATCCTCTGATAACCGATTGCCCGTTAAATCTTCGGTCGCAATCCGTTCTCATACTTCACGCACTTAGAAAATTCAGCAGTCGCTTCCGGATAATGAGGATAAAACTACACCAGTTCCACAAACTTAGCAGTGTAGTCAACAACAGACATATTGCCTTGTTTCAATTCCAAGAACTCAATCTCTTTCTTTTCCTTCACACCCTCAGGGTAATACTTCCTCCGAAACTCTCGGTCAAATAAACCCCAAGTAACTCCTTCATCATCCACTCCCAACGCTTGGCGTAAACCAAACCACCAATCAGCTGCTTCTTCCTCCAGCATGTGAGTACCCAGTCTCACCTTATCCTCTTCAGCACAATCCGTCACATGGAAGATTCTTTCAACCTCCTCAAACCAAAATTGTGCACCATCAGGATCATATCTTCCCTTGAAGATAAGCGGTTCGTTCATCCCGAACTCATTATTACCCGCAACATTCGGTACACCCTGCACAGCCCGAGCCATATTCTGTTCATTTCCAATAACAGTAACTATGGTCAAACAAACAGCTCACCGAACCACAAAGACCAACAAGGACTGACTCAAACTGACACGGACTGGCTCTGATACCACTTAATGTGACACCCCCAATCTACACCCCCAAATAAACATGCATTTAAAGCAATAAAAGCAAAATTCGAAATTTGATCAGAGTATATTTAAAAACATGGCATAGACCAAGGGTCACATCAAATTGAAACCAAACAATTCATACAACACCTGCCCATACAGATATGCAACAGTGGGGTAGCAATCAACAGAGGAAACTTCGTTCCTTATACCCACATTTTCATAAATTAGAATTAAAGCGGAAAATCTAAAATCTGATTAACATAAATACATATATCATGTAAAAAGTTTGTTATACACCAAGTTATACAGGTACTCGCCAAAAGATACATATACATAGTACACAATAACACAAACGGTCATCCTAGCTACCCGGTGTCACATATCAGAGCCGACCGACAAAAAGGGTGAAGACACAAAGCTTCACAAAAGACCTCTAGCAACTCTAATCTGCAATGCCTCATAGAGCATTATAAAACGAGCAGAATGGTGAGAAAAACAACCATAATATAAATGTATATAATCATATATTTCAACACAAAAGTATACACATAACACATTCTCACCATCCTACCATTCCACCTAAACATATACATCAAGCATAGTTCACCAACCCAATCAAGACCCGACAATACCACGCATCACATAACTGGGAATGACAGCATAATCATTCTACCCCAAGACATACCTCACTAGGAACGACAACATAGTCATTCTACCCCAGTGGACACGACAACTCAATTGTACATCACTAGGAACGACAACATAGTCATTTTACCCCAGTGAGTACCACACTAGGAACGACATCAACGTCATTCTACCCCAGTTCACACCTCATTAGGAATGACAACATAGTCATTCTACCCCAATGAGTATCCCACTAGGAACGACAACATAGTCATTCTACCCCAGTGGACACGACAACTCAATTGTACATCACTAGGAACGACAACATAGTCATTCTACCCCAGTGAGTACCACACTAGGAACGACATCAACGTCTTTCTACCCCAGTGCACACCTCATTAGGAATGACAACATAGTCATTCTACCCCAATGAGTATCCCACTAGGAACGACAACATAGTCATTCTACCCCAGTGGACACGACAACTCAATTGTACATCACTAGGAACGACAACATAGTCATTCTACCCCAGTGAGTATTCTGACACAATTGGAATCCATTCACACGCCAAATATTACTATTATAGCAATCCCATGATAATCAATACCTTACCATTCATCTTTCTGTGGATTTACGCCACAGAGGCCGCCATATCATACACTAATCATACCCTCGAAACCACATACATTGATACTTACTTAAACAATGTATTTATCACTAACTGTAACCCACAACAAATAGCATTTCATCATTTACACACCATTAAAACCGAAAAAGTCGACAAAACGACACTATTCACATTTCCCGATATAATTTAATCGGCTAACAAATTCCAAACCATCATAATAAGAAAGTACAGCTCAATAGCTTTCCAACGATATAAATAATGCTTACATCGGAATTACGGTTCGAAAGATATGAATTTTTAAAGAAGGAAAAATTGTTTCCAAAAGCAACCAACCGCCCGGCGAAGCATGCTCACCGCCCGGCGAAACACGCTTCGCCTCTGCTTCGCCCGGCGAAGCACAGGCGACACCAATCCCACCAAAATGACTCAAAGAGTCAGTAGCTTGGCACCTCTGCGCCGCTCAAAACCACCCGGCGAAAAGGACGCATCGCCCGGCGCTCAGGGCCTTTCGCCCGGCGCTCTGCACCAGATGTAGAAAAATTCTGCTGCATGCACACTGTTCCAAAACCCCCAAAATCTCCATTTTCATCTTCAAATCACTTCCATCAGCAAAACAATTAATAGCAATAGTTCATACACATATAGAGATCATATAACACAAATTATATCGAATTCCGTCCGTGAAAACATCGATTTCTACTCATTTTATCATTTTCGACCTAAAACCCACATATACTCAAAACTTTACCAAACATAATTTTTTCGACCACAACAATCATACATAATCACACACATGTATAGAATAATCGAGTTTCACACCCTTACCCGGATTCCAAATGATCTAGCTCTTGTTCTTGATGATTTCCACTCTTTTCTTCTCTTTCTCCCTTCCTCCTCTTTCTTTCTCTTCTTTTTCTTTCTATCTCCCTCCTTTCCCTTTCTCTCCTATTTCTTTCCTTTTCTTTTCTTTTTCTCTCATTTCTATTTTTACCACATAATTCTATTTCTCTCCCAATTCTCTTATTTTCTATATCTACATAATATTTCCTCTACTAATTACTTCTTTAATTTTTCTCTAGCTCATTAATAGTTATAAAATGACTAAAATGCCCTTAAGCCCAAAATTCCCAAAAACGCTCTCAAACGAAATAATACATCATAACATAGCATAAAAGCATAATATCACACCAAAGTCATAAATAAAATAATTTAACATTCAAAATAATTAAATCGACTCGATTAAATAAAATGATCAAAACCGGGGCGTTACAGTATGTGTATTACATATATAGCACGGACATGAACATGGAAGAGAGAAGTGAAAACAATTACCTCAAATTACCTCACACCAATTTGATATCACACTGTAACTTCCAGTAAGGACGAATGATTGGCAATTGTCGCAAGTTTAGTGTCACAAACCTCAAATTACCTCACACAAATATGATATCACACTGTATAAAACATAAATAAGTATGAGGATATGTTTGATGCCATGTATCAAGTCATTTTCAAATGCAATTCAATTCATTCATATGCTTAAAAAAATGATGGCAAAATTAAGATTAAATTCATGTATAACTTAATCCATATCGAAAGGATGGAAAAATGAAGATTGATATATCCTGCCTCTTATTCTTTGATCATACTGCATATTGTCTTACTCTTAGGTTTAAAACCAAAATTAGAAAACCTCTTCTGAGATAACATCTTTCAATAATATGTTAAAAAACACACTGAAAATACTAGTTGTTGCAGTGAGAATCGGATAACAAGCTATTAATTAACTTGCATCGGAAAACTTTGAAGTTCACCACCGACTTTGATTTATCCAAAGGAAAGGTTCAAGATCGATAAAAACCTAAGGGGGGAAGATCTAAGGTTCGGGGGTTGGTTACGCCTAGGGAAGGTATTAGCATCCTAAACGTCCGTAGTACTCTACGAGAACCTCTTGTTTTAGTTTGTTATGTCTTACTTGCTTTCTAAGGGTGCTATGCTAAAGGTTGAAACCCTAGGGGTTAATATCTAAGTATACTCGACAAAGTGTCGCACTTTGCGCCTACATATCCTGACGGGAGTGGAATCAGAGTATACGTAGTTCACCGATCTAAGGGTGAAGGAGGAACCATTGACTATGGCCAAATTTCCAAGGAGAAATGAGTTCACGATAACTCTCTAAGTCTAAGTTATAGGGGGAAAGTGAGTTCTCATGATGGTGAGAATCACATAGAGTTCAAAACTCTAACCTATTTCTAAGTTATGATTTCATTGGCTCTCATGAGGCCAAGAAATGGGATAAACCTAAGAGGATAAGGTAGGGTAGTTGTTTAGTGACTCATGAGTCAATTTTAGAATGATCTCCCTTTGGAATGGGGGAAAGATAATAGTTGTAAAATTACTAAGAAATAAAGAGTTATAAATTCAATATGATGATGTAAAAAAGACATGAACAAGATAATGAGATGAAACAAAGTTTAATAAAATCATGCAAGGTTAGAATCATATATATTTGACAATGTTCAAACATGATAAACAAAGATACATGGCTAAATGAATCAAGAAGGTACTATAAAACCCTAAAAGAATTTCCAATCTTATCATGAATAAATGCCTCAAGATTAAATATTTTCAACAATTTCTCTTTATGCTCAACAAGTAAATTTAATTAGAAGCATTTAGCAAAAAGAATGGAAGGAAAAGGATAAAAATCAAACAAGTTATGACATTTGGAAATTAAGGCATAAACTTGAAAATAAAATAAATAAAACACCCAAGCATTAAAAAAGAAAGGGAAGGGAACTCCTAGGGATTGAACCCAGGACCCTTTGCGTGCAGCCTAAAACAATACCATCTGAACCAACACGCGCCCTTGAACAAACAAAGAGAACACAGATATATATGTAAAAGAAGCGAAATCAGAAAATAAAACAAAAGGACTGGGGCGAGGGGGATTCGAACCCCAGTCCTAAGGGTGAAAGGGTGTGTGCTTGTGTGTGCTTGCCACTGGGGTGGCTGTTACATCCGGTAGTAAACTCAACTCAATTAATATGTAAGCCTTGCGTGTGTGTATATTTCAAATTAACAAAACAAACCAAGCCACTGCACTATCTGCTCACGAAAGAAAAAACATATATGCCATGCCATTCAAACATCAACTATTGCCAACAGAAACAGGTAATCTAAACTTCAGCATCAAGAATTACCACGCATATTAAATATTAAGCAAAGGCTTATCATACAAATCCATAAAGTAAGAACATTTGAATGTAATAAGTAACAAATTCACACAGCCATGGCAGCAATATATAGCAAACATTCAACACACTCAATTGGAAACCAAGTAAGGACATAACTTGAATTCAATGAATAAACACACATGAAGACTATGGAATTTATAACAGCATGGCAAGGTTTCATGTATAGCAAATATTTCCAAGACTTAACATGTTTTAAAAGGAATGTAGCAGAGCTGTTTTAGGATCAAATCATATGATTGACAAAGGTTAATGTTCAAAGTGCAAGAAAACAAAGAGATAGGTTAAGGCATGATGCAGTCAGTTCTAATGATATCTTCTCAAAGTCCAAAAGCAATTCAAATATGTCACAATAAGTGGTGAAAAATAGGGATAGGCCGGATCAAGGCATAGGCATATTCTTAAGACTACCATAATCGTTAGTGACAGTTCCTAAGATATATTAAAAAGTGCTAAGGAAATGATGGCAGCAACCTCAACAATATAAGCAGTCAGCAGAAGATAAACAACATGTCATTAGGGCAATTCCATTCCACAAGGCAATGAGCTCATAAGATTAGATACACAGCAATCAAGGCTAGCACACCAGTCAGATAACAAGCTTCAAAAAGTTAAGATTCATTGTGGTTATCAAGAAATGCAGCAGACAATTTTCACAAAGATAGCATACAAGGAACATGATGATAGTCCATACAACTCAACTGTTCATCAAGGAAAAACATAGACACACCAATCACATATAATGTCAAGGCAAGTTTACTTAGATTCATGGCATTTTGATACATCATAAAGCATAGGTCAAACAGAATTGTTCATATATGAGCAGTGACGTCCCAAATCAAAAGAAGTTTAGCAAAATGAATTACACACAAAAGGTTACATACTCATCATGTTGGTACGAGTATAAATTAGTCATGTTTACAGTGATAAGTACACAAACATCATGATGGTCAAGAGCCTCTATAAATCATACACTTGTATTCAAGACAGAATAGGACATGTTACAAGACAACATGACAATCAAGTTCAATCAAGTGGTATCACTTAAAACAGACAGTAGCATATGACATGATAAAAAACCAACTTGGGAAACAATCATACAAACACATACATAAAACACACATGGACTAGGTTCAGGGCAGGCTGGCACATACTAGAAGCACAAAGTTTATCAAACATTCATAACTTAGGAGTATTGTCAAGAAAAACACATCAAAGCTAGCAACACATATCATGAACACAAAGTTTAACATGGAGAACAAGAGCATGGTGTCACAAAACATAACTTTCTGAAGTCAACAGCCTCAACAAGATAGCTTTAGCATGTACAAGGTAAAATAACATGGTATGACAGGTCATGAAACATTGAGGCACATGATTAAATAGGAATAACTCAAAGCAAACTGACAGCAACATAATTCTTATCCTAAATTCAATGTTCATGAACATGAACCTTACACATATATTACCAATATCAAACCAATGGACTGCAACACAAGAATCTGAGACACTAAGCAACACAACCAAATAAACCAAACTCAGGCATATGATTCCAAAGCAGTTCCATGTTAAGGATAAGATTCAACAAAATATTACACTTATGCAAGACTTTAGATACAGGGCAAGGCAATAAGCTTAAGCATACAAGGTGATTATCCATTAGTGATGACAGAATGATAATACCAATGACATTTAATGCAAACACCTCTCAAACAAGCATGGATAGATAGGTTTACTGAGCATATCAAGAACAAGTATGGAGCTGAGATTCAAGAGTCTCTCATCTTAAAAATCACATTCAAACACATATGACATACATAAATGGGTTAACAAATTCAACCATCTAAACTTGACAGTGCAACAACCAAAATGAAATCTTGAGAACTTGCAGCCATCCTTGAACAAAACCAAAGGCATTATAACTTAACACAACAAACATATATGTATATCATATCAATAAACAAAATCATCTATTTTATGATATCAAGCCATGAGCAAACAAACAACATACTTAAGCACATGTTAGCAAGCTACATAATGTAAAGAACAACAAAAATGCACATGACATAATGATCAGTTGAGCATGATTATTAAAAGTGAAAGAGTATGATACCAAGTGGAGTAATGTCCACTGCACCTTCAAAGAGTGTTGAATGCTCTACTTCTGAACTAGCCAAGGCACTCCAAAGCAAGCCTTCTCCTTCCTTGCTCACGAAACTTAGAACTCAGAAGCTATTTGAGTGTTTTTGTGAAAATTGTTGGTGTGTTAAAGTGTAGAAGCAAGCTCCTTTTATAGGCTGAGCAAATAGGGTTAAGTTCATTGAGACCAAAGAGCAAACACATGATATGCTGTATAGAAGACTAGGATTTACAACGACTCTTTTTGAATTCAAATATTGGTCCACTCCTTGGAGACAAATGCGCTGCCCTTGCTGCACAAAAACCTCAGAATTTCAGGGTCCATTTCATAACTCAGTACTTAGCTTAAGAGCTCCTTATTTGTTGTCATATGAGAGGGTATCAGATGAGGTAAAGATTGGGATTGCGTGAGGGAATCTGCAGGTGAGAGCAAGTTGTATGCTGAAACAAGTAATTCCTCAGAGACACTTTTAATGAACCAAACCTTTGAAAGCTTAAACGGGAATTGCTTTGGAGAATTCAAAATGAGAAAACGCGCCAAGGGATTGGGGTTGTTAGACGATTTTGGATGAATTTGATTCAATTGTATTTTGAATTTCCTCTTCCATTCTGAAGCTTGTGAACATGACAAAGGAGAAGAGTATTTTGGTTGTTTTGTTCCTTTGCTGGCCACGCGTCGCCCTTCCATTGGTTAGAGGGGCAAGGTTGAAAAGTCAAAGCATATTGCATACTTCCTATTGGTCCACAGCCAAATAAATTTCAATTCAATACAAATTTTGATATGAATTTGGTGATGATGGGCCTATTGATGATGGGCTTCTGAACAAATATTTGAATTAGTTTTCTTTTTTTCTTGTTATAAAAGAAATGGTTAGGAAATAAATAAAAGGTGAATTAGGTAATTGAAAAAGTTATGGATATGGTTTGAAAAATAGAGAAATTGGATAAAATTGGTTAATAGATGACTATTGAAATTGGTTTGGGATTAAAAATGACAATTGAGGGTGAATAAAATGGATAGGTATTTGGTTATGGAGAGGATCATGGAGGGGGTTATGGAGACATCTCTTTGAAATGAGAGACTTGCTTGATTCAATGCTCCATCCAAAATCTTGATTGATCAATTCTTGAATCTTCTTAAGATAAAACCTGATTCACAAATGAAACAAACACAAACAAAACCAGACAAAAAGGGGTAGCCATGCAAGATGATTGACCTAATATAACATGCAAGAGATTAATGGATCTAAGGGTAAAATTTGGGGTACAACACTAGTCACCTAAAACCCTAAATTAATTTCTACTAACAGAACTCTAAAAAAATTTTAACCCAAATCAATTGAAGAAATAAACCCAAACTAATCACCAAAAACCCTAAAGAAATTGGATAAGTAGTAGAAGAAGAAGAGTCAACCTGTAATGTTTTCTGAATAGAGATGCTAAATGTGATGTAAGATATCAATCGTGAATGCGGTGAAGCTGCTCCTCGAGAGATAAATAGAGGGAATCCTTGAGAGAGAGAGAGAGAGAGAGAGAGAGAGAGAGAGAGGTTTCTTCTATGAGAGGTAAACTCATTAAATGGGAGGATGAGATCTCAAACCACCATTACCAACTGTGCCTTTTCCCAAAAATGAGAGGAGTGTGGTAGTAAATTGGAGATGAAAAGGGCTTGTGGTTTCACGACCAACACGGATGAAGCCTGGAGGCAGTTTGTGGACCGTCGCAGATGAGATGTTAAGGCGGATTTAATCATAATTTTTTCACCCACGTGTTATTAGAATTATATTTGGATATTTTATAAGAGGATTTATTTATTTCTGTTAAAAACTTTGAGGCAGTTAGGCTTAACTATCGCGGGAACTGTCGCAGATAGGAAATAAGGACAGTTATTACATAAGTGTTGCAATCCATGTGTCGCAAAAGGGTTAATTTCTTGTAGTGATTGACTATGGCCAAAGTTCCAAGGGGAATGAGTATGCGCTCATGTAGAGTTTAAGAGATTCTCTAAGTCTAAGTTATGATGGGGTAAAGTGAATACTCAAGGTGATGAGTCCCACATAGAGTTCAAGAACTCTAACTTATTTCTAAGTTGTAAGATTCAAGGCAATTAGGAGGCCAAGAAAGGATAAAGGCTCTTAGGAGGCCTAGGGGAAAGATGGCTCTTAGGAGGCCAAGAGGATAAAGATGGCTCTTAGGAGGCCTAGAGGAAAGATGGCTCTTAGGAGGCCTAGAGAGTAATGAGCTATCTATGACTTAAAATTCAATAGAGAGTCTTTCCTTTGGAAGGAAGGGGGGAAGATAACAAATCATTAGCAAGTGTTTTTACAAATGGAACTTGATGCTAAGTGGACAAAATAAGTTCAAGAGCTCAAAGAAAATGTATAAAAATTAAACATGATCAAACTCAAAGGTATGATTCAAACATTCATGTATGGCAAGAGATAGTTAAATAATTCACAACAATTAAGCAAAAGAGAACACATACATGTCATTTGCAAGCTTAAAATCAAAGGCAAACCAAGTAAAACAAAGGACTTAGTAATGATGCCAAACGAAAACCTAGTAGAATGGATTTATCTAAGGTTGAAAAACTCTCAAAATATACCCCTCAAGGATCAAGAACAAATCTAAGAGTCTCACAAAAAACCTTAAGAACTTAGTGACTTTTCAAAAGGAATTCCATGACTAAAAAAAATACACATGTTTTTGTGAATTTAGAAATTAACGTAAAGTAAAAAAACTAACTAAGGAAAACTAAATTAAACACTAAAGAGTGTTCATGAATTTTTTTTTTTTTGTATTTTTAAATAAAAGCAACTATTTTTATCAATTAAAATTGAAAAAAGAAAAAGAAAGAAATAAAGAAAATAAATACAACACTAAATAATCTAAAGGGGGTGTATTTGCAATTGTACATAAGCTGAGACCAAGTGTTAGGTGTAATGGGCCTGGGCAGAGGGGGTGTTAAAATCAAGTTCGCCTGGCCCAAGTACAAATGACATGGAGAAGGGAAAAATGGTGAAAATAAACAAAAGGCGGTCTGGGGCGAGGGGGGATTCGAACCGCAGACCCTTTGGTTACAGGAACGGCTCACTTACCACTGGGGTGGCAATACATCCGTTGTATAAGCCCACCCTATAAACATATATTAAAAAAAACGCTGTGAACCAAAAGGAAACAAAATGCGCTGATTGGCTGACATAGTGTTAACTGGTCATAAAAACATTAACTCATAGCAAAACAAAATTCCCTGATTGGGTGAATCACACATTATCACGCCCTCCTTGGTTCATGCAACGTGAAACTATTCTCAAGAGAAAACAAAACAAAGAATATGCATGGCATACTTTCATCTTGTTCCATCCATATCAAAATCAATTCTTCATCTTCTCTCACAAACTAAAAGCCCAGAATCATCAGCAAGAAGCAAGGAACCTAATTGTGCTACTTGTTTTTTGTCTAAAATCCAACCCTCAACTCACACGGCCACCAAACCCAGTGCGAAGGAAAACAAACAAACATTGAAGATACAAGCTTCAAATATGCAAGTCATGAAAAATAAGTAATGATTCACTTAAACATGATAATGGAATCAAAGGTGCATGGAAACAAGTGAAACCAAATACTCAATCATGCCACCACTTTCAAAGTAAACGCCTAGTAGTAACCTCTAGCATTTAAAGATGGCATTAGAGTAACAGCAAAACAAACAGAACTGGCAAGACATTATGCAACATTTCCACACGGATACTCGTCTTGGATACACAACAAAATGAAGGTGATATTGTAGATATATAGTTATGAGTTATCACTGTGAGAAAACTTGTCACGATATTATCAAAACTAACTTTTACACTCAGTCTATCTTAACATACTATGAACAATGTGAGCATTCTCACCTAATCCAGCTAAATCAAAAGGCAACACACTCAAACCATCAAACTGGCAGTTTCAAGAAACAAATGTAGACCCAACATTATCCTCATGAAGTTATTAATGGTGCAATACTTTAGCAATATAATTAGTATGGCATTTAACTGAACTTGATCATCGTGTTACAGACATGATGTGGTGAGAGCATCATTCATTATGTTCACTGATAAGTTATACATTATTTGACATGAAATAAACACACACAAGTCTCAGCACGAAGATGTTATATTCTTGACAAACAAACAAAACAGCACACATTCTTAATGACTATGGAATTATAGTGCTAGACAAACATGTAATGCTAGCATGATAACAACATAGAAATAAAGGAGAAAGAGGTTACCTAGTGGAATATGCCCACTGCACCCTCTTACTTTGAGAGTTTAAAAATGAATGGAAACCGAATGCCTTCTTCTTTGGAACGCTTGTGCTCCAACTCTTACAAAAAACCTCTCGCACAAACAATGCTTATCCTTGACAAAATGATGAGTGTTATGTGAGATATCTTGATTGTTGGTGTCTAACAAGTGATGAGATGACCTCCTTTTATAGGCGAAGAAATTTGGCTTGATTCCTTGAGACCTAATGGAAAAATGCATTGCCTGTTGGATAAAGAATTAGGGTTTGCAAGGACCACTTTTCAACCTTCACATTTGGTCAATCCTTGGAGAAGATAACGCTTCAACATGCTGCACAAAACCCTCAGGAAATAAAGTGCAGACCTGTCATGTTTCACCAACCAATATATGCATCCAAACCTCCTTTTTGTTGTGTCATAAGAGTGAGAGTCAAAAGAGGTAAAACTTGGGATCATCCATATGAATTTATGCACATGAAGTTGACAACACTCAATGCTATACCATTTTATTTCAAAAACCAATGTATTGTTTCAAAACATCATTTTTGTGAGTCATAAGAGAGTGAGCTCAAAAGGGAAAGATTTGGGACAACACAAAGAGAAGATAACACTCCAAGAGTAGGTCTTGGGGCTGCTGTAGAGATTTGCCCATGTTTTGTTTCAATTTTGATTCAAATTGTGAGGTATGGTTTGCATTGACACTATGATATGCATTTCTCACAAATACATGACTTGGCTTTTGGTCCCTTTGAAAAAAGGTCACATAATAGAGCAATTTTGGTGCTAATTACATGTTACAATGATGCTCATGAATGTGTAAAAAACGTGACAAAGTTTAGTGACCATGAGACAATGAAATTTAAATTTCCAAAGTATGAAATATCACATCAACATGCCATTTTTTAGTGCACCACATCTTGGTAATCACCTCACCAATTCTAGAAATTTTTTATCCTATGTAAAGTAGACATCATATAGAGCAACTTTCATTTGGGGGGTGACTGGAAATGAGGTTTATAACACTGAGAAAAATTGGGTCAAAGTCATGCGCATGACTAGGCAAGAAAGGACTTAGAAAATTTTCTAAGTTTGAGTTTTTTCTAATTTGAAACCCTCAACTTCAAAGCATCATAACTTGAGATTGGTTCATCCAAATGAGAAGTTCTACACATGCTTGGGAAGCTTTAAGAACAAGGAACAAATTTCATGTTCAAAGATTTTTGGTTTGGAGTTTGGAACTAGGTGAAAAACAGCCATGAAGTAGTGTTCAAAATTGGAGCAAAAAGTTGAAATTTTCACCAAGTCCTTAAGGCATATTGTATTCCAAGTCTCATAACTTAAAAACCAAGCAAATTCTGAAATAGGGTCCTCTAATACACTTTGAAGATCATGGAAAGGGCTTCCATTTGAGCTTCGAGTCACTCAAATTGGATGTGTTGTTTGAAAATTATGACTGTTTCAATTTTTGCACAAATAGTGAAATTCCCACATATGAAAAGTTTCATGAACCAAACCTTGCTTCCTTTGCAAGAAACTTCTTAAAACTTGGGTTCTCATACCTTAACCTATCATTGAGCCATGGCATGATGGATTGAGGACTTGGATGTTTCATTTTGGATCAAAATCTCAAATGTTAGAGCTTCAGTCAAAACCCTAATTTCACTTGTGAATGCACTTGAATGATCTCTGATGATCTTGCCTCTTCAATCACATCTAAAGCTCATAGATAGTTTCTAAGGATGTCTACCATCACACGGAGTCATGTCCCAGGGTTTGAAAACAACTCTTGATCAATGTCAATGGCCATGATTGTCTTGACAAAACCCTAATTAGAGGCAGGGTGAACTTGTGGCTCAAGGCACTTGGAGATAAGAGCCATTCACACTTGAATTCTTGCTGAGTAAGACCTCTAGGATGTATGTGAACTCAAATAGTTGCATTTGGGAGCCTCAGCTGTCCTTTTTGAACAGATGACTTGGCTTAGGAGATTTTGCCATCTTCTTTGTGTAAGTCCTGGCTTTCACAAAAGGAGCAAACTTGCAAAACGAAATGGTTAGTTAACAATGCATAAAAGATTGAATCTAAATGTCCATGCAAGATGTTATGACATCTAAGGGGTAAAATTTGGGGTACAACAGTTGTCCCTATTTGAATAGCTTCATCAGATGGCACGAGGAATGGGAATCCTCGAGACATCAAGGTGAAAGGTATTTAAATATAGCAAACCGAAAATTTTGCCCTTAGATGGAATGCAGATGCTAAGGACAAGCGACGGACATGCAGATGCTGACATTCCATGAACTTCTAGTATGGTGATATGATGCCATGATAGTGCAAAGATGCAAACAAACCAGACACCAGAGATAAAGGTCAAACAACCACTGGTGAGTAACACTGGGGAAGGATGAAGGTTAGTGTCCATGAGGAAAACTCATTGGGGATACAGGCTGACCAATGAAAGACACTCACTAGGGAGACTCTGAGGAAGTACTGGGGATAGAAAAGTAAAAGGGAAACACCCTACAGGTCCTTACTAGAGATAGGATCCAGAGAGGTATTCTCCACTAGGGAAAGATCCAGGGAGATGGATGACGGGTTCACATGTAACCGGACGATACTGGGGTAATAAAGACACTTTCTTACTGGGCACGAAACCAGAAAGAAGACATGATCTCCATTGGGGATCAGTTTGAAATAAAGGATAGACATCCAAAGGATTTTCTAGGATTGTCTTACACTGAAGAGTTCAAACGGGATCTTCAAGAAAACAGAAAAGACAGAGATGGACTCGCACGTCAGATAATAAAATATGAATTGACTTTAGTTGGGGATAAAGTTAATGAACCCTTAATGATGGGACTCAGGTACAAATGTGAGTTGGATAAGTATCGAGGTTCACAGTTGACCTGATGTTTTGGTTCATAGGTGAACAAATATGTTTAGGTTCATAGATGACCAAGGTTAAGGTTCATAGCTGATCTAAAAATGTTTAGGTTCATAGGTGATCAAGGTTAAGGTTCATAGTTAACCTAAAATTTTGGTTCATAGGTGACCAAGGTTAAGGTTCATAGTTGACCTGAAATTTTGGTTCATAGGTGACCAAAGTTAAGGTTCATAGTTGACCTGAAATTTTGGTTCATAGGTGACCAAGGTTAAGGTTCATAGTTGACCAGAAAGTTTGGTTCATAGGTGACCAAGGTTAAGGTTCATAGTTGACCGAGATTTTGGTTCATAGGTGACCAAGGTTAAGGTTCATAGCTGACCTGAAACTTTGGATCATAGGTGATCAAGGTTAAGGTTCATTGTTGACCTGAAATTTTGGTTCATAGGTGACCAAGGTTATGGTTCATAGTTGATCTGAAATTTTGGTTCATAGGTGACCGAGATTTTGGTTCGTAGGTGACCGGAAAAGTTTAGGTTCACAGTTGACCAAGGTTCATAGTTGACCTGAAATAATCAATGCTAGCGATTACTAGACATATGGTTCATAGGTGACCAAGGTTCATAGTTGACCTGAAATAATCAATGTCAGCGATTACTGGACTTATGGTTCATAGGTGATAAAAAATGTTAAGGTTCATAGGTGACCAAGGTTCATAGTTTACCTGAAATAATCAATGCCAGCAGCGATTACTGGACTCATGGTTCATAGGTGACCAAAAATGTTTAGGTTCATAGGTGACCAAGATTAAGGTTCATAGTTAACCGAGATTTTGGTTCATAGGTGACCGGAAATGTTTAGGTTCACAGTTGACCAAGGTTCATAGTTGACCTGAAATAATCAATGCCAGCGATTACTGGACTTATGGTTCATAGGTGACCAAAAATGTTTAGGTTCATAGGTGACCAAGGTTAAGGTTTATAGTTGACCGAGATTTTGGTTCATAGGTGACCGAAAATGTTTAGGTTCACAGTTGACCCAGGTTCATAGTTGTCCTGAAATAATCAATGCCAACGATTACTGGACTTATGGTTCATAGGTGACAAAAAATGTTTAGGTTCATAGGTGACCAAGGTTCATAGTTGACCTGAAATAATCAATGCCAGCTATTACTGGACTTATGGTTCATAGGTGACCAAATGTTTAGGTTCATATGTGACCAAGGTTCATAGTTGACCTGAAATAATCAATGTCATCGGTTACTATACTTATGGTTCATAGGTGACTAAATGTTTAGGTTCATAGGTGACCAAGGTTCATAGTTGACCTGAAATAATCAATGCCAGTGGTTACTGGACTTATGGTTCATAGGTGACCAAAAATGTTTAGGTTCATAGGTGACCAAAATTGTTTAGGTTCATAGGTGACCAAGGTTCATAGTTGACCTGAAAAAATCAATGTCAGTGGTTACTGGACTTATCGTTCATAGGTGACCAAAAATGTTTACGTTCATAGGTGACCAAGGTTCATAGTTGACCTGAATTTTGGTTCAAAGCTGACCAAGGTTCATAGTTGACCTGATGTTTTGGTTCATAGGTGACCAAGGTTCATAGTTGACCTGATGTTTTGGTTTATAGGTGACCAAGGTTCATAGTTGACCTGATGTTTTGGTTCATAGATGACCAAGGTTCATAATTGATTTGATGTTTTGGTTCATAGGTGACCAAGGTTCATAGTTGACCTGATGTTTTGGTTCATTGACGACCAAGGTTCATAGTTGACCTGAATTTAAGTATCGAATGGGCCATTGTCGGGTTGCATGATGAAGAAAAGACTTCATGGGAAATACCAATTATGGTTACAAAAAGGTTGAAGAGTACCGGAGATGGATAAGCTTCTCTGAAGAGACTGCCACTTATCGCCTTAAAAACAAGCTTCTCCAAGAGATTGCCACTTGTTGTTGGGTATAAATTCCAAAGAGATGTCGATATTACAACACTGTTGGGGAAATGATCATGTCTTCAATGTGGATCTGTAAAAGATTCTTCTTGCGAGACACATTGCAGAATAAATACATGTTCAAACTAAGTTCAGCAACCTAATCTGCTAGGGATCAAAGTTCAATCTAGAAACAAGCTAGAAAGGAACGATCAAACAAGACTGCAATTGAGGAATGAACTAAAATTGGGGATTTATATTATCCAAATATGGAAAAGATACTGAACTAACCATCATCCACGAGGATAAAAATCTGTGGGGAATTCAGAAGGATGGGCACTTTATGCCTAGGGATGACAACTCTATTGGAGAGAATAGATAAACTCAGTCACTTGGGAGATAAACACCAAAGTGAACAAAACAGGTAAACACCAGAAAGGAAGCAAAAATGCTAAGATGCTATGCATATGATTGCCTATGCCATGCTTATGCTTATGCTGGAAAAACAGACAAGAAGCGAAACTGGAGATGAAATAAACATCTCGACAAGGATACCCAGCCCAAACTCATCAAATTAGACCATTACTGGGGATGAACTTTCTGAATCAGTGGTTCTTCTTTAAGATTACAACTTTCTCTAGTGAGAAGAGCACTCCAATTGGTATAGCATAATGAATTCACTAGGATTGCCATCGTGAGCTTGATTTCTTTTCTGGAGGGAAATTCATGGAGAATTGCCAAGATTAGCTGAAGTAACAGTTTATTGGGGAACTAGCAAAAGGTGTCACAAAAGCTGAGTAGTTCTGCATAACTCATATGCCCCAGATTACATGATCTGTCAGGAGAAAATATCAAGAGGATTTTACAGAAGAATTGGCATATAAAGTGTTTCAATATCTTCAAACTCTTGGAGGGATTCATGAATTTTTGCATGACTGTCCCAGATTAGCTGTGTTTGCACCACTAAGTCCTTGAACTTATTCTTCAGAATGGTTGTTGACAACTGGAGAACGAACTTTCCCCCGTCAGCTTGGTTGATCTGTGAAGGAGATGTCATTGACTTTTTAGAGATTTGCCGAATCTCTACTTGACTGCTTCTGATTAACTGCTCTGTGAGGATAAGTCGTCAAAAGGATTTTACAGAAAAAATGGCATACCATATATCTTCAAACTTTTCAAACGGTTCATGAGTCTTTTGACATAACTGCCCCAACTCAACTGTACAGAATACTTGGACTGCGGTAGAAACAATTGGGGAACAAACTTACCCCTGTTGGTGGGACGCTGGAGTACAAACTTGTCATAAGAAGGCCTCAAGAAGGCTTGCCCCAATTTTTTGAAGAGTTCTGCCCTTGATCTAATAGCTCTTGGAATGGTTGATTGGCAGATCCTCATACTTGGTTACCCCAGGCTGAGCTTCCCTTATCAAGTCCAATTCCCTATCTGGCTGCATTTGTTGGGATTCCCTTGATATTGGATTGTCTTTACAAATAAGTATTGTTCATTTAAAATTGGCAATTTCAATGTAAAATTCATGCAAGCTTTTAAAAACAAAGTTTATTGATGAAACACACACGGTGGAATGATTAAATAAAAAATAAAGTGGATCTAGTCATTCACGGAATGACAGATGAAGTGATCAACACACATAATTAGCAAAGATCATTAGGAGTCAGGTTAATCAACCTTGTTGTAGTATGCTTTCAAAACAACCTTACCTCAATTAGGTCTTTTAAGGGTTGAATCGTGGCTTGGTTCACGGTTTATAAAACAAAGGATAAAGGCTCAAAGTTTGTTTGTCCCCACCCAACCTTCGTGATAAACTCCAATCCTATGATCAGTTAACTCAGGCTATACATTCAGATTCTCATATGCTAGGAATTGAGCTGGTGATAATTGTTGGTGATTCAGACACCTTTGTAGTCATTACTCCCTTGCAGAATTCGGTTATCCTTTATTGCTGAGGTTTTGAGACCTCCTCTTGTCTTCACTGAGGTTTTGAGACCTCTTCTTGTCTTTATTGTTGTTGAGGTTATGAGACATCTTCTTTGATTATTGAGGTTATGAGACCTCTTCTTTTTGGTTGTTGTACAGGCCCTTTTGCATAAGGCAAAGTTCTGGGCTTCCCATCTTTCTTGACTTTTCCCTTGAAAGGGACTCGGCTCATTCTTTGATTAAGGATTTCTCAACGATCCTTCCTTATTTGTTGCTTGGAGGAACAATTTGTACAACACTTACTCATTTGACTTGAGAGAGCTGACTGGTGTCCTGCATGAAGTGTTTGCATTCAAATGTATAACCAAGTTAAACTGAGAACTACCCTGCCCCAAGGTTGAGATTCAAGGGTTTTTTGTGTAAGGAAAGAAAACTCCTACTTCTAGGCTCGAAGGTTTAACGAGGGATTATCTTCCTTATTTCTCTAGTGTTTGGGAATTGAAACAATGCCTTACATCCTCGGCAGGGTTTAATCGAAAGCATACCACAACAATTATGGATAATATTTTCATCATCCTCCGCAATCTTTGCTTGACAACAATTTTAATAAGTGGAAATAAGATAAATATATATTTTTTTTGTTTTTATGAACATAAAAGTGAATGAGTGAAACGAATGGACTTAATCAAAAGGTGCACAAACATTTCATTAATCTTGCCAATTTGAAAGTACAACAAAGCTTATAAGCAAATACAAATTCAAAGTGCAAAGGAAATACAATTGAAATACTGAAATAAGCAAAGTACAACCAGTCTTGGCGGGTTGATTTCAGAAGGTTTCAGTTTCCGGGCCCAAGCGTGGGAGCACCTTCACCACTGATCACTAGTTCCTTGTTATACAGAACTTTGAGAGGCCTCGCAGGTCTTTTGCCTTTTGCTTCAAGAGTCGAGGTATTGAAATCTGGCGTACCTTCCTGAGGTTGTAGTGTCTTTAGCAAACTTAGCAGCCTTGCTTCGAACTCTTTGCACTCTTCAATGGGATACCCCCTTGTCCCAGTGTGGAATCTGCATTCAATCTACGGGCGATCTTCCTCAAAGATCAAGTCCTTGTTGTGGATCATATTTTGCACAGTAGCTTCTAAAACCAGGCAACCATCCAAACTATGCCCTTCAGCCCCTTTATGAAAGTCGCTGGCCAGATTTGCATTGTGCCAAGGTCCTGGCACAGGGTTGTAAGGTTGGGGAGTCACCCACTTGTTTTGAATTAGCAGTGGGAATAGTTTGCTCAGCGGCACTGGGATAGATGTGTAGTGAACCTTGCCTCTTTTGACAGAGCACTTCCTCTTATCTTGGTTTCGAGAACCTCGAGGAGAAACAACCGTTGGAGGCTGAAACACCCTTTCGGTAGACACCTGATGATGATTATATTCTGGTGCAGGAACAAGACCAAAGGTTGGCTGGCGTGAAGTTTCCTCAAAGACAGATCCTTGGAATGGGAGAACCACGGGAGATGGTAAAGGTTTGTTGATTTGAATTCCTTGAGGCGTGAATGAGATCCTCTCAGAGTCTAACAAATTCTGAACCTTACTAGGGAGCACCTTACAGTCTTCAGTTGAATGCCCATGTGCCCCAGCATGGTAGTCACATCGAGCGTTGGCGTCAAAGCCTGGCGGGTATGAAAAAGGCACTGGCTCTATCTCTTTTGGTGCGATCAATCCACCCTTAATTAAATCTGGAAAGAACTGACTGTACGGCATTGGTAGCTGAGTGAAACTCCTCTCTGGCTTTCTTGGCCTTTGTCGTCCATGCTGACGCGGTTGATGGCAGTCTGACCTTAGACATTGAGGAGGTCCTTGAGTTAGAGGAGCCACTAGAGGTGATGGACTAACAACTTCTCTTGGGGTAACTGGGTGAGCATGCTCCTCTTCTTTCATCAGAGTTTGCAAAGTTTTTAGAACCCAATTCATCTGGCATTTGAGAATTCTGACCTCCTCTTTCAAATCTTCTTGGTTTTTCAGAATTTCATTCATTGTTGCCATTGTCTTGAATAGGTGCTAGGTATCCTTCAGACATAGAGGAAGAGACTCAAGACTGAGAAATGCAAATGAGATGCGAATGTGCATGGAATGTAAATACAAGCCATGTGGTTTCAAGGAACTCAAAGGCAAGTTGCAAAAATTTTTGGGGAAAAACTGAAGAAGTCTTTGTTTTTAAGATCCAAGCTCTGTTGATATTTTGAAAAGGAAATGAATGTCTGAATTCCTTGAAACCAATAATGGATGCAATGAGATGTATGCAATGCACAAACACGGGTACACATAAACACAGACATATGTACATACAACGAAGCACACAAGTCCTAGGTTTAGGGGTTTCATGAGTGGAGCCATGGTCAACCTATTCCATTAGGTGTATACTATAGGTTCATCAACTGTAGAACATGGTTCTAAAAGTTCTCAGAGTCTACGTAAATCCTTCGGATATTATCGGCCCACATGACTACTCACGCAGGTTAATAATATTCTCGAGATAAACTCGTCTGAGTGTAGTATTGCATAACAACTATTTGGGACTACTCCCTCATAGCCACCACACTACATCCTAAAAGGCCAAGTGGGGTGAAGGTAACTACGGTCCTCAGAATTATTGGCTCCCAATTGGGAAGAGTGACATCAATGTGACTGCTCACATCAGACATCAACCATCCTAAAGGGCCTCACCTGAGCGTGGCCATCATATGCCATAAATTGTTAGGACTACTCCCAACAACTGACTATTGATTACACCACAATCCTATCATATTTGTGCTCTCAAGTCCGGGTTAGGACTTATCTCACCACTCAATAGCCCCATGCCAACAGAAGATCTCAAGCAAAACATATATACAGGTAAATATACAGATATGTACAAATATAGCAAGCAAGCATGAATAACATAAGCAAAAACAAGGTGGGCTTAACCCTCAAAAGTCATCCCCAGTGAAGTCGTCATTTCTGTTGTGGTGAGAATCGGATAACAAGCTATTGATTAACTTGCATCACAAAACTTTGAAATTCACCACCGAGCTTTGATTTATCCAAAGGAAAGGGTAAAGTTCGAAGAAAACCCTAAGAGGATCTAGGTCCGGGGGTTGGTTATACTAAGGGAAGGTATTAGCACCCTAAGTATCTGTAGTACTCTATAGGAATAACTTGTTTAGTTTGTGTTATGTTATGTTTGCTTGCTAAGGAAATCTGCTAAGGGTAAAGGTAAATACCTAAGGGTATGTACACTAAGTTTGCTCGCCAAGACATCAAATCTTGTGCCTACATATCTGACTAAAGAATCAGAGCAACCATAGTTCACCGAACTAAGGATAGATTTGAGGAACCATTGCCTATGGCCAAAGTTCCAAGGAGAATGAGTATGAGCTCATGTAGAGTTTAGGAGATTCTCTAAGTCTAAATTATGATGGGGTAAAGTGAATACTCAAGGTGATGAGTCCAACATAGAGTTTAAGAACTCTAACTTAATTCTAAGCTGTAAGATTCAAGGCTCTTAGGAGGCCAAGAAAGGATAAAGGCTCTTAGAAGGCCTAGGGGAAAGATGGCTCTTAAGAGGCCAAGAGGATAAAGATGGCTCTTAGGAGGTCTAGAGGAAAGATGACTCTTAGGAGGCCTAGAGGAAAGATGGCTCTTAGGAGGCCTAGGGGAAAGATGGCTCTTAGGAGGCCTAGAGAGTAATGAGCTATATATGACTTAAAAGTCAATATAGAGTCTTTCCTTTGGAAGGAAGGGGGGAAGATAACAACTCATTAGCAAGAGTTTTTATGAATGGAACTTGATGCTAAGTGGACAAAATAAGTTCAAGAGTTCAAAGAAAATGTATAACAATTAAACATGATCAAACTCAAAGGCATGATTCAAACATTCATATATGGCAAGAGATAGTTAAATAATTCACAACAATTAAGCAAAAGAGAACACATACATACCATTTGCAAGCTTAAAATCAAAGGCAAACCAAGTAAAACAAAGGACTTAGTAATGAAGCCAAATGAAACCCTAGTAGAATGGATTTATCTAAGGTTGAAAATCTCTCAAAATATACCCCTCAAGGATCAAGAACAAATCTAAGAGTCTCACAAAAAACCTCAAGAACTTAGTGACTTTTCAAAAGGAATTCCATGACTATAAAAAAAATACACATGTTTTTGTGAATTTAGAAATTAATGTAAAGTAAAAAAACTAACTAAGGAAAATTAAATTAAACACTAAAGAGTGTTCATGAAATTTTTTATAGTATTTTTAAATAAAAGCAACTATTTTTATCAATTAAAATTGAAAAAAGAAAAAGAAAGAAATAAAGAAAATAAATACAACACTAAATAATCTA
This sequence comes from Lathyrus tuberosus, assembly GCA_022829125.1. Classification (NCBI taxonomy): domain Eukaryota; kingdom Viridiplantae; phylum Streptophyta; class Magnoliopsida; order Fabales; family Fabaceae; genus Lathyrus; species Lathyrus tuberosus. The sequence goes on along the minus strand of JALAZF010000007.1, from coordinate 1,823,445 downwards.
AAGGGGGTGTATTGGCAATTGTACATAAGTTGAGACCAAGTGTTAGGCGCAATGGGCCTGGGCAGAGGGGCTGTTAAAATCAAGTTCGCCTGGCCCAAGTACAAATGATATGGAGAATGGAAAAATGGGGAAAATAAACAAAAGGCTGTCTAGGGCGATGGGGGATTCGAACCCCAGACCCCTTGGTTACAGGCACGACTCACTTACCACTGTGGTCGCTATACATCCGTTGTATAAGCCCACCCCATAAACATATATTAAAAAAAAACGCTGTGAACCAAAAGGAAACAAAATGCCCTGATTGGCTGACATAGTGTTAACTGGTCATAAAAACATTAACTCATAACAAAACAAAATTCCCTGATTGGCTGAATCACACATTATCACGCCTTCCTTAGTTCATGTAACGTGAGACTATTCTCATGAGAAAACAAAACAAAGAATACGCATGGTATACTTTCATCTTGTTCCATCCATATCAAACTCAATTCGTCATCTTCTCTCACAAACTAAAAGCCCAGAATCATCAGAAAGAAGCAAGGAACCTAACTGTGCTACTTGATTTTTTTTCTAAAATCCAACCCTCAGCTCACACGGCCACCAAAACCGGTGCGAAGGAAAACAAACAAGCAATGAAGATACAAGCTTCAAATATGCAAGTCATGAAAAATAAGTAATGATTCACATCACTTAAACATGATAATGGCAATGAAGTCATAAAACCCTGGTCATGGACATGGAATCAAAGGTGCATGGAAACAAGTGAAACCAAATACTCAATCATGCCAACACTTTCAAAGTAAACTCCTAGTAGTAACCTCTAGCATTTAAACATGGCATTAGAGTAACAGCAAAACAAACAGAACTGGCAAGACATTATGCAACATTTCCACACGGATACTCGTCTTGGATACACAACAAAATGAAGGTGATATTGTAGATATATAGTTATGAGTTATCACTGTGAAAAAACTTGTCACGATATTATCAAAACTAACTTTTACACTCAGTCTATCTTAACATATTATGAACAATGTGAGCATTCTCACCTAATCCAGCTAAATCAAAAGGCAACACACTCAAACTATTAAACTGCCAGTTTCAAGAAACAAATGTAGACCCAACATTATCCTCATGAAGTCATTAATGGTGCAAGACTTTAGCAATATAATTAGTATGGCATTTAACTGAACTTGATCATCGTGTTCCAGACATGATGTGGTGAGAGCATCATTCATTATGTTCACTGATAAGTTATACATTATTTGACATGAAATAAACACACGCAAGTCTCAGCACGAAGATGTTATATTCTTGACAAATAAACAAAATAGCACACATTCTTAATGACTATGGAATTAAAGTGCTAGACAAACATGTAATGCTAGCATGATAACCGCATAGAAATAAAGGAGAAAGAGGTTACCTAGTGGAATATGTCCACTGCACCCTCTTACTTTGAGAGTTTAAAAATGAATGGAAACCGAATGCCTTCTTCTTTGGAATGCTTGTGCTTTAACTCTTGCAAAAATCCTCTCGCACAAACAATGCTTCTCCTTGAAAAAATGGTGAGTGATATGTGAGATATCTTGATTGTTGGTGTCTAACAAGTGCTGAGATGACCGCCTTTTCTAGGCTAAGAAATTTGGCTTGATTCCTTGAGACCTAATGGAAAAATGCATTGCCTGCTGGATAAAGAATTAGGGTTTGCAAGGACCACTTTTCAACCTTCACATTTGGTCAATCCTTGGAGAAGATAACGCTTCAACATGCTGCACAAATTCCTCAGAAATAAAGTGCAGACCTGTCATGTTTCACCAACCAATATATGCATCTGAACCTCCTGTTTGTTGTGTCATAAGAGTGAGAGTCAAAAAAGGTAAAACTTGAGATCATCCATATGAATTTATGCGCATGAAGTTGACAACACTCAATGCTATACCATTTTATTTCACAAACCAATGTATTGTTTCAAAACATCCATTTTGTGAGTCATAAGAGAGTGAGCTCAAAAGGGAAAGATTTGGGACAACACAAAGAGAAGATAACACTCTAAGAGTAGGTCTTGGGGCTGCTGTAGAGATTTTCCCATGTTTTGTTTCAATTTTGATTCAAATTGTGAGGTCTGGTTTGCATTGACACTATGATATGCATTTCTCACAAATACATGACTTGGCTTTTGGTCCCTTTGAAAAAAGGTCACGTAATAGAGCAATTTTGGTGTTAATGACATGTTACAATGATGTTCATGAATGTGTAAAAAACATGACAAATTTTAGTGACCGTATTGCAATGAAATTTGAATTTCCTAAGTATGAAATATCACTTTAACATGCCATTTTTTAGTGCACCACTTCTTGGTAATCACCTCACCAATTCTAGAAATTTTTTATCCTATGTAAAGTAGACATCATATAGAGCAACTTTCATTTGGGAGGGGACTGGAAATGAGGTTTATAACGTTGAGAAAAATTGGGGCAAAGTCATGCGCATGACTAGGCAAGAAAGGACTTAGAAAATTTTCTAAGTTTTTGAGTTTTTTATAATTTTAAACCCTCAACTTCAAAGCGTCATAACATGAGATTGGTTCATCCAAATGAGAAGTTATACACATGCTTCGAAAGCTTGAAGAACAAGGAACAACTTTCATGTTCAAAGATTTTTGGTTTGGAGTTTGGAACTAGGTGAAAAACTGCCATGAAGTAGTGTTCAAAATTGGAGCAAAAAGTTGAAATTTTTACTAAGTCCCTAAGGCATATTGTATTCCAAGTCTCATAACTTAAAAACCAAGAAAATTCTGAAATAGGGTCCTCTAATACACTTTGAAGATCATGGAAAGGGCTTTCATTTGAGCTTTGAGTTACTCAAATTGGATGTGTGGTTTGAAAATTATGACTGTTTCAATTTTTGCACAAATAGTGAAATTCCCACATATGAAAAGTTTCATGAACCAAACCCTGCTTCCTTTGCAAGAAACTTCTTAAAGCTTGGGTTCTCATAACTTAACCTATCATTGAGCCATGGCATGATGGATTGAGGTCTTGGATGTTTCATTTTGGATCAAAATCTCAAATGTTAGAGCTTCAGTCAAAACCCTAATTTCACTTGTGAATGCACTTGAATGATCTCTGATGATCTTGCCTCTTCAATCACATCTAAAGCTCATAGATAGTTTCTAAGGATGTCTACCATCACACGGAGTCATGTCCCAGGGTTTGAAAACAACTCTTGATCAATGTCAAAGGCCATGATTGTCTTGACAAAACCCTAATTGGAGTCAGGGTGAACTTGTGGCTCAAGGCACTTGGGGGATAAGAGTCATTCACACTTGAATTCTTGTTGAGTAAGACCTTTAGGATGTATGTGAACTCAAAAAGTTGCATTTGGGAGCCTCAGCTGTCCTTTTTGAACAGATGACTTGGCTTAGGACATTTTGCCCTCTTCTTTATGTAAGTCTTGGCTTTCACAAAAGGAGCAAACTTGCAAAATGAAATGGTTATTAACAATGCATAAAAGATTGAACCTAAATGTACATGCAAGATGTTATGACATCTAAGAGGTAAAATTTGGGGTACAACAGTGATCTTTCTCTAAGGCATATATTGTTATAAATCTATAAACCTTGAATCATATTGTGTTCTCAAGAAATTTACTATTTACAACAATAACCACTACAACAAAAGAGCTATTTAATAGCGTTTTTTTTTGCTTTTTGATAGCGCTTAAAAGCGCTATTAACCAGCCTGCTATTGTAAATATTTTCTTTTGATAGCACTTTAAAAGCGCTATTATAGTACAGGTAATTAATAGCGTTTTTTTAAAAGCGCTATTATAGTACCGGTATTTAATAGCGTTTTTCCAAAAGCGCTACAGAAGTAGACATTTTGCATTTTATAATACATATTTTGCTTTGATTTTTATAGCACTTTTAAACAAAGCGCTATTATAAGGCACGTGTTTGATAGCATTTTTCCATAAAAGTGCTATTATATTATGTTTCATTAATAGCACTCTCTCTACAAAACGCTATTGTAGTACTCCTATTTTTTTTACAAAATCATTCTTTTGATCTATATATATATATATATATATATATCATTTGCATTTTACGACATAAGAATTCATAAAAAATAATGATTATAACCAACTAAAATATTTGAAAATAAAATAAAACCATTTATTCAAGAACAAATGTGATACCATATACTGCCATAATTTACAAATTAATAACAATTAAAATTACATTACATATGCTGAAAAGTCAGGCTTGTCTTAGAATTATACATCAACAATTGTATTAGAATTAAATTACATTAATTTACAAAATTTGTTAGCCAAGAAAACCAAGAGAATAATACATCACATATGCTGAATAAATATCAAATCTACTCACCAAAGTTAATATGGCATAGAACCCAAATGCTCCCCAGAACCTCGCTTCATCAGATAGTGCCTGAAATTTATGTGTCAGACAAATCAAATGTTAGGTAGCTTGGACTTAGAAGCTCTCTCTCAAAAATATATTTCATATAACAATTAATGGAACTAACATACAAAAACACCATGAAACTTTGATCACACTAGAATTATTAATTAAACATGCTTCAATATAATATATATTGAAATACCTCTCTTTTATTCATATTAATCTGAAATGCTTTTTCTGATCTCTTGCCAATTGTAACATGTTGAGAAAGAGGAAAGTGTATCCAGATCTTTCTTAGAATTATGAGACCGATGAGTGAGCAGGGTATAAACATCATAAAAGCCAAGTATGGATGAGCAAACCTGTGTTTTCATAGATGCATAGTTTTTTTACAAGATAAAAACACTATGTTATGTAAAAGATATACATAAGTTACTTCACCCAAAAAAGAAAGAAACACTACGTAGGGATCACATTTTATAGGGATCTATCTGAACAATAAAAACACACCCAATGTGACAATTCAGTTGCTTCTTCTCATGACATTGGGAAATATAGTATTGATAACATCTTTGAGATTCCTGCAACCAATAACTTTGATATTTTCTAATCATTCACTTCCCAAAACCTTTTCAGCTGCCTTTGGTACTATACACATTCTGTAACCCAATTTCGCCATTGTGTGTACCCTTTTTTCCATTCTAGTAACCTGTATCATCACATCAATAACAATGCAACATTAATACTAAACAAAAAAAAAAAAAAGGTAAGCTAGACTATGAATATCATAGTAGAAGCATTAACATTATGTAGAATATCCTCACCATGCGAAGCTCACCACCAAGACCTATTTCACCGATGAATGCAATGTCATTTGGAATAGGAAGCTCCAGGCAGCTGGAGAAAAAAAAGGAAAAGACAATATCATCATATCAGACTTTTAAAAAGGACAGACCAAACCTAAACAAGTCTTTGTCGGATAAAAGGCTAGACTTATGCTTTGAGGTTTTAGAAAATGATACGGGTCTAACCTATTTCCACCCTCTTCCCAATTATTATAAGAAATTGACCAAGTCAGATTAGCAATATTTTACATCAATTGGAAAACACTTTTAACACAAACCTGCTGCAAATTGCAGCTGCTATTGCAAGATCTCCTGCAGTCTCGCTCAGTGTCAATCCACTAACAACATTTAAAAACACAGCCTGTTCAACAAAGGCACAAGAAAGTAGAATACAATCACTATACATATCATCATGAAAAAAAATTGTTGGTTACATTATAAGCACCGAACATGCGGTAGACATCATGACTATTCAAACATTAAATTGATGTGATAGAATAGTGTTCTAAATTGACAAGTTAATTCAGTTACAAACTTTAAGTAGAAAGACTAAAACAACAAACTAAAAAGGATAAAAAGAATTTATAAATCTTATTACATGTTCTTGGAGACGGAGTCCTGCTTGCTTGATAAGAACCTACAGTTCAAGGGACAGAAAGGTGATCAAGGAACAACTTCACATGTAGCCATAGGGTACATTGCTGCTTCTGCATAGATATTAGAAGGCCAAAAACTTGGTCCAGATTGGCATACTAGATTTGATATATAATTAACAACATTTTTCAGTGAAATTCCTACATTACGTAGATGTAGCTTATGATATCTAACTATTCATAACAGAAATTTAACATCGCATTTACCAGGCCCTCCAGTCCCAGATGCCTCCATGTTTATAAAAGCACCTACTGTGTCGTGCCACTTATTTGTCTTCATGAACCCATGCGAACCCTTAAGCATCAACGATTCAGAAGGAAACAACACCTCATTAGCAAAGATCACAATATCGACATTTCTTCCGGATGAGATGAAGCTTTAATTTGAAAATCATATATGTAATTTTAACTCAAAACATTTATAAATAAGATATCCTACCAACATGAAAAGTTCCTCAGCCCCATTAAAAAGGAAAATAACAGGGCGGTGCAGAGCAGAACCAGAGTCCACGATTAGTCTTGCAATTTCCAGCATTGACGCTGAGAAAGAGGAGAAAATAAAATAAGACTTAGTATGCTTGAGGTGTATATATTTTCTGAATATAACCTTTCAAATACAATGAAGTCTATAGATGATATCCTACAGTAAAATATACCAGATAAGTACATAGATGATATCCTACAGTAAAATATACCAGATAAGTACATGATTGAGTCCTAAAAGTAACGATTCACCACTGCAAATATACCTCATAAGAATATTAGTATGGTTTCTGTATCCCAATGCTATATGGTGACGTAAAAAGTTCATATTGAAGGATCCACTTACAATGCTCTCCTCAATCTCAATTCTGCACTAAAAACATCAACAATTGTATTAGAATTAAATTACATTAATTTACAAATTAATAACTATCGGTTCTGGTAACGAAACCAAAACAACATCCAAACACTAAAACACCTCAGTTTCATGATCACCATGCCAAAGTCTTGTTCAAATACACCAACCCTGCAATCATACACCATACACAATCCAGCATGCATAACAATACAGCAACCAAGAATAATAACTCATATCCAAAGCCAAGTTCTAACAGGCAGCCTCATAGCAAATTTGACTTGGCTAACATAACCTAGCTTAATTCTCCACTGCATCCATGATAACAGACAACGGCATGTCAAAATATTACTTCATACCCTCAATACATTTCAACAAAACAAATCAATTAACATAAATAGTTCAAAAAGGCATCACAACATAATTCAATCCTTTTCTCAATCTACTCCTTTAACAATCTACTCCTTTTCTCAATTCCTAATTCAATCCCAATTAACCTCTAACTATTAACTTTCGAATATGACCTATTTCTTTTTCCTAGCAGTTAACTTGATTTAATTAACCTGCATTATCACTAACTCAAGCATACAAATTGACGGTTTTATAGCTTAGTAGAGCTTTTCAGTTAGCAGTTTTTTTCACAACTAACTTCATTGTATAAAATTGTTGATAAATTTGGCATATAATCTCAATACAAAACAAAACAAAACAATCCTAATTTCATGTCAACTTTTGCTATATTATTTTATAAAAATAATAACTCCAAATTCATAAGATTTTTAACTAAATTGGGAAACATACCAATAAACTTGTTCCATCTGAGATCAAGCCTCTGTAGCTTCACACAACCTCTGTAGCATCACACAGTTTCCTAATTAGGCATATTATATTGCATGTAATAATTAACTACTGGATCTAAAAATGTGAATATAATGTATATACATGTAAGAAGCTAGTACTCTTACCATTACAACCTCATGCATATAACAACCATGGCATATTCAACATTTCCAACAAACATAAGATCCCTAACTAAATGGCAATAGATGCAGTAGATCCGGTATTTCTGTGATGATTGTTTTTTATTTTAAATATTTTGAATCAGTATAATTATATCCTTTAGTCAACACTAGAACATAGATACAGTTGTTCTGTGTCAACACAGGGGACATTCCATGATAAAAAGCATGGACCACATCCACACATCAACATTCTTTGGAGAAACATAATAGTTGTACTGCAGGAAACTACAAATGAATTTTTTACTAGAAATACAATATTAAGTTGTATTGTCTATCCAAACTAATTCATATCAATTACTGCCATATTATTAAAAAAAATTATTAGCTTTAAATACACAGGATTTTCAACTAAATTAGAAAACATACACGTCAACTTTTTCCTTCTGAGATCAATCAACGACAGCTTCAATCGGTTTCTTAACTAGTCTGAAATACTGACATGGAAATGGTTCGATGAAGCATTGAATGTGACAAGTTGCACTAAATTTTAAATCTCAAAAGGTAGATTACCAGAAAAGTAAGTATCCGACACATGAAGCCTCTCTAAATTCCTCAGTTGACCAATTATAAGGCTAGTTAGGCTTGAAAACCAGAATAATTCCACAGAACTAAGTTTTTCAAAAAAATAGTTGTCAAGAACAACTTCAGAAAGCTTTAATGAAAGAATAATTGATCTCCATGAAAAGTGAAGCTTCCACAAGTGTATATGACTAACTTTACATCAATGTTAATACCATTAGCAAGCTTAATGTTGTCAAGGATAGAAAAAAAAAACAACTTTGTAGACCCATAGATTTTTATGATAACTTTGAATATGAAGATAAATAAGTTTGACTCAGAAAGAACATGTGAATATACATTATCATTATCTAGAAAAAAAACAATAGTGAACTCTGTTGGATTCAGAGAATTGAATCCATCTTGCCTTTAGACAGTGTTCAGCTTCATCACTCATCTGTTTTTGCAAAAAACCTTTCAAGAAATCAAACCACTCACCTAGCAAAAAAACCCAACAAACATTTGCCAAAACCAGCAGACCCCTGCTGAACCAATATATGATCAGAAACAACTTCTAATCAAAATACTCTAAACAAAAACACAAACCAAATACAATAATAAACTACAATAACAAAATTGAATCTAAAATTAAAGATGGTATAAAGAGTTTAACGAACTAGATGAGCTATTGGCTTCTGCAATTTAATGGAAATAGATGAAAAATATTGACAATTAAGGAACCAATGTAGTTTGTAATAGACAGACTCAGAAAGAAGACAACACCAGCAACGGTTCTCATTGACTCCGGCATTCGCAAGGTGAAGAATTCCATTATAGCAACAGCAGCAAAGGCTTCATTTAAACCCGACAGTGCGATCTGCGGAATGAGTAAACCAAAGCTCATGGATGAATCAAACGAGCCGTGTTTCAAAGCCGAGTCGCGACATACCTTCGTTGATACCAGGTTCATCCACCCCGGTGGAACTTTGAAGTGTGATCCAATAGACCTATCTGTTTGTATCACTTGAAGAACACCAAATGTGTTACGTTGATCTATTACAATGAAACAGCAAATTCCTACTCTGTAGAACAAAAACCCACAAAGGAAACTCGTTCAATAGCTTCTCAGAATTTCAAATCGAAACTCTGAGTTAAAACACTCACTCAATTCCGTGCAAGCACAACGCACAACAACATGAAAACAACGACAGAGAGATACAACACAGAAGGAGTAGAAGAAGCGAAAATAGAAAAAGGGAACTATACCTTTTGAAGCACAATCCAGGCCGAGTTCTTCATTCTCCCATTTCGGTACTCTATCGTTTCGTTCAGAAGTGTAAATCGAGGTTTGTTTATGTTAGGGTTTATAATTTCTGAGTTTGGGGATGAAATATTCCTAGTTGTTCTTGCTTGTGATAGGATTTGACCTTTTAAAACCTGAAGGGGCTGGGTTTTGTGGGTTGCAGTAGCAAAAAGAAAATGAATGGATTCAAGAGGGGGGAGAATTCATGAGAACCAAATAGAAAAGAGAGAAGGTTTACGTCTGATAGAGAGAAGGAATTTTCCGTTTAATGTTTTGCTTATCTCCTTGAATTTCTCTTCATTTCATTTTTTTATTATATATTTTATGATATAATAGCACTTTTCTATAAATGCTAAGAAAGAATAGTAAAATAATAGCGCTTTTTATAAAAGTGATATCTTAATGAAGAGTATTGATAGCGTTTTAAAGAAAGTGTTATCTTAATGAAGTTTAATAATAGCGTTTTTTACAACGTGCTATCAAAGTCACATTATCTGTATCCTATGATAGCGCCCGACCATAAAGTGTTATTATAGATGTGTTTATTTCCTTTTTAATAGCACTTTTTTTAAAAAACGCTATTAAATTAGGCGATATAAAATATCTATTTTGGCGTAGTGAACTCTTAAAATATGCAACAAATTTTGGAATGAATGGATAATGGTTTCTTAAGTCAATTTTATTTTTCTTACCTAAATTAAGTCCAACAATAAATTCGGAAGGGTGGAGGAGTTCGGTGAGTGGGTGAACTCGTGCTGGAGATGGTATCCGGTGTTGGATGAAGCAGCAGCATACAACATCAGTAGGCTTCAAGCATAAGCCTTATCAGTGGCCTTGGATGTGATTAGGCTGAGTTAGTTTGTTTGAGATAAGGAAATGTGGTTGTGTGGTAGTAACGAGTCCTATACTATCAAGTCGGGTTATGAGGTTTTGATGACAGGTGGAGTTTCTAACTCGGTCGACGATGAAAGTATGTTACTGAACAAGCTCATCTGGTTATCCACGGCTCCTTCGAAGGTTAAGGTGTTCGGGTGGAGGCTTTTTAGAGATAGGCTGCCTACGTGGGACAACCTGTGGCGGCGTGGTGTTATTGTGAATTCGCTAGAAACTACTTGTCCGGTCTGTTTTAGGGAAGACGAATTCGTTTCGCATCTGATGTTTCGATGCAACAAGACTCGCGTTGTGTGGAATATGATTGGTAAGTGGCTGGGAGTGGTAGTTGTTGTTCATGATAGTTTGAGTTGGCATCTTCGTAGCTAGATCGAGAGTTTGATTATAAAGAAACTGGGTGTTAAAAATGCAGTAGCTTTATGGTTATCCATTTGTTGGTGCATTTGGATTTGTCAGAATAACACACTACTACAAAACGCACATACAACAATGCCAGGTTTATAACGGCTTGCCTATACACTGTTGTAATAGATGCGCACATTTTTTTTAATCTCATTAAAAGGCTTTTAATGATGGTTACTATTCCAACCGTGGTAAAATGTTAGGCCTTTCACTACGGGTATTTAAAAACTGTCATTATAGGTAACCCTTGGTCATGGGTTCAATTCCCTGCACCAACATTTATGGTTTTTTGCATAATTTTTCAAAATGCCCACAACCTTTCACCACGGGTATTTGCAAAACCATCATTATAGCCTATAGTTTAGTTTTAGGTATTGCTCTTCAAAAAATTGGTTTTAGGGAAAATTGTCTCCTTTTTTAGATCTGTTTCGTGCATCTGAAGCAGAAAAATCATGCGGTCATTAGTCCCGTACTCTAAAAGAGTTACGGGACTTCACCCTCAAAACCCCAAATTCATCTTTTTTCTATTTTTAATGATTTTTTTACTGTTTTCATAGTCTCAAAAAATTTTAAAAAAATTCTCAAAATTCTTATTTTACCTAATTAGATTAAATTTCGTGTTTTTAGATTTTTCTGAATTTATTTTAATCATGTTACTTCTTTCCTATTTTTCAAAATGCTGACAGACCCTTAATTACAGGTATTTAAACCAACCGTCATTATAGGTATCGTTTTTTACTAATTTTTTCAAAATGCTTACAGACCTTTCACCACAGGTAATTTAAACCAACTGTCATTATAGGTAGCATCTTGTCATGGGTTCAAGTCCCAGCACCAGCTTTTTTCAACTCTCATTACCAACATTATAGGTGGCGTGCATATTGAGTTTATTCACTATCCTTAAGCAAATATAGTCCATCCATTTAGTGATTATCAATGGCCAAACCACTACTATTAGTGATCCGCGTGAAACCTAAAACTTAGACATCTTCTACCTCCAAACATCATCTTTCATTTACGATACTCTAATTCTCCACTAAACCAAATTTCAAAACTTGAGTTTGAAATGTTAGTTGTTAGTGTTCTTTTTTAATTATTGTTGTTCTTATTGTTCTTTTTTATTATTGTTGTTCTTGTTGTTCTTTTTTATTAATGTTGTTCTTGTTGTTATTATTGTTATTATTATTGTTGTTGTTCTTTTTCTTGTTCTTGTTCTTGTTATTGTTATTGTTCTTCTTCTTCGTCGTCTTCTTCTTCTTCTTCTTCTTCTTCTTCTTCTTGTTATTGTTATTGTTGTTGTTGTTGTTGTTATTGATGTTATTGTTGTTGTTGTTGTTGTTATTCTTATTGTTGTTATTCTTATTGTTGTTCTTGATGTTCTTGTTGTTCTTGTTATTGTTCTTGTTCTTGCTGTTGTTCTTGTTCTAATGCTGCAATTTTTTTTATTTTATTAAAAGACATGCAACAACGGTTATTTAAAATAACCGTCATAATAGGTAGCGTATTTTCCAATTTATTACAACGCTTTCTGGGTCGTGATTGTAGGTATCATATATACAATGGCACTACATAACAAGCATGCGCCCGCGTCATTATATTTCTTTCGCAACCGTTGTTAAATGGTTTTTTCGTAGTAGTGACATTATGTTTAACGACGACTTTTGGGATTGTGATTCGATAGTGAATAGGATTATTTTGCTTACGTGGTGGTGGGTGGGTAAAATATTTAAATTTCCTTATACCTGTAATTATTATGTCTGGATTAACTTCCCGTGCGAATTTTTATAGTTTTCGTTTCGGGGGGTTATGAATCTTTTGTATACGGGTTAGGATACCCCTGTGTATCCTTCTTTGAATAGATTTTTGCTTATTCAAAAAAAAGTAACTAAACAGTTAAATTTTTTCACTTTCAATTCTTGGTTCAAAGTGGGCAGCACGCCTAAGATTAAAAAATGACCAAAATTTGTAATAATGATAGTTGCAATTCCAAATCCACTAATGGAAATTTAGTGGAAATTGAGTAAAAGTAATTTATGATCTGGTTTAAGCATATGATATATTAGTATATAAGGAAAGGCAGATGTATTATAGCCCTTTCTAGATTCAAGCCAGCAATCTCAATTGAGAACCAAATCCTTTTAAGATTTTCAATTATTAGTTTGAACTTCTTGATTTTGGGTAATTCATAAAGGAAGTGTGGAAGTCAAGTAAGGTTCAAGAAAAGTGTGTATATGTGATGAAAAAAAGTTAAAGATTTTGAAAAAGAGATCAAAGAAGTGGAATATGAAAGTTTTAGGGAAACTTAGTATGGAGGTGGAAAATACAGGTAATGAGCTTAATGAATTCGCGGAAGTGGCAGATGAAGGTTTCCGGTTAGTAGATGAGAATTTAGATGAAATGAGAGTGAAAATATATCTAGAAAAGTTTGGCAAAATTTGCAGTTCAAGGAAAGCATGTTAAGACAAAAATTTAGATTGTTAATGAATCATTTAGGATTTATTGCATCTTCTTCTCATCTACCCCAAGTCAATAATGAAATTGATCACCCAAATGAAGATGGTGTTGATGAATCAAATGAAGACATTAGTAGTGAATTTTGATTTGAATTGTTTTTTGTTGTTAATTTGTCTGAAATTTGGATTGGTTTTTCTTATTAATTTGGTTGGACAAATGATTATTAGTAGTTTGATTGTGTCATTTTTAGTAATGTAACTCTAGAAGTATTTGTTATTGACTTTATAGTAATATTTAATAACTTGTTTGCTTTAAAAATTTGAGTGTGATTAATTTTGAATTGTCATATTTAAATTAGATTTTTATTTTAATATTATTGTTACTTTGATATTCAACATTAATCATAATGTTTTAAAAATGAATTAAACACGATTAATAATTAAATTAATAATCTGAGAAAGAAATTATCTTTGAAATTTCCTGCAGGTTTTAAATTTGTTGCGACTTTTACTGCCAAAACTTCAATTACCTGCGATTTTAGGTTTTTCCTGCAAATATTTTCTTCAGATTTACCTGCGATTCTTTCATGCAGTTTTACCTTCTAAAATAATTACCCACAGAGGTTTTAGATGGGAATACAAAACGATAGGAAAAACCGCAAGTAACACATTTTTTGAAAAAAAAAATCAAAATTCGCAAGTAAATCTGCAGGATAACAGAGTATTTCTAGTAGTGTCTCACGGACTTATATTTGCATAAGAACAATCTAATTGGCAAAATACCAATTGAAATTAGCTCTTTGAAAAAACTTCAATCATTTAGTGTTTGTTAAATGTAATTCATAGTGTCGAATCATTCATAGTGTCGAATAGCTTAGTGTCGAATTGTCGAAGGTGTTTCGACAGATTTGATTTTTTTAAATAAGCAAATATATTCAAAATAAGGATACAATAGGAGTATCCGAACCCATTTACAAAATCCAACCGATCAACCGCCATTACAAAAAATCTATAGGCGATTTAAACCAATCGTAGTAATTACATGTAAAATTGTATTTTCTACCAATCCACCTCCAAGCTATAATCATGATCTTGTGCACTATATCCTCTTCTATCCAAAAAGCATCATTAAATAGAATATCATTTCTAACTTTCGACACATACCAATAAACAATAAGCCACAACCCTATTGCATTCTTTACTGTCACCCCCGCGGTATTTAAGGGGGATATCCAAACTCTAAGGTGTTCCACCATTGATCCATCCAAGGAAACCAAAACTTCAAGCCATCCAATAATTCTCCTCCACACCAAGATTGTTTTTGGACATTGAAACAATAGATGAGATACCGTTTCTGCGACTTGAAAACAGAGGGGGCAGGCTGAATCATGAGGAAATGATAAAACACCTCGAACAATTAAATTATCACGCGTAGGCAGCCGATCGTGAATTAACCGCCAACCGAACACCACTGTTTTGATTGGTGAGGAAGCTTACCAAATCAATTTAAACACTGTAGATATATCATGAGGGATATCGTGAGGCATAACCTTCCTGTTATACAAATATTCATACGCCGAATGTACCGAAAAATCAACATCAGTCGTTGAATTTAGTTTCCAAGAAACTTCATCCTTGTTCTCCTTGCACAGCACCTTACAGTGAATTAAATGATGTATCATATCCAACTGTTGTAATAGTTGTTGGTTCTCAATGACCTATCAAAATTCAACACTCCACTGCCATACATCTCCAACCCAACTACCATTATCAGTCACCAAACTTCTGGGCAGCACTGCAATGTTATGAAGTTCCGAGAATAATGAAACTAACGGCCTGTTATCACACCAAGAAGCTTGCCAGAATGCTGTTGATTCTCCGTTTCCAACAGACACATCTAAGTGAGAGAAGAAAGAATCATTACCGAAATTATTTGCAAGGCGCACCATATCACGCCACCATAAGGTAGGTATGACAGGACCAGCACTAACTTCTCCACTCACCAAATTAGCCATGACAGCACCATATCTAGCCTGCAATATGTCACCCCAAATATGATCCTGCGAACTCGAGATTTTTCATAACCATTTCGCGAGCAGGGCCTCATTCAAACATTGTACGTCCATAATGTTCAAACCCCCTAACTCCTTAGGTTTACAAACCGTCCTCCAAGAGATCCATGCAATGCCATTCTTTATAGTAGATCTATTCCATAAGAATTTCTGCTGAAGTGATGTTATAATTTTGATAACTTTTGACGGCATCCGGTAAAATGACAGGTAATGAATTGGCAGGTTTGTAAGCACTGATTTGATCAACGTAGTTCTGCCCCCCATATATAGAAATCTTCCTTTCCAAGATGTCAATCTAGCTTGGACCTTGTGAATCACCAGTTTCCAAAATGATAACAGCCTATGATTCCCGCCTATTTGGATGCCAAGAAATTTAAACGGGCAATTTTGCATTTTGCAAGCATGGAACCTTTCACTAGCTTTCAAAAAGGAATCTTTAACTCCATATCCAATAATGCTACTTTTGTTAAAATTAATCTCAAGACCAGACGATAATTGAAATCCTCTCAAAATGACTTTGAACGCCCAAAGGTTTCGCCAAGTAGCCTCCCCGATAAGGACCATGTCGTCCGCGTATTGAAGCAATTTTATAGAATCCTTATGATTAATTTTGAATCCTTGATAGAGTCCAACTTCCTCAGCTTTCTTAATCATATAGACCAATCCTTCAGCAGCCATAGCGAATAGATGTGGTGATAAAGGATCCCCTTTCCTATGCCCACGAGTAACTTGGAAATCACGCGAAGGGCTACCATTTACAAGCACCGACATAAAGCTATTGAATACCGACCCCTCTATCCATTGCATAAACTTACTGCCGAACCCCATGCATTTCATTACCTGGCGAATATAAGCCCATTCAGTACAGTCGTATGCTTTTGAAAATCGACTTTAAGAATTAAACTTTTATGGTTGCTCCTTTTTGAATAATCTACAATTTCATTCAAAGCAAGAACTCCATCAAGAATATTCCTCCCAGCAACAAAAGCTGTTTGTGAAGGGGATATTATCTTGTTCATAACTCTCTTAAGTCTACCTGCCAATAACTTAGCAATCACCTTATACACACATCCCACTAAACAGATTGGACAGTATTCATCGAGACTACATGGATTGTTATTCTTTGGGATGAGAACTAAAAAAGAAGAAGGTAGCACCTTTGGAAGTTTACCTTCAACAAAAAATTCCTTAATACAACCTGTGAAGTCATATCCCACAATGTCCCAGCATCTTTGAAAAAATTCCAGATTGAAACCGTCGGGGCCTGGGCTTCTATCACCATTGCATTGAAATACTGCTTCTTTGATCTCTGCTTCTGTAAAATCTTCTTCCAACATGTTTCCTTCCAGTTCTGTTATCTTCTCGAAAAATTCAGGCTTTATTCGAGTGAGAGGTCTATCTGATGAAGTTAATCTCTTTTCAAAATGATCTGCAATCGCTTTCTTTACCCCTTCAATATCTTCAATAATTCCGTCTTCAGTTTCCACCTTATTAATTGCGTTCAACAGGTTACGGTGTCGGATTGTCGAATGGAAAAAAGAAGTATTCTGATCACCATCTTCAATCCATTTTGTTCCATCTTTTTGTTGAAGAAGACTTTCCTTTATTCTCAATAATTTCCACAGCTCGTCTTCAGAATGCTTTCTCATCTTAAGAGGTTGTTCTCTCAATGAATCATCAATGTCTATCAAGATTTCTTCTGTATTGTTTAGCATCTCCCTGTTCTCTTCTATATTAGTGTCTATCCACCCAAAAACACTTTTGTTACACCATCTAAGTTTTGTCCTAAGTGCCTGCAATTTCATGGACAAAACAAAAATACGACTGCCACGAAAATTGAGACCCTCCTAAACCTCTTTAATGAATCTTGTAAACTGTGGATGTTGGAATCAGCACCGGAGTATACGAAATGGTTTGGGACCCCAATTGACATTTCTCATTGATAACCACACTGGTCTGTGGTCAGAGATGTCCCGTTTATCCACTTTTTGATACGCCTCATTCCATCCATTCAATAAACCAATCAAAATCAGAATACGATCAATTCTGCTACAAGACTCCCTAGAAGGACTGAACCAGGTGAATCGATTACCAGAGGTAGCTAAGTCAATACACCCAGTCAAATGAATAAAGTCTTCAAATTCCAACATCAATTTCTTGTTATAATACCCACTTCCTTTTTTCTCACTTGAGTTTTTGATGGCATTGAAATCGCCACCAATGACCCACTCTCCTACCTCTTGTTTCGCTTTTAAGTTTAATATGTTACTCCAAAGCTGCCTTTTCTCTCTATTGTTACATGATGAGTATATATTTAAGAAGTAACATATTTTGTTCTTCCACAACGCTTTAAGGCCCAGGAATCCCTCTCCCTTGTAGCTCTAAATTGGATCTAAAACCCCATTTTTCCAAATGATTAGAATCCCACCCGACATGCCTTCAGATTTTGCCGCAGACCACTGGCAATCCTCCTTGCCCCACAATTTGTGAACACTGTCATCTGTCATAACTTCACACTTTGTCTCTTGAATAAATGCAATAGCCGCCCCTCCCTTCATCAACAATTCCCTAATCTTTCGTTTCTTTATCGCACTCCTACATCCTCTAACGTTATAGGTAACTATATTCATAAAGAATCTATAGTTGCCTCCTTCTTATTTTTCTTCGTATTTCTTTCTTCTTCTTCTAAATTACGAATGATAGATTCAAACACCTCATCATCTTCATCTGCTTCTATTCCCAATCTTTTGATGGATTTCCAAACACGTTTAGGATGACCAGCTAACTTCTGCTTAATTCTAGAGTTACTAAGCAGTATCTCTTTATCTCCAATAGATCCAGAGCTTTGTATGATTGTCCCCTCTGAGAAACTCGATATTGAATCACTTAACTCCGGAGAATGAGTCTCACTAACATGAGATACCGAGCTAGGCAACGTTTTATCAGCAAGCAACAGAGATGCGTAATATGATAGTGTATATGGAATCTTCAAGTTCCCATAGATTTCACTCAAGGATTTCTTCCTTCGTAACAAGTTGCTATGTCCCAGTGACGAGATAATCCTCTAGCCTCCATTAGCCTCCTTGGTATTGCAATATAATTCCTCACAGTTGTTATCAGTAGTTAACCCATCACCCCCTTCCTTGTATTTTCCATCATCCATACAAGGATTGCTACTTCTTTTATCTTTAATGGTCTACATCGTAGCATTTGTCAGCTGATCAGTCCTCTTCTCAAGAAAAAGTAAGTCTTTATCAATATGACTGCCATCAGTTGAAATGTTCACTTCATGAGAGGCCCTACTAGGTCATGCTTTTTCTGTAAACACTCTCTTTGCAACAAACGTGTATCAGACGATTTATTGCAGCAACCCATATCCCTAGAATCTACTTTATTGTTATTCTCCTTCAATTGATCAATAAAGGGCGCCTTCTCACCTACTTCATACGTACCCACATTTGACTCAGGGATAATGACTGTTGGTTCAAATTCAGCTTGCAACGTCTCTTCCACCTCACTACCGGATGAATTCACTTCTGAACTATCTTCATAGCTATCACTGAATGACGTACAGGTCTTCTTTGGACAATAAGAAGGAGCTTCTTCAACCATCTTAATGCGAAATGTCTGCTCATTAACTTCAATATTGACAACTTCATTTAAGTTCATGGCAAATTTTGTTCTTATAAGAATCCTGGCCACATCGAATTTTTCATGTCTTTGGGTTTCAACATCAGCTTTAACACAGACACCCACAATTCTAGATAAAATTTTGAAAAACTTATCTCTCCACACATGACATGGTAATCCGAAGATATTGATTCACGACATCCTCTCACTATCCACATCTAAAGGACTCCAAGGATGAATTTCTGAAAACCACTTCTTCACCCATTCTTTATCTTCCTCTATCATCTTCTTAATATCACTTGTAACCTCCTCTTCTAATAGTACCAAATTCGCCCACATAGGGGTAGCTTTGATTTTAAAATATCCCTCTATATGAAGTGTCTCCTGTATCTCATAAGATTGACCTGGGATTTCCACTTTACCTACAAAAGCTTGTTGAAACCGTTCTAACTCCTCATCTTTAACATTGAACATGAGTGTCGTACCTCGAAAAATACGATCCTCGCGATGGACGCGGAAAAAACTGTTCGAAACAGAGTCGCCACCGAACTTCATTCATTCCAAGGAAGGAATAGGAAAATATCGATAAAACCTTTAAAAAATGGTCATCGCAACCAAATTCTAGGTTCGGGAGTCGATTTCGCAAGAGGGAAGGTGTTAGCACCCTCTACGTCCGTTGTAATCAACGGGAACCTCTTGATTTGATTCGGGAGAAATGTTAGCTCAGTTTGTTTGTTATCTTCTAAGGTAATATTGCTTTCTAAGGGGTAAATGGGTGGTTTTTTATTAGGGTGCTCGGCAAGGATTAGGATCCTTGTGCCTACGTATTCCCTCGTGCAATGGGAAAGTCAGAGCATTCGTAGTTCGTGGGACTACGGTTGGTTGGTGTTTTTTAAACGAACGAGTGTTTAATTCGCATTCTAACTGCTAAACGTTGGCTTGTCGGCTCGTCACGGGAGGCTGAAGCACGAGTTTATATGCGCGGAAGAATGGACTAAACAATGTTCTTTATGAAAAGTTGTTTGAGTATGAATTAAGTACATTAGAGATTTGATTGAGAAAAAGGTTTGATTTGGACGTGTTTTAGGCGAACGAGAGTTTAGGTTGCATTCTAACTGCTAAACATTTGCTCGCTAGGGGAGGCTGAAGCACGAGTTCATATGCACAGAAGAATGACTTAAACAATGTTCTTTGGGAAAGGTGTTTGAGTTGTGGATTAAGTGTATTAGGGTTTCTGTTGCGTGGGAAGTGTTTGGTTTGTTAAGTATTTTAGAGGAAGGATGACGAGTATTCGATAAACGAGACGTCGGCCTCGCAACCAATTAATCGGGGCATTACTGAGATGCTAGATCTCAACAACACCTTTTTCATTCTATTAATTGTGAAATTGTGTTTGTTGGACAATG
Organism: Lathyrus tuberosus; assembly: GCA_022829125.1. Lineage (NCBI taxonomy): Eukaryota > Viridiplantae > Streptophyta > Magnoliopsida > Fabales > Fabaceae > Lathyrus > Lathyrus tuberosus. The sequence continues at coordinate 1,803,006 of JALAZF010000007.1, read as the reverse complement.
GGCTTCTTTATCCATGTAATTAGGGCGAGTGTTTTAGGAACGAAAGATCGAAACGAACACAACCCAAAGCGTGCGCCTCAAGAGCGTTCATTCAAGGGCCCAAGAAGTGCTATACCTCAAGAGTCCACTACTTTCGTAATTTAATTAGGAAAGATATTTTGATTTGACGTATTTTAGACGTGTTAATCGGATTGAGGTTTGAACGAGCTAAGAGTTTTAAGGAGAATTAAATGTTTTAGAAATGGAAGATCGAAACGAACACAAATCAAGGCATGCGCCTCAAGAGCGGTCGTTCAAGGACCCAAGGAGTGCTAGACTCCAAAAGCCCACTACTTCCATAATTTAATTAAGAAAAGAATTTGGAAATATTAACCTAGATATTTTATGATTTGATTTAAGAAAATATTTAGAGATTAAGTAAAATGGGTTATAATTTAAATTGATTTGAGAAAATTATTAGGGTTAAACAAAGTGGATTTTAATTTGATTTAAGAGAATTATTTTTAAAAGTTAAGAAATTAATTAGATTAGGTATTTTAATTTGAGAAAAGATTGTATTTTTAAGTGTTAAGTGTTTTGATCCAGATTAAATATTTTAAGTGTTTTAAAATGATTAAAATGTAAATGGAATATGACTCTCAATTTAATTAAATGTTTGGATTAAAGGTTAAATATATTGATTAAGCAAAAGATTTGTTTTAAGTATAAACGAAAGACGGAATGAACACAACTCAAAGCGTGCGCTTCAAGAGCATTCATCCAAGGACCCAAGAAGTGCTAGACCCCAAGAACCCACTACTTTCGTAATTAATTAGATTAAGTATTTTGAATTTGAGAAAATGAAAGTTGTATTTATAAGTATTTTAAAATAATTAAGATGTAGATGGATTATGATTTTTAAATTAGAGAGAATTGAATAAATATAATTAATTAGATTAAAACTCAAATATTTAATAAACCAACTATTAAATTATTTAGTTAATATTAAATAAATAATTTTAATGAAATTAATAATAAAAAAAACTTTATAATAAAAATAAATAGGGTTTTTATCTTTTTTCATATTGAAAATAGAAATAATAATAAAAAAACTAAAGAAATATAAATGGGCCAGAACTGCCATCAATAAATGGGGGGTATGTCAGTAAAAAAACCTAAGCCCAAATGTAGCTAAGCCCGCACGCTGGGGGCCTACCATGGACCCTCATCAGATCTGAGACGTTGGATCAAGGAAGAGTCAATCCTTGGCATTGATCCAAAGGTTCAAAATGCATGTGCACGGTGGGAAAACCAAGGGTACGCACATAGGATTGGGGAAAAGCCACCACGCCGGTGACACTTGGCATGGGCAGTGACAAGTGTCACCGTCCTATTACCACAACCAGCCAGTGTAGACTAAAAGGAAACAAGAGGGAAAGTTAGACATTTCAACATTTCTCCTCTCTCTTCGTTGGCTCTCTCTCTCTCTCTATACAGGCACTCGTCGGAATCCTAACCTACCCGCCGGAGAAGGCGGTGGCGCGCGGTGGCCGCCGTCGTTCTTCCTCGGCCAACCTCCCAAATACTAACCTAAACCCACTAAACGAAACCCGTAGATTTCAAATCCGGGGTCGAATTTCCCTAAAAATAACACCAAACCCCAAAACGGGAACCACCACAAACCCTAGATCTATGCAATCAGAAAACAATCCAGTAATTGAAAGAGGGATTCGAGGCAACAACCGAAGTTATACACAAACACAATCTCAGAAGAGCGAAAATGGTTCAGAAATTACCTAATCGGAGCAAGTTCGACGAAACTCCGGCGAAACTCAGAGAAGTAAGTCTTTCTACTCTTTCGTTTCCCTCTGCTCGCTCTCCTTCCCTTCTTCTATTTGATGTTGTTGTTGTAATGTTGATTCTTGTAATGAATTTGTTGTTCTGAGGATATGTGAGTGGCTAAGCTCGCTCTCTTTAGAGTTTCAATATGAAACTCTAAGGAGTTTTCTTGAAAATTCTGAGCTTTGGTAAGGGTTTGGAGATTGATTTTGACAGGGTAACAGTTGGGATTTTCTTCCTCATTTGCCAATGATTGGCATTCTATTTATAGGCAAAATTGGGTTTGCTTGGTACGTGTAGAATTAGGATAAAATCTGAGGAATATTCTTTCAAGTGTGAGAATTTGAGCTGTCAATTTGCAATACCGTTAGAGGTGATTTGCTGAACTATTTTGTGGGGACCCTTTGGTGATATTGACTCATTGTTAGTCTGTAGTGAGCTTTTAGAATAGCTCAAAATTTTCACTGCGTGAATTGTGTTATTTTGAAGATTTTTACTGTTTTGAATTGAGGCTGATGTGGAAGTCCTCATTTTGACTCTCGATGAACATTTAGAATGACTTGTTGTGCAACATGTTTTCTTGTTTTCCTTGTATTCTTTGCTTCATATACTGTGAATCCTACTAACTTCATTCATTTGAATACTCCCACATTGACTTTGTGTTTTCATGTACTTGCTCTTACTAGGTATAGAGTAATGCGGCTGAGGAAGTATGTTTGTTGCTCTGGACCATCATTTCATCTACAAAATTTTCTGTAAGATCACTGAGAAGCTACTGAACTTGCCTTCATTTCTTGCAAGGACCCTTTCATCATCGACTTATGCACGGTAAGCCTTACTCTACTGTCATCTGAACTTCCTACGTGTAGCTAATTCACTTGCAATATTTGGAACCTTGACACATAAAGGCTCGTCCCCTGTTAATAGCATATGCGAATGATCCTTTTGTTATGCCATCATTAGTGTGCTAACCGAACTTCATTATTCCTTTCCATGTCCTATAAACTTGGTGTGTTTGTGACTGGTGAGGTATGACTTTTAATCCCTTTTGAGTAACTTGATTAATGAATAGTTGGAAAATATGAACTGTACTTGATATCTTGCACATTTATTTATGCTTCACTATTTTGGCATGCTGAAATTTGACTTTATTTTGACTTATACCATTATCTTGTTCATGACAGAAAC